>LR738711.1:945662377-945691172 GCA_902687465.1 Secale cereale
GGAACGCTGATTTTTTATATATTTTTTCTGGATTTTTCCTGACAGTTCTCGTAATGTGAAAACCTGAAATACAAAAACAGCCGAAAACAGAAACTGGCACTGGGGTGCACTGAGTTAATAGGTTAGTCCAAATA
Source organism: Secale cereale (assembly GCA_902687465.1). Taxonomy (NCBI): domain Eukaryota; kingdom Viridiplantae; phylum Streptophyta; class Magnoliopsida; order Poales; family Poaceae; genus Secale; species Secale cereale. Next base: position 945,662,512 of record LR738711.1, read on the forward strand.
TGATCAAAAGTGTATGGAAGTGTATAAATATCATAGCAATATCACCCAAAAGAGGCATGGAGCAAGCAGAAATTATAGATACGTTTTGGACGTATCAGCGCCCCCCACCCTCGTGGCTCTTCTGATGTGGTTCTCAAGTTCTTTGTGCGTGATTTCCTCCAAAAATATCTCTCGCGAAGTTTTCATTCCGTTTGGACTCCGTTTGATATTCTTTTTCTGCAAAACCCTGAAACAGGCAAAAAACAGCAATCTGGACTAGGCCTTTGGGTTAGTAGGTTAGTCCCAAAAATGATAGAAAAGTGAATGATAAAGCCCATTAAACATCCAAGACTTAATAAATAATAGCATGGAGCAATCAAAAATTATAGATACGTTGGAGACGTATCATGGGTGAACAAATTACTGTCGAGCAATTGATAGAAAAGCGAATAATTATGAGAATATCTAGGCATGATCATTATATAGAGGCATCACTGCCGTGACAAGTAGACCGAAACGATTCTGCATCTACTACTATTACTCCACACATCGACCGCTGTCCAGCATGCATCTAGAGTATTAAGTTGATAAGAACAGAGTAATGCTTTAAGCAAGATGACATGATGTAGAGGGATAAACTCAAGCAATATGATAGAAACCCCATCTTTTTATCCTCGATGGCAACAATACAATACGTTCCTTGCTGCCCCTGTTGTCACTTGGAAAGGACACCGCAAGATTGAACCCAAAGCCAAGCACTGCTCCCATTGCAAGAACTATAGATCTAGTAGGCCAAACCAAACCGATAATTCGAAGAGATTTGCAAGGATATTATTGTTGGGGAACGTAGCAGAAATCAAAAAATTTATGCACTTCACCAAGATGAATCTATGGAGTCATCTAGCAATGAGGGAGAGGGGAGTGCATCTACATACCCTTGTAGATCGCGAGCGGAAGCATTCTAGAGAACGTGGATGATGGAGTCGTACTCGTCGTGATCCAAATCACCGATGATCCTAGCGCTGACCAGACGGCACCTCCGCGTCGAACACATGTACAGAGCAGCGACGTCTCCTCCTTCTTGATCCAGCAAGGGGGAGGAGAGGTTGATGGAGATCCAGCAGCACGACGGCGTGATGGTGGATGTAGCGGGATTCCTGCAGGGCTTCGCCAAGCGATGCGGGAGGAGGAACGGGTGTCTCGGGAGGGAGAGGGAGGCGCCAGGGGTTATGGTGTGGCTGACCTCCCTCCCCCCCACTATATATAGGGGCCCTGGGGGGCACCGGCCCTAGGAGATCCAATCTCCTAGGGGGGCAGCGGCCAGGGGGGAAACTTACCCCCCAAGCCAGGTGAGGCGCCCCCACCCCTAGGGTTCCCAATCCTAGGCGCAGGGGAGGCCCATGGGGGGCGCACCAGCCCACTATGGGATGGTCCCCCTCCCACTTCAGCCCATGGGGCCCCCGGGATAGGTGGCCCCACCCGGTGGACCCCCGGGACCCTTCCGGTGGTCCCGGTACAATACCGGTGACCCCCGAAACTCTCCCGGTGGCCGAAACTGGACTTCCTATATATAATTCTTTACCCCCGTACCATTCCGGAACTCCTCGTGACGTCCGGAATCTCATCCAGGACTCCGAACAACATTCTGGTTACCGCATGCATATATCTCTACAACCCTAGCGTCACCGAACCTTAAGTGTGTAGACCCTACGGGTTCGGGAGACATGTAGACATGACCGACTCTCCAGTCAATAACCAACAGCGGGATCTAGATACCCATGTTGGTTCCTAGATGCTTCTCGATGATCTCATCGGATGAACCACGATGTCAAGGATTCAATCAATCCCGTATACAATTCCTTTTGTCTATCAGTATAGTACTTGCCCGAGATTCGATCGTCGGTATACCGATACCTTGTTCAATCTCGTCACGGCAAGTCTCTTTACTCTTTCCGTAATACATCATCACCTGACCAACTCCTTAGTCACATTGAGCTCATTATGATGATGTCTTACCGAGTGGGCCCAGAGATACCTCTCTGTCATACGGAGTGACAAATCCCAGTCTCGGTTCGTGCCAACCCAATAGATACTTTCGGAGATACCCGTTGTGTACCTTTACAGCCACCCAGTTACGTTGTGATGTTTGGCACACCCAAAGTATTACTACGGTATCGGGGAGTTGCACAACCTCATGGTCTAAGGAAAAGATACTTGACATTGGAAAAGCTTTAGCATTACGAACTACACGATCTTGTGCTAGGCTTAGGATTGGGTCTTGTCCATCACATCATTCTCCTAATGATGTGATCCCGTTATTAATGACATCCAATGTCCATGGTCAGGAAACCGTGACCATCTGTTGATCAACGAGCTAGTAACTAGAGGCTTTACCAGGGACACGTTGTGGTCTATGTATTCACACATGTATCATTGTTTCCGGATAATACAATTCAAGCATGAATAACAGACAATTATCATGAACAATGAAATATAATAATAACCATTTTATTATTGCCTCTAGGGCATATTTCCAACAGTCTCCCACTTGCACTAGAGTCAATAATCTAGTTACATTGTGATGAATCGAACACCCATAGAGTTCTAGTGTTGATCATGTTTTGCTCGCGGAAGAGGTTTAGTCAACGGATCTGCGACATTCAGATCCGTATGCACTTTACAAATATCTATGTCTCCATCTTGAATATAATTCCGGATGGAGTTGAAATGACGCTTGATGTGCTTGGTCTTCTTGTGAAACCTGGGCTCCTTGGCAATGTCAATAGCTCCAGTGTTGTCACAGAAGAGAGTCATCGGGACCGACGCACTTGGAATAACTCCTAGGTCGGTGATGAACACCTTCATCCAGACTCCTTCCCGCGCTGCTTCGCAAGCAGCTATGAACTCTGCTTCACATGTAGAATGTGTCACGACGCTTTGCTTGCAACTGCACCAGCTGACTGCCCCACCATTCAAAATATACACGTATCCGGTTTGTGACTGGGAGTCATCCAGATATGTGTCGAAGCTAGCATCGACGTAACCCTTTACGACGAGCTCTTCGTCACCTCCATAAACGAGAAACATATCCTTAGTCCTTTCAGGTACTTCAGGATGTTCTTGACCGCTGTCCAGTGTTCCATGCCGGGATCACTTTGGTACCTCCCTACCAAACTTATGGCAAGGTTCACATCAGGTCTGGTACACAGCATGGCATACATAATAGAACCTATGGCTGAGGCATAGGGGATGACACTCATCTTTTCTCTATCTTCTGTCGTGGTCGGGGACTGAGCCGTGCTCAATCTCATACCTTGCAATACATGCAAGAACCCTTTCCTTGACTGATCCGTATTGAACTTCTTCAATATCTTATCAAGGTATGTGCTTTGTGAAAGACCAATGAGGCGTCTCGATCTATCTCTATAGATCTTGATGCATAATATGTAAGCAGCTTCTCCAAGGTCCTTCATTGAAAAACTCTTATTCAAGTCGGCCTTTATGGTTTCCAAGAATTCTACATCATTTCCCATCAGCAATATATCATCCACATATAATATGAGAAATGCTACAGAGCTCCCACTCACTTTCTTGTAAATAAAGGCTTCTCCCCAAGTCTGTATAAACCCAAACGCTTTCATCACATCATTAAAGCGAATGTTCCAACTCCTAGATGCTTGCACCAACCCATAGATTGAGCGCTGGAGCTTGCATACCTTGTTAGCATTCTCAGGATCGACAAAACCTTCCGGCTGCATCATATACAGTTCTTCCTTGAGGAAGCCATTAAGGAATGCCGTTTTGACGTCCATTTGCCATATCTCATAATCATAGAATGCGGCAATTGCTAACATGATTTGGACGGACTTCGGCATCGCTACGGGAGAGAAAGTCTCATCGTAGTGAATCCCTTGAACTTGTCGATAACCTTTAGCGACAAGTCGAGCTTTATAGATGGTCACATTACCATCCACGTTAGTCCTCTTCTTAAAGATCCATTTGTTTTCTATGGCGTGCCAATCATCGGGCAAGTCCACCAAAGTTCATACTTCGTTTTCATACATGGATCCTATCTCGGATTTAATGCCTTCAAGCCATTTTTGGAATCTAGGCCCGCCATCGCTTCTTCATAGTTCGAAGGATCTCCGTTGTCTAACAACATGATTTCCATGACAGGGTTGCCGTACCACTCTGGTGCGGAACGTGTCCTTGTGGACCTTCGAAGTTCAGTGGTAACTTGATCCAAAGCTTCATGATCATTATCATTAACTTCCTCCCTAGTCGGTGCAGGCACCACAGGAACATCTTCCTGCGCTGCGCTACTTTCCGGTTCGGAAGGGGTGACTGTCACATCCTCAAGTTCCACTTTCCTCCCACTCACTTCTTTCGAGAGAAATTCTTTCTCCAGAAAGGATCCATTCTTGGCAACGAAGACCTTGCCTTCGGATCTGAGGTAGAAGGTGTACCCAATAGTTTCCTTTGGGTATCCTATGAAGACGCATTTTTCCGATTTGGGTTCAAGCTTTTCAGGTTGAAGTTTCTTGACATAAGCATCGCAACCCCAAACTTTCAGAAACGACAGCTTAGGTTTCTTGCCAAACCAAAGTTCATACGGTGTCATCTCAACGGATTTAGACGGAGCCCTATTTAAAGTGAATGCGGCAGTCTCTAAAGCATAACCCCAAAAAAAAGCGATAAATCGGTAAGATACATCATAGATCGCACCATGTCCAACAGAGTATGATTACGACGTTCGGACACACCATTACGCTGAGTTGTTCCAGGCGGTGTCAATTGTGAAACAATTCCACGGTTCCTTAGGTGCGTGCCAAATTCATGACTTAAATATTCACCTCCACGATCCGATCGTAAAAACTTTATTTTTCTGTCACGTTGATTCTCGACCTCATTCTGAAATTCCTTGAACTTTTCAAAGGTCTCAGACTTATGTTTCAAGTAGACATACCCATATCTACTAAGTCATCCGTGTGGATGAGAACATAATGATAGCCTCCGTGAGCTTCAACACTCATTGGACCGCACACATCAGTATGTATGATTTCCAATAAGTCGGTTGCTCGCTCAATTGTTCCGGAGAACGGATTCTTGGTCATCTTACCCAAAAGGCATGGTTCGCACGTGTCAAATGATTCATAATCAAGAGACTCCAAAATTCCATCTGCATGGAGCTTCTTCATACGTTTGACACCAATATGACCAAGGCGTCAATGCCACAAGTATGTGGGACTATCAATATCAACCTTACATCTTTTGGCATTCACACTATGAATATGTGTAACATCACGCTCGAGATTCATCAAGAACAAACCATTGACCAGCGGGGCATGACCATAAAACATATCTCTCATATAAATAGAACAACCATTATTCTCGGATTTAAATGAGTAGCAATCTCGCATTAAACAAGATCCAGATACAATGTTCATGCTCAAAGCTGGTACTAAATAACAATTATTAAGGTTTAAAACTAATCCCGAGGGTATATGTAGAGGTAGCGTGCCGACGGCGATCACATCGACCTTGGAACCATTCCCGACGCGCATCGTCACCTCGTCCTTCGCCAGTATCCGCTTATTCCGCAGCTCCTGCTTTGAGTTACAAATGTGAGCAACTGCACCGGTATCAAATACCCAGGAGGTACTACGAGCGCTGGTGAGGTACACATCAATAACATGTATATCACATATACCTTTGACGTTGTCGGCCTTCTTATCTGCTAAGTATTTGGGACAGTTCCGCTTCCAGTGACCCGTTCCCTTGCAATAAAAGCACTCAGTCTCAGGCTTGGGTCCATTCTTTGGCTTCTTCCCAGTAACTGGCTTACCGGGCGCGGCAACTCCTTTGCCATCCTTCTTGAAGTTCTTCTTACCCTTGCCTTTCTTGAACTTAGTGGTTTTATTCACCATCAACACTTGATGCTCTTTCTTGATCTCCACCTCCGCTGATTTCAGCATTGAATACACCTCGGGAATGGACTGCTCCATCCCTTGCATACTGAAGTTTATCACGAAGCTCTTGTAGCTAGGTGGGAGCGACTGAAGGATTCTGTCAACGACCGCTTCGTCTCGGAGATTCATTCCCAACTGAGACAAGCCATTGTGCAACCCAGACAATTTGAGTATGTGCTCGCTGACAGAAATATTCTCCTCCATCTTACAACTGTAGAATGCGTCGGAGACGTCATATCTCTCGACTCGGGCATGAGCTTGGAAAACCATTTTCAGCTCTTGGAACATCTCATATGCTCGGTGGTGCTCAAAACGCTTTTGGAGCCCCGATTCTAAGTTGTAAAGCATGCTGCACTGAACCAGGGAGTAATCATCACAACGCGACTACCAAGCATTCATAACGTCTTGGTTTGCCGGGGCGGGAGCGTCACTGATACGTCCAAAACGTATCTATAATTTCTGCTTGCTCCATGCCCTTTTTGTGTGATATTGCTATGATATTTATGCACTTCCATACACTTTTAATCATATTTGGACTAACCTACTAATGGTTGCAAAAGTACACAATGTTCTTGTTTTACACTTTATTGTGTAGGAATTACTTGGAAATTGACAAAAACGCAAAAGGAGTCGTATTGGAGTAGGACTCTGACTTTCCTGAAATCTGTCTGAGAACGTTTTTTAAAGATGGTCACGTTCCGGCCCGAAGACGACGTCAAACGGAAAAAGTCTAGTTGCGAAACTTGTGGGGAATTTCGAGGCGATGCTTCCGGATATAAAATTCGTCCAAATCGGAGTCCGGACGGCCGAGTAAAGCCCGTTTTACTGAGGCCCAAAATCTGATGACGGGAATCCGAGAGTCTATATAAAGAGAGGAAACCTAGGTCACCAAGGGCCACGAATTTTCCTCCTCCCGAGCCGCCGTCTTGGAGGGGAGGACCAGCACCATTGCAGCACCATCCACAAGGAAGAAGGGGGGCCAAGGAGCCGCTGCCCCTAGGGCCGCCGCCGCCCCCTAGGGCCGCCGCCATCTCCTCCTCGCCGCCGCCGCCTCCGTGGCCGCCGCCGGCCGCCGCCTCCTCGCGGGGCTGCACCTCTCCATCAACACCATCATCAACCTCCTCCTCACCATGTCCATGCGTGAGTAGTTTCCTCCGGGGCCGAGGGCTCTTAAGTGTAGCTATGTGGTTATCTCTCTCTCCCATGATGTGATCTTCGTTGTGATCATAGGCTATGTTAATCTAGGGTGATCCCATGATATTTCCCCTTCCTCTATCCTTTAGATATGTTGTGGTGATTGTGGGACTCTATTTGGATGGCCGCGGTGACATTGGGAAATCCTTAGATTGAGAACTACGAACTTTGAGGTGTGCTTTTGTAGCCCTACATAATTCTCGTCCTCTCTTGACCACGAAGGAATGACCTCCGGGTGCGTCTCCATTGCATGTTTTATGGGAAATATCATGTGATTCGATTATGTTAATGTTGTTGGGAGTTGCCACTAGTGAAAGTATGATCCCTAGGCCTTGTTTCCACCATTGCAATACCATTTGTGCTCACATTTACCACTTGTTTGCTTGCTGCACTTTTTATTATAGATTTATATTACTTTGTTTTGCCATCCATATCACTTGCCATTTAACATCTCTTCGCCGAACTAGTGCACCTATACATCTAACAAGTGTATTAGGTGTGTTGGGGACACAAGAGACTTCTTGTATCTTAGTTGCAGGGTTGCTTGAGAGAGACCATCTTCAACCTCTACTTCCCTGAGTTCGATAAACCTTAGGTCATCCACTTGAGGGAAATTGCTGCTGTACTACAAACCTCTGCGCTTGGAGGCCCAACGTAGTCTACAAGAGTAGAAGCGTGTGTAGACATCAAGCTATTTCTGGCGCCGTTGCCGGGGAAGTGAGTGCTTGAAGGTATATCTTTAGATCTTGCAATTAAATCTTTTTGTTTCTTGTTTTTATTTTCACTAGTTTTGCTTAATGGAAAACAACAAAAATATGAGAGAGCTTTATAAGCTCTACCTTGAACTTGGACATGATGTGTTCGAAGAGAAAATTAAAAACCTTTGGAACTTTATTTGCATAACAATCATGATGGTGGTGATGTTATTAGTATGTTTTTATTTAATATCAATATTGCTAATGACATGGAAAGCTCTAAGCTTGGGGATGGCACGTTTGATGAACATGATATTTTTAGTCCCCCAACTTTTGAGGAGAAAATTTACTTTGATGATACTATGCCTCCTATATATGATGATTACAATGATGAATATGATATTTTCAGTCCACCTACTATTAAGGATAAAATTTATTATGATTATGATATGCCTCCTAAATACGATGATTACCATGATGATTATGATAGTCTTACTCTCACTATTCCTAATAAGAAAGATTTTGCTTATATGAAGAGTAATGACACTTTTATGCTTTTGGATCATGGAAATAATGCCTTATGTGATAGTTATATTGTTGAGTTCATCCATGATGCCACTGAAATTTATAATGAGAGAGGGAGACATGGTTCTAAATATCTTAATAATAAGAAGTTTCCTCTCTTTATGGTGAATATTTTGAAGCTGCACTTGTTTTGTCTTCCTATGCTTATTGCTTTGTGCTTCAATGAATTATTCTATTGCAATATTCCTATGCATAGGAAGCATGTTAGGCTTAAATGTGTTTTGTATTTGCTTCTTGATGCTCTCTTTTGTTCTTCAACTCTTATTCCTACGAGAGCATCATTAAAGTCTTAAGCCTATCTTTATGGCTATAAAGAAAGAGCTCTAGGGAGACAACCCTTGTTATCTTTGCTTTCAGTTTGTTCTTTCAGTTTTTAGTGGTCTTGATGGTTTTTACTACTGTAGCAACATCATTGTATCTTTATTTTTCAAGCTTTGTGCCAAGTGTAGCCTCTGATTGCAAGAAAGTTCAAAAGTTGTGACGTGCTGTCCAGGAAACAGATTCTGTCCTTGGACAGAAAAATTCGTATAAAATCACCAGATCATCTTTTTGGTCTGAATTTTTTCGACAGCGTGCTCTATACAATTGTATTTCGGGCGTCTGTTCTGAGTTTTTTTATTAGAGTTGCAGAAGTGCCCCGAAGAAATCATTTACTACCAGCTGGTCTGTTTTTCACAGATTCTGTCCTGTTTTGCCTTTCCTTCATTTTGCAAACCTTGAGCTTGCTTTTTCTTTGCAAAAACCTTTTGGCAATCTTGAGAAACAGTAGACCTTCAAGAATATCTTTATTTCCAGCAAGGAACAATTATTTTATTATGGGTACTAACCTCGCTAATCAGATTATGATGAGTTATGTATGAAGGGAGTTTTCAAGTGTGCGAGGGAAGATGATAAAAAGATTCAGGAGTGTCAAACGCTCAAGCTTGGGTATGCCCCCATGCAGCCCCAAGAAATATTCAAGAAGACTCAAGCGTCTAAGCTTGGGGATGCCCCCGTGCATCCCCTTCTCCATCAACAATTATCAGTTCGTCTTTCGTTCCACTATATTTTTATCACTTCATGTATTATGTGCTATGCTTGGAGCGTCTTGCTTTTAGTTTCCTTTTTAGTTTTCTTTAGCTTTGCTTGCTTTTCATAACAAGTTGGAACTCAACATTCTTTGTGTGGGAGAGGAACACGCTCCACTTCAACCTAGAACATAACATAGAATTTTCATGTCTATCTTTGTTGTGTGTGTTCTTGGTCTTTCAATAGCTACTGTCATGTTTAGCTCTTAGCTTTCACGCTTATCTTTTTAAAGAGCTTTTGTTTAGTTGGTCGCTGGAACTCTCTTTAGTTATCATGCTTATCTTATTAAGAGAGTTGGCTTCTGTTGCATTGGTCGATATTTCTATGATAAAAATGCTATGTGCATAATGATGCTTAGTAGTTCATGTTTTCTTATGGTTAGTCTCAAATAGCTGGGGGGTTCTCAATGTGTTATTGGAGTACCAACATGATTTGTTTGCCTATGATGTGGTATGGTTTAGTGATATCTTCCTTCAAGAATTTATTTTGATTGACTTGGCGTATGCTCACGCATATTTAAGACTATAAAGAAAGTCTACCAAGCCTTGATGATCTTTAATTTCTGAGTAGCGATATAACTTCCATGCCTGATTCAATGTTGCTTTGTCGCTCTGCATGATTATGACCGTCATTGCTTTTTTAGTTGGTCGCTCCCAGTCTTTTGCTAACCTTCGCCTGTACTAAGCGGACTGACTGCTTGTGCATCCAAAATCTTTTAAACCAGTTATGCCATATGAGTCCATCATACCTTCCTATACATGGTATTTACCTGCCATTCCTAACGAAGACTTTCATGTACCATCTGATGACCCTCAACCGTAAGGGATCTGTTTTAGCGTTTTCGATAAGTAAGAGTGTCGAACCCAACGAGGAGCAGAAGGTATTGATAAGCGATTCTGAGCAAGAAATTACTGCAAGCACTAAAAGATAACTTTTAGGGGTTTTCTCGATATAAGCAACGGGAATGTAAAGGCAAGTAATGTAAAAGGTACTGAGAGTAACAAGTGGCCCAATCCTTTCTTAGCAAAGGAGAGGCCTAGCAACTGAACTTATAAAGACTAAAGCGTTCTTGAGGACACACGGGAGAGGTAGTCATGTGCTTTCGCCATATTCCGTATCGATACTATGTTATGTGTTGATAAGTGTTGAGTGGGTGGATCTATGCTAGTGCACTCTCTAGACTAAGATGAATGCACTCTTATGATTAAACACCTTGCAAGCATCCGCAAATACAAGATAGAATTTAAGGCAAAAGCCTAACCATAGCAATACGATCGAGGATCCATTATTCTCTTATGCAAAAGCGTGCGAACCGGGGTTCAGGTTTCTGTCACTCCGGCAACCCACCATAAGCATTCTTTATACACAATGTATTCTCCTAGGTCCTTAATAAGGCGAAGTGTTGGGTGTTCGACTCACACAACACCACTAGTAGAATGACAACGCAACTTAAGTACCAAACAACACATATTACTTCAACAGCATATGACTACTAACAACAAGACTTCCCCCATGTCCTCAAGAACTAAGGTAACTACTCACAAGACATAAAAGAGATCATGATCAGTGGGGATAAATATGTGATGAACAATCTGGACATAATAATATTTCTCCAACAAAACTCAATAGCATTCACCACAAAGTAGCAATCAACACCAATGGAGTAGAGAGGATAGGTAGTGCGAGTTACAACACGAGTTGCGATGGTAAGATGAGATTTGGATGAAGATGGAGATGGTGCTGGTGTTGGGGATGATGTTGATGATGATCTCGATGATGCCCGTGACGATGGTGATGACAATGGCGACGATCTCCTCTTCCGGGAGGTGATCTCCCCGGCGGAATCTGCCCACCGGAGATGCCCTTTTCTTCTCTGTAGGTTTCCGCCTCGAAGCGGCGGCGGAACTCCGTAAAAAGTCCCGTGCCTAGGGTTTTCGGAGGACGGAGAACATATATGCTAAAGGGGGCGACCAGAGGTGGGCCAGGGGCTCCAGGCGCCCCCCCGGCGCGGCCAGGGGGGGCGCCCCCAGGCCGCCTGGGCACCCTGTGGCCCCCATCTGACTCCCCTTTTGCGTGTCTTCGTTATTCGTCTGAAAAATATCTCCCGTCAATTTTCAGGTAATTTGGAGGTGTTCTTCTTCAGCAACTCAGTATCCACTTTTTCCTGCTGAATCCTGCGTCTGTTGTTCCGGCACCGGAAAGTTGCAAACTGTGTAAAATAGACCAAAACAACATAAGAACATCATCATAACGTGAATTATATCAATGAATAAAGATGAATTATGATACAAAATAGTGATGCATTTTGGACGTATCAACACCCCCAAGCTTAGACCTCGCTTGTCCCCAAGCGAATATGAACTCGGTAAACCTGTCCACAAGTTTAGAGAGTGAAGTGTCGATAAATAGAATACGGACAAGAAGCATCATAGTCTCTTCACCAACTCAAATATCCTCAGCAGCAATCTTCAACTCATAAGGCTCTTATGAAAGAGTGTTAACACTTATGTTCGAAGGTAGGACCAATGGAAACTCATTATATCATGGCAAACATGTCCTTTGGTCAAAGAACAACAAATAATTTTAACTTTTGCTCTTATATTTTAACGGAATTAATTGAAGCTTTTTGGAATAACATGTTAATAAGCAAGAGGTGAAAGTGTTAACACAAAGGAAGATATTTGCCTTAGCTGGGTATGACAAACAACTTACTTATCAAATGATAATGTCAACAAGGATATGATATGACAAATCTTAATGCAGCTTTATATGAATGAATCCTTATCAACATCAAACGTCTGCTCTCTTTGAGAAATAGAGGGGAGTAGGAATAACTGACTCATCTTAAAATTAAAAGATAGGCCCTGCTCTAGGGTAGTAGGGAAAACTCATGTGCTATCCTCAAATCAAACAGAATGAAAACAAGTTTTTGAGAGGTGCATGATTCGTCAACGAATGCTAATAGATAACTCAATTACTTCTTGAGCTGGACAAGTTTCGAGGAACGACTCCCGTATGAGGACGATAACATCCTCTTATTCTCCTTTGTTTATCACTGCCAAAGTTTTCTGATTTCTCATGAACAAAGCGTGAAGGAGGGTTTGTTTGTTATATTATGTTTAAGCCGGGCGCACTCAATGCCAGTTCCTTTTCGTATTATGGGTTTGCACATTATACATGCAATCCCGGGGTGAAGCTTGTCCAACTCAAAAAGGTCATGAATTAGCTACTACTTCCTCATGAGCTAAAGCAGAGGCACAAAATAAAAGATTTTGAACATTTAAGGATAACACATAAATTATATACTTTAGGAGGTGGTAGTGGAGTACCACGAGTAGGTAGGTATGGTGGACTCATATGGAAGGTATTGGCTTAAGGGTATGGACGCACAAGCAGAATTCCGCTTAGTATAGAGTTAGGCTAGCAAAGGTTTTGAGACAGCAGACAATTGATGATGACTAAGATGCAAAGCAATATAAAGCATGAACATTGAAATAAGCATAACACATCAAGTTGTCTTCCTTGTCAACATAACACTTCAAGCATAATAACATAAAGGTTTTAGCTATGTTGATACTTTAAGAAAATCATGCTTGTTGTTATGACCAAAGCTATGTTTGCCAAGATTAAATAAAGTTTCATAGCCATACCTGACATAAGGTCAATACTCCCCATAAGAATCATCATATAAGGTCGATTGCTTGAAGAGAATACCGTGTGCAGCAAAAGGAACCGATAAACTTCTCATTAATATTCCATCATAGACGACTCCACACTCACGGATACAATTCTTCACCAAAGGGGTGATAGACCTTAATGCACACACCTATCTCATATAATAACCTCCCTAGACATGATACGACTCTACTTGACTTCTAAAAGACAAAAGGTAAAAGATAAAGATACCGGGCACTCCCCCAAGCTTGGAACAAGCCAAGGGAATGCCATTACCCCAGGAGATTTCACTCATCATCCTTGTTGGCGTTGATCAAGTAGTTCTTGGCGAAACTCTTCCATGGAAGGGGTTCTCCAGTCTCATATGAAAAGCTCGTCTCCTGGATCCTGCATTCAGCACCCGAACCCATGCGCAGAAACCTTAGTTCATACTCACAGTTCTGGTTATGTAGATCATTAATTTGCCGTTGGAGTTCTATGATTCTGTCTTCAGACGCGGCGATTCTTTCCCACATCTCCTTCATCTCCTTCAGAAAGTAGTTCTTCAGCTCGTTGGTGATGTCAAAGTTAGCTTCGACACCACGCTCGGTCATTTTCTTGTACTTGAAGACTTCCTGCTCCACTTCTTCCAGCCTGGCCTGGACGCTCCCCTCCTTGATACGTCCCTTCAGATCTTCTTGATGAAGGACGCCTTCCTTCATCTGAACAACCTGAGGGTGCTTCTTTACCTCGGCGAGGTAAGGGTTGATGACGTTGACGACGAACGTGTCCTTGGGGAAACTTGGAGAAGCGATGGCACCTAAATTTAGCTGAAAGATTTCCTGGCAGAAACAGATCGAAGAGAAAACACGCGAAATCGCAAGATACGTTGCCGGAACAATCCGGGCAAATATATAGGAAAAATTTATGCACAAAAAGGAAGGTAACGGACCAAAGCGGGGTCGGAGACGGGCTCCAGGGTGTCCAGGCGGCCTGCCGGCGCGGCCCGGGGGGGCGCGCCAGGGGGGCGCCTGGACTCCCTGGTGGTCGTCTCCGGCTCCACTTCGACTCGGAATTTTACTAATTTTACAAAAACTCGTAATACGGAACTTTTATGATGGTTTGCGGTGTTTTCTTACCGTACTACATACCTTTTCTTTATTCTGCTTCTGCTGGCGTCTGAAACAGGGCTGCAACATGTTCTTCGTGGGTTGTTGTGTATATTATATTCACATCAACATCGACAGGGTCTCCTGCTATGTAATGTTTAAGTCTTTGCCCATTCACAACTTGAGGTTTGGTGCCTTCAAAATTATTAATCTTAATTGCACCAGACCGATAAACTTCTTCAATATGAAATGGTCCTTCCCACCTGGAAAGTAGTTTACCTGGAGAAAACCTGAAACGGGATCTAAACAACAAAACTTTATCACCGACATTAAATTCACGTTTCAGAATCTTCCTATCATGCCACCTTTTTACCTTTTCCTTGAACATTTTAGCACTCTCGTAAGCTTCACTTCTCCATTCATCTAGAGAAGTCAAGTTCATGAGACGCTTCTCACCAGCTAGTTTTGGGTCAGCGTTAAGCTCTCTAACAGCCCAGAAAGCTTTGTGCTCTAGCTCTAATGGCAAATGGCAAGCCTTGCCATATACCATCTTATAGGGGGACATGCCCATGGGGTTTTTGTAAGCAGTTCTATATGCCCACAAAGCATCTCCTAATTTATTTGACCAATCCTTCCTATTTTTGTTTACTGTTTTCTACAAGATCAACTTAATCTCTCTATTGGTGAGCTCAACTTGCCCACTAGTTTGAGGATGATACGGTGAAGCAATTCTATGATTAACATCGTATTTAGCCAAAGCTTTTCTAAAAGCTCCGTGCGTGAAATGTGATCCTCCATCGGTCATGAGATACCTTGGTACACCAAACCTAGGAAAAATTACATCTTTAAGCATTTTCAAAGATGTTTTGTGATCAGCACTTTCAGTGGGGATTGCTTAAACCCACTTCGTCACATAATCAACAGCTACTAAAATGTGAGTGTACTTGTGCGAAGAAGGAAAAGGACCCATAAAATCAAAACCCCAACAATCAAAAGGTTCAATCACTAGTGAGTAATTCATAGGCATCTCATTCCTTCTACTAATGTTACCAACTCTCTGACATTTATCACAAGCTAAAACATAATTTCTAGCATCTTTAAAGAGAGTAGGCCAATAAAAACCTGATTGAAGAACCTTATGTGCAGTACTCTCACCGGCATGATGTCCTCCATAGGGACTATCATGACATCGTCGGAGAATGTCCTTCTGCTCATGTTCCGGAATGCATCTTCTCACGATCCCGTCGGGGCCTTCTTTGAAAAGATGTGGGTCATCCCAAAAGTAGTGTCTCAAATCATGAAAGAACTTCTTCCTCTGCTGAAATGTTAGACCTGGAGGCAAATACTTCGCAACAATAAAATTAGCATAATCTGCATACCAAGGATCGGAAAGAGGTTGTACTTTTACAACGGCAAGTTGCTCGTCTGGAAAACTATCGTTAACTGGGATGGGGTCATGCGGTATATCTTCCATTCTTAAAAGATTGTCCGCTACCGGATTGTCTTCCCCTTTCCTATCAACAATCTGCAAATCAAATTCTTGGAGAAGGAGTACCCATCTGATAAGCCTTGGCTTGGCATCCTTCTTTGTCATAAGATATTTAATGGCAGCATGATCAGTATGAATAATAACTTTGGAATCAACAATATACTGCCTAAACTTATCACAAGCAAAAACTACAGCTAAGAATTCCTTCTCATTAGTAGCATAATTTCTTTGAGCACTATCAAGGGTTTTACTAGCATAATGTATAACATTCATTTTCTTATCAACTCTTTGTCCTAAAACAGCTCCAACAGCAAAATCACTTGCATCACACATAATCTCAAAAGGTAAATTCCAGTCAGGTGGTTGTACTATAGGAGCAGTTATTAAAGCTTTCTTAAGGATTTCAAAAGCTTCCTTACAATTTTCATCAAACGCAAAAGGAACATCCTTCTGGAGAAGATTAGTGAGGGGTCTCGAGGTTTTAGAAAAGTCTTTAATAAATCTTCTATAAAAACCTGCATGACCGAGAAAACTGCGAATACCTTTGATGTCCTTTGGATAGGGCATCCTCTCAATAGCTTCGATCTTGGCTTTATCCACTTCAATTCCCCTTTCGGAAATCTTGTGACCAAGAACAATTCCTTCATTAACCATAAAGTGGCACTTCTCCCAGTTGAGTACCAAATTTGTCTCCTCGCATCTCTGCAAAACTTTATTAAGGTTGTGAAGACAATGGTCAAATGAAGTTCCATAGACGGAGAAATCGTCCATGAAGACTTCCATAATATCCCCGCAGAAACCATGAAAGATAGCAGACATACACCTTTGAAAAGTAGCAGGGGCATTACATAAACCAAAAGGCATACGTCTGTAAGCATAAGTACCAAAAGGACAAGTAAAAGTGGTCTTCTCTTGATCGGCAGTGTTAACATGAATTTGAGAGAAACCAGAATAACCATCGAGATAACAAAAGTGGGTATTTTTGGATAACCTTTCAAGCATTTGGTCGATGAACGGCAACGGGTAGTGATCCTTCCTGGTTGCCTTGTTCAACTTCCTGTAATCAATACACATTCTATATCCAATAATAATTCTTTGAGGTATTAGTTCATTTTTATCATTAGGAACCACAGTTGTACCTCCTTTCTTAGGAACACAATGTACCGGACTTACCCACTTACTATCAGCTATAGGATAGATAATACCTGCGGCTAGAAGCTTGAGAATCTCAGTTCTCACGACATCCATCATCTTCGGGTTCAACCGTCATTGATGATCAACAACTGGTTTAGCATCAGGGTCAAGGTTGATAGTATGTTGACAGATAGATGGACTAATCCCCTTAAGGTCGTCAAGGGTATAGCCAATTGCGCCTCGGTGTTTACGAAGTACTTCCAATAATCGCTCTTCTTCATATCATGAAAGGTTAGAATTGATAATAACAGGATATACTTTCTTTTCATCTAAATAAGCATACTTGAGCGTATCTGGAAGAGGTTTAAGATCGAACACCGGGTCTTCTTTTGGTTTTGGTAAAATTCCCAAAGGTTCAACCGGAAGGTTGTGCTTCAGGATAGCAGGTTGCCTCAAGAATATTTCATCTAGTTCATTTCTTTCCTGCATATGCAAATCATTCTTGTGGTCCTCCATGTATTGTTGCAAAGGGTCATCAGGGGGAATAGCAATAGAGGCAATATTTTCAATAATCTTATCATCACTAGGTAAATCAGTACCACGAGGCTGCTTAGAGAACTTAGAAAAATTAAATTCATATGGCTCACCATCGAATTCAACAGAAACTTTACCTTTCTTGCAATCTATTATAGCTCCACAAGTTCTAAGAAAAGGTCTACCAAAAATGATGGGACAAAAATTGTCCCTGGCTGAACCAAGTACCAGAAAGTCGGTAGGGTATTTTACCTTTCCACATAGGACTTCAACGTCCCTCACAATTCCGATAGGAAAGATAGTTGATCTATTTGCAAGATGAATAGTAACATCAACTTCTTCAAGTTCACAAGGGGAAATCTCACGGATGATTTCTTCATAGAGTGAATAAGGAATAGCACTTGCACTCGATCCCAAATCGCATAGCCCATAATAATTGTGATCTCCTATTTTAACAGATACCACCGGAGTACCTGAAATTGGGCCTTTGTTCTTGGCTGTGACAAGGTTAGTGGAAACAGCACAAAAAGTTATATTAGAATCCAAAACATCATCAGTAGCAAGGTCTTTAATCAATGCAACTTGAGGATCGACCCTGATCTGGTCCTCAGGTTCATCAACTCTTCTCTCACTTTTACTTATTATGCCTGTCACAAGAGAGTGTTCCTTTATCCTCGTGGGAAAAGGAGGCTATTCATATATAACTGCAGGCAAAATAGGCTCAGCAACATAAATATCAATAGGTGGTTCTTTAAAAGGTACATGGTGCTGGTCTCTATTCTTCTTAAAAGAATCAATGTGAGAGGCAAAATTCGTACATAAATCAATCACTAGATGGGAATCGAGACCAATCTTAGAGCAAAAGGTATTGAAGTAATCAGTTTCCACATAGCTCTCAATATAATCATGTTCATAATTTATAGCGGGTTCAATACCTTTATCAATTTCCCAATCTTCAGTATTCCTCTGGATTCTTTCAAGGAGATCCCACCTTTCTTCAACACTCTTCTTCTGAAATACCCCACTAGAGGAGGCATCCAGCATCTCCTTATCCTGACGAGAAAGCCTGGCATAAAAATTTGTAAGTATAATTTCCTTGGGGAGCTTATGAATTGGGCATTTGAGCATTAGAGACTTCAATCCCCCCCAAGCTTGAGCAATGCTTTCTCCGTCACGAGACCTAAAGTTATATATATAATTCCTGTCTCGATGAATTTCATGAAGAGGATAAAACTTAGTATAAAAGAGAGACATAAGCTCCTGCCAATCCAGCAAGTGTGAGTTATCGAGAAGCCCATACCAATCTGAAGCTTTATCTATAAGTGATACAACAAACAATTTCCTCATGACAAACTCCCTCGATACACCTGCAAGCTTAAATAATGAACATAGTCGTGACAAATATAACAAGTGTTCACCGGGATGTCGGTCTCCTGCATAACGATTAGCCAAAACATAATTGATAATGCCAGCTGGTATTTTATAAGGCACAATTTCAGTAGGGGGAGGATCAACCACCACAGGTGTGGGGCATCTTCCCGCAAGCAACGCTCCAATAATAGGGCTATCCATAAGGACAAAGAGCAGCAATAGCAAAAATAAAAACAGAATTATAAAAAGACTTTCTTACCAGTTTCACTTTACCAATAGCGCTACGCTCCCCGGCAACGGCGCCAGAAAACGTTACTTGATGACCCTCAACCGTAAGGGATCTGTTGCAGCGTTTTCGATAAGTAAGAGTGTCGAACCCAACGAGGAGCAGAAGGTATTGATAAGCGATTCTGAGCAAGAAATTACTGCAAGCACTAAAAGATAACTTTTAGGGGTTTTCTCGATATAAGCAACGGGAATGTAAAGGCAAGTAATGTAAAAGGTACTGAGAGTAACAAGTGGCCCAATCCTTTCTTAGCAAAGGAGAGGCCTAGCAACTGAACTTATAAAGACTAAAGCGTTCTTGAGGACACACGGGAGAGGTAGTCATGTGCTTTCGCCATATTCCGTATCGATACTATGTTATGTGTTGATAAGTGTTGAGTGGGTGGATCTATGCTAGTGCACTCTCTAGACTAAGATGAATGCACTCTTATGATTAAACACCTTGCAAGCATCCGCAAATACAAGATAGAATTTAAGGCAAAAGCCTAACCATAGCAATACGATCGAGGATCCATTATTCCCTTATGCAAAAGCGTGCGAACTGGGGTTCAGGTTTCTGTCACTCCGGCAACCCACCATAAGCATTCTTTATACACAATGTATTCTCCTAGGTCCTTAATAAGGCTTAGTGTTGGGTGTTCGACTCACACAACACCACTAGTAGAGAGACAACGCAACTTAAGTACCAAACAACACATATTACTTCAACAGCATATGACTACTAACAACAAGACTTCCCCCATGTCCTCAAGAACTAAGGTAACTACTCACAAGACATAAAAGAGATCATGATCAGTGGGGATAAATATGTGATGAACAATCTGGACATAATAATATTTCTCCAACAAAACTCAATAGCATTCACCACAAAGTAGCAATCAACACCAACGGAGTAGAGAGGATAGGTAGTGCGAGTTACAACACGAGTTGCGATGGTAAGATGAGATTTGGATGAAGATGGAGATGGTGCTGGTGTTGGGGATGATGTTGATGATGATCTCGATGATGCCTGTGACGATGGTGATGACGATGGCGACGATCTCCCCTTCCGGGAGGTGATCTCCCCGGCGGAATCTGCCCACCGGACATGCCCTTTTCTTCTCTGTAGGTTTCCGCCTCGAAGCGGCGGCGGAACTCCGTAAAAAGTCCCATGCCTAGGGTTTTCGGAGGACGGAGAACATATATGCAAAAGGGGGCGACCAGAGGTGGGCCAGGGGCTCCAGGCGCCCCCCCGGCGCGGCCAGGGGGGCGCGCCCCCAGGCCGCCTGGGCACCCTGTGGCCCCCATCTGACTCCCCTTTTGCGTGTCTTCGTTATTCGTCTGAAAAATACCTCCCGTCAATTTTCAGGTAATTTGGAGGTGTTCTTCTTCAGCAACTCAGTATCCACTTTTTCCTGCTGAATCCTGCGTCTGCTGTTCCGGCACCGGAAAGTTGCAAACTGTGTAAAATAGACCAAAACAACATAAGAACATCATCATAACGTGAATTATATCAATGAATAAATATGAATTATGATACAAAATAGTGATGCATTTTGGACGTATCACCATCTCGAAATTATTCAAAAAAAAGCATTTCTCTTTTGTGCATCTGTTTTAGTTCATGAGGAAGTAGTAGTTAATTCATGATCTTTTTAAGTTGGACAAGCTTCACCCCGGGATTGCATGTCTAATGTGCAAACCCATAATACGAGAAGGAACTGGCATAGAGTGCGCCCGGCTCATTAAAAAATTATACAACAAACAAACCCTCCTTCACGCTTTGTTCATGAGAAATCAGAAAACTTTGGCAGTGATAAACAAAGGAGACTAAGAGGATGTGATCGTCCTCATCCGGGAGCCGTTCCTCGAAACTTGTCCAGCTCAAGAAGTGATTGAGTTATCTGCTAGCATTCGTTGACGAAACATGCATATCCAAAAAATAATTATTACCTCTGTTTTTAAAACCAAGAGCTCTGTTACATGTTTAGTTTTTGTTTCCGACCACGGGTTTTCAACCTTGCCCACAAAAGCCACGGTTCGAGAGTCTCCACCTTCTTTAAAGCACCAACTATTGAGAGCATGATTGTCATTCTGAGTGTAATGTGCATTGTCCCAAAGTACCATTGTCTTTTGCATGATTATGATATCGTTTATTCTGAAATCATTGTATCTAGTCGTCACTTAAACCTTGGAGGTGCCCCTGCATTTATGTTTTGCTTCACTAAAGGGGGCAAGCGAGGTACCACTTTATCATATTTGCACACCATGCTCATTACAAATCTATTTGAGTGTTTCAGTATCATATTGTAAAACTTTCAGTTCTTTGTGATTCTCTCATGAGGCAACTTAATTACTACAGATTCATTGTCTTAGTAAGCACTTGTCATGTGACTGTGAAAAGTCCTTATATGGTTAATAGCATGTCACCACAGAAATTATGCTTGTTATCATTTACCTACTCGAGGTCGAGCAGGAATTAAGCTTGGGGATGTTGATACGTCCAAAACGTATCTATAATTTCTGCTTGCTCCATGCCCTTTTTGTGTGATATTGCTATGATATTTATGCACTTCCATACACTTTTAATCATATTTGGACTAACCTACTAATGGTTGCAAAAGTACACAATGTTCTTGTTTTACACTTTATTGTGTAGGAATTACTTGGAAATTGACAAAAACGCAAAAGGAGTCGTATTGGAGTAGGACTCTGACTTTCCTGAAATCTGTCTGAGAACGTTTTTTAAAGATGGTCACGTTCCGGCCCGAAGACGACGTCAAACGGAAAAAGCCTAGTTGCGAAACTTGTGGGGAATTTCGAGCCGATGCTTCTGGATATAAAATTCGTCCAAATCGGAGTCCGGACGGCCGATTAAAGCCCGTTTTACTGAGGCCCAAAATCTGATGACGGGAATCCGAGAGTCTATATAAAGAGAGGAAACCTAGGTCACCAAGGGCCACGAATTTTCCTCCTCCCGATCCGCCGTCTTGGAGGGGAGGACCAGCACCATTGCAGCACCATCCACAAGCAAGAAGGGGGGCCAAGGAGCCGCTGCCCCTAGGGCCGCCGCCGCCCCCTAGGGCCGCCGCCGTCTCCTCCTCGCCGCCGCCGCCTCCGTGGCCGCCGCCGGCCGCCGCCTCCTCGCGGGGCTGCACCTCTCCATCAACACCATCATCAACCTCCTCCTCACCATGTCCATGCGTGAGTAGTTTCCTCCGGGGCCGAGGGCTCGTACGTGTAGCTATGTGGTTATCTCTCTCTCCCATGATGTGATCTTCGTTGTGATCATAGGCTATGTTAATCTAGGGTGATCCCATGATATTTCCCCTTCCTCTATGTATTGGATTAATGTACTCACTTGTCTTTATCTAGTATAATCCCCGAGACCAAGGTGACAGCGGTCTATTGGACATGGATTAGAAAAATATTTTCATGAGTGATTTCCTCTCTTGTGTGTTGATTGAAGATTGAGAGTCTCTTGGTGCTTGTCTTTGACTATCCTTTAGATATGTTGTGGTGATTGTGGGACTCTCTTTGGATGGCCGCGGTGACATTGGGAAATCCTTAGATTGAGAACTACGAACTTTGAGGTGTGCTTTTGTAGCCCTACATAATTCTCTTCCTCTCTTGACCACGAAGGAATGACCTCCGGGTGCGTCTCCATTGCATGTTTTATGGGAAATATCATGTGATTCGATTATGTTAATGTTGTTGGGAGTTGCCACTAGTGAAAGTATGAACCCTAGGCCTTGTTTCCACCATTGCAATACCATTTGTGCTCACGTTTACCACTTGTTTGCTTGCTGCACTTTTTATTACAGATTTATATTACTTTGTTTTGTCATCCATATCACTTGCCATTTAACATCTCTTCGCCGAACTAGTGCACCTATACATCTAACAAGTGTATTAGGTGTGTTGGGGACACAAGAGACTTCTTGTATCTTAGTTGCAGGGTTGCTTGAGAGAGACCATCTTCAACCTCTACTTCCCTGAGTTCGATAAACCTTAGGTCATCCACTTGAGGGAAATTGCTGCTGTCCTACAAACCTCTGCGCTTGGAGGCCCAACATAGTCTACAAGTGTAGAAGCGTGTGTAGACATCAGCCGGCACCCTGCCGGGACGGGGAAGTGCCCCCGGATTCATCTCCATCGACGTTGCTTCCTCCCTCCATGATGCGGGAGTAGTTCCTCCTCGGGGCTAAGGTTTCTACCAGTAGCTATGTGGTTATCTCTCTCTCCCATGATGTGATCTTCGTTGTGATCATAGGCTATGTTAATCTAGGGTGATCCCATGATGTTTCCCCTTCCTCTATGTATTGGATTGATGTACTCACTTGTCTTTATCTAGTATAATCCCCGAGACCAAGGTGACAGCGGTCTATTGGACATGGATTAGAAAAATATTTTCATGAGTGATTTCCTCTCTTGTGTGTTGATTGAAGATTGAGAGTCTCTTGGTGCTTGTCTTTGACTATCCTTTAGATATGTTGTGGTGATTGTGGGACTCTCTTTGGATGGCCGCGGTGACATTGGGAAATCCTTAGGTTGAGAACTACGAACTTTGAGGTGTGCTTTTGTAGCCCTACATAATTCTCGTCCTCTCTTGACCACGAAGGAATGACCTCCGGGTGCGTCTCCATTGCATGTTTTATGGGAAATATCATGTGATTCGATTATGTTAATGTTGTTGGGAGTTGCCACTAGTGAAAGTATGATCCCTAGGCCTTGTTTCCACCATTGCAATACCATTTGTGCTCACGTTTACCACTTGTTTGCTTGCTGCACTTTTTATTACAGATTTATATTACTTTGTTTTGCCATCCATATCACTTGCCATTTAACATCTCTTCGCCGAACTAGTGCACCTATACATCTAACAAGTGTATTAGGTGTGTTGGGGATACAAGAGACTTCTTGTATCTTAGTTGCAGGGTTGCTTGAGAGAGACCATCTTCAACCTCTACTTCCCTGAGTTCGATAAACCTTAGGTCATCCACTTGAGGGAAATTGTTGCTGTCCTACAAAGCTCTGCGCTTGGAGGCCCAACATAGTCTACAAGAGTAGAAGCGTGTGTAGACATCAGTCACCTAGCGGTGCTTCAAGGACATATGTTTTCTTGGCAGCTATGAGGATGATCCTCAGGTTATGGACCCAATCCGTATAGTTGCTACCATCATCTTTCAGCTTGGATTTCTCTAGGAACGCGTTGAAGTTGAGGGTAACATGAGCGTGGGCCATTGGATCTACAAGACATATTGTAAAGATTTTAGACTATGTTCATGACAATTAAGTTCATCTAAAAAATTCAGTGAACTCCCACTCAGATAGACATCTCTCTAGTCATCAAGTGATACATGATCCGAATCGACTAGGCCGTGTCCGATCATCATGTTAGAAGGACTAGTCATCAACGGTGAACATCTTCATGTTGATCGTATCTTCTATACGACTCATGTTCGACCTTTCGGTCTTCCGTGTTCCGAGGCCATGTCTGTACATGCTAGGCTCGTCAAGTGAACCCTAAGTGTATCGCGTGTGTAAATATGGCTTACACCTGTTGTATGCGAACGTTAGAGCCTATCACGCCCGATCATCACATGGTGCTTCGGAACAACGAACCTTAGCAACGGTGCAAAGTTAGGGGGAACACAATTCTTGAAATTTTAGTGAGAGATCATCTTATTTACTACCGTCGTTCTAACCAAATAAGATATAAAAACATGATAAACATCACATGCAATCAAATAGTGACATGATATGGCCAATATCATTTAGCTCCTTTGATCTTCTTCTTCGGGGCTCTCCATCATCGTGTCTTCATGAAGTCGTCTCGCCAAACATTACTTCTACTACTATGGCTAATGTTTAGCAATAAAGTAAAGTAAATACATGGCGTTATTGAGTGACACGCGGGTCATACAATAAAATAAGACAACTCCTATGGCTCCTGCCGGTTGTCATACTCATCGACATGCAAGTCGTGATTCCTATTACATGAACATGATTAATCTCATACATCACATATATCATTCATCACATCCTTTTTGGCCATATCACACCACATGACACATGCTGCAAGAACAAGTTAGACGTCCTCTAATTGTTGTTGCAAGTTTTACGTGGCTGCTGTATGTTTCTAGCAAGAACGTTTCTTACCTACGCCAAAACCACAACGTGATATGCCAATTTCTATTTACCCTTCATAAGGACCCTTGTCATCGAATCCGATCCGACTAAAGTGGGAGAGACTGTCACCCGCTAGCCACCTTATGCAATTAGTGCATGTCAGTCGGTGGAACCTGTCTCACGTAAGCGTACGTGTAAGGTTGGTCCGGGCCGCTTCATCCCACGATGCCGCCGAATCATGATAAGACTAGTAGTGGTAAGAGAATTGAACAAATCTACGCCCACAACTGCTTTGTGTTCTACTCGTGCAAGATACTACGCATAGACCTAGCTCAGATGCCACTGTTGGGGAACGTAGCAGAAATCAAAAAAATTCAACGCTTCACCAAGATCAATCTATGGAGTCATCTAGCAACGAGGGAGAGGGGAGTGCATCTACATACCCTTGTAGATCGCGAGCGGAAGCGTTCAAGAGAACGTGGATGATGGAGTCGTACTCGTCGTGATCCAAATCACCGACGATCCTAGCGCCGAACGGACGGCACCTCCGCAACACACGTACGGAGCAGCGACGTCTCCTCCTTCTTGATCCAGTAAGGGGGAAGGAGAGGTTGATGGAGATCCAGCAGCACGACGGCGTGATGGTGGATGCAGCGGGATTCCTGCAAGGCTTCGCCAAGCGCTGCGGGAGGAGGAACGGGTGTCTCAGGAGGGAGAGGGAGGCGCCAGGGGTTAGGGTGTGGCTGCCCTCCCTCCCCCCCCCACTATATATAGGGGCCCTGGGGGGTGCCGGCCCTAGGAAATCCAATCTTCTAGGGGGGCGGCGGCCAGGGGGGAAACTTACCACCCAAGCCAGGTGAGGCGCCCACACCCCTAGGGTTCCCAACCCTAGGCACAGGGCAGGCCCATGGGGGGGTGCACCAGCCCACCATGGGCGGGTCCCCCTTCCACTTCAGCCCATGGGGCCCCCCCAGGATAGGTGACCCCACCCGGTGGACCTCCGGGACCCTTCCGGTGGTCCCGGTACATTACCGGTGACCCCCGAAACTCTCCCGGTGGCCGAAACTGGACTTCCTATATATAATTCTTTACCTCCGGACCATTCGGAACTCCTCGTGACGTTCGGGATCTCATCCGGGACTCCGAACAACATTCGGGTTACCGCATGCATATATCTCTACAACCCTAGCGTCACCGAACCATAAGTGTGTAGACCCTACGGGTTCGAGAGACACGTAGACATGACCGAGACGACTCTCCGGTCAATAACCAACAGCGGGATCTGTATACCCATGTTGGTTCCTACATGCTCCTCGATGATCTCATCGGATGAACCATGATGTCAAGGATTCAATCAAACCCGTATACAATTCCCTTTATCTATCGGTATAGTACTTGCCCGAGATTCGATCGTTGGTATACCGATACCTTGTTCAATCTCGTCACGGCAAGTCTCTTTACTTGTTCCGTAATACATCATCCCGTGACCAACTCCTTAGTCACATTGAGCTCATTATGATGATGTCTTACCGAGTGGGCCCAGAGATACCTCTCCGTCATATGGAGTGACAAATCCCAGTCTCGGTTCGTGCCAACCCAACAGATACTTTCGGAGATACCCGTTGTGTACCTTTATAGCCACCCAGTTACGTAGTGACGTTTGGCACACCCAAAGTATTCCTACGGTATCTGGGAGTTGCACAACCTCATGGTCTAAGGAAAAGATACTTGACATTGGAAAAGCTTTAGCATTAGGAACTACACGATCTGGTGCTAGGGTTAGGATTGGGTCTTGTCCATCACATCATTCTCCTAATGATGTGATCCCGTTATCAATGACATCCAATGTCCATGGTCAGGAAATCGTGACCATCTGTTGATCAACGAGCTAGTAACTAGAGGCTTTACCAGGGACACGTTGTGGTCTATGTATTCACACATGTATCACTGTTTCCGGATAATACAATTCAAGCATGAATAACAGACAATTATCATGAAGAAAGAAATATAATAATAACCATTTTATGATTGCCTCTAGGGCATATTTCCAACAATTATAATCATACATAAAAAAAAATTCAGAAAAGAACCAAATATTTCTCATAGATAATCTTGATAATAAACCCATAATTCATTGGATCTCGACAAACACACCGCAAAAAGATTACATTGAATAGATCTCCTCGAAGACCGAGGAGAACTTGGTATTGAAATCCAAAAAGAGAGAAGAAGCCATCTAGGTACTAACTATGGACCCGAAGGTCTGTGGTAAACTACTCACAACTCATGGTGAGGCGATGGTGTTGATGTAGAAGCACTCCGTGGAAGATCCCCCCCTCCGTCGGAAGTCCGGAACAGGCCCCAAGATGGGATCTCATGGGAACAGAAGGTTGCGGCGGTGGAATTAGGGTTTTCTCTGTTGCCTCGATGTTTTCAAGGTACATGGGTATATATAGGAGGAAGGAGGGCATCGAGGGAGACAGAGGGGGCCCACGAGGGTGGGGGCGCACCCTGGACCCTCGTGGCCGCCTCCCTCGTTCCCTCGCGTGTACTCCAAGTCTTCTGTGTTGATATTGTTCAAAAAATAACTTTCGCGAAGGTTTCATTCCGTTTGGACTCCGTTTGATCTTCCTTTTCTGCGAAACCCTGAAATAGGCAAAAAAATAGTAATAAATATCCAAATCATCATATATAATAGCATGGAACAATCAAAAATTATAGATACGTTGGAGACGTATCATGGCCTCGTTCTCCTTCTTCATGGGGAGGAGCTCCGGCGGCTCCTTCTTCAGCTTGACCAGGTGGGAGGTGGAGGGGAAGGGACGCACACGCCCTAGTTGATGACGATGTTGCCGCCGCGGGTGCGCCTACTAAGCGGCATTTCCTCCAGCTCGGGCGCCGACCCGTAGGAGTGGGAGCCCGAGGATGAAAAGGACGGCATGTCCATGTGCCTCGGCGTCCAGGAGTTCCCTCGACAGCGAGAGAAGGTGGGCGTCGGGTACTCCAGCGGCGGCTCATTGCCGCTATTGATATGATGATCACAGCGGACAGAGTGCGCCCCGGCGTGCCCCATCATTGACGGCGCCCTCGGCGCTGGGGCGCCGTTAGTGGATGCCAACTGCTCGGCGCGGCACCGCTTGAACCAGGCAGTCCACGGCGCGTGGTTGTCCGCCACGTACCGCGGCTGCTCGCGCGCTTGCTCCGTCATGTTGGCCCGAATCACCGCGATCTTGGCACCTCGTTCTGTGCCTGAGGGCACCGGAGGCACGGGGATGCCGCCCGTGCTCAACCGCCATGCGCCGGGCACGCGTATGTCGAGCGGCGCCGGGTTGTTGGCCTCCTGCAGCAGGGGCGCCTCTCAGTCGTGAAGCCAACGGCGACCGAAGCCGTTGGCCGCCACAGCATCGCCGGGGAACCTCTCCGCCATTGCGAGTTCCTGTGGGACGGCGAAGGAGAGAGCGCACGAGCAAGGTGGTCGGCGCAG
>LR738711.1:945694290-945736345 GCA_902687465.1 Secale cereale
AAATTTCGGCCGGTCCAGCCATAGCCATTCGATGAGAGCTGCGCGACGGTTGGATCTGGAGCAAAAAAAACCACCCCAGCTTCTTCTTCCTTAGGCCCCCGTGGCACATCTCCGGCGAGATCCCCCGCGGCGCATCTCCGGCGAGGCCCCCCGCGGCTCTGCTGCCGCACGTCACCGGCTGCAGCACCCGTCGTAGATCTCGTGTTGTTCCTCGTCCTTAATTTGCCGGTCGCAGCAAAAAATTCCACCGTTCGTAGCAAAATTATCTTGACGGTTCCAGCAAAAACCAATAAAACGTTGGTAGCAAAATTGGAAAAAATCGACATCGTTCCAACAAACCAAAAATCTGATGGTAGCAAAAATTGAAGCTTGTTTCAGCAAATCGAAACTCTGGTGGTAGCAAAAATGAAAAATCGAGCACTGGTTCCAGAAAAATCAAGAAGCCGGTGGTAGCAAAAATTGACACTGGTTGCAGCAAACCACAAAACAGTTGTAGCAAAAACAACTTGTGGTCTAGTAGGGGCTTCTCTGGTAGTAGCAAAAAATGCACAAGGTTGTAGCAAAAAGTGTACCAGGTTGTAGCAAAACACATAGTCGCAGGGTCTCGACAACCTCATGAAAATAGGATGTAACAAACGACAGTGCCGGTGGTAGCAAAAAACCAAAATTGTTGTAGCAAAAAAGTGGTATAAAATGATTCAAGCCAAAAAGACATGGCAGCAAAATTTGGTTAGTTCCAGCAAAAAATGAAGACGGTGGTAACAAATTAGTACACTGGTTTCAGCAAAAACAAACATGGAAGCAAAATCTGGAGTTGTAACATGCCTCGAGCTCGTAAGCCATGGCCGCCATGGCCTGTGAGCTCGCAGGCCATGCCCACCTGTCGTAGTAGCGCCGGTGCTCGGCCCGTCGCGTTCGGCCATGGCGATGGCATCCCGTGCAGCAGCAGCAACTCCACGCGCCGCGCTTCGTGGGGGAGGGCGCCCCGTGCAGCAACTCTACAGCAATGGCGTCTGAGAAAAAGTAGATAGGCAGAAGCAGCGGTGTGGGCAGGGCAGGGGAGAAAGGAAGGAGATGTGGTGTGTGGACTACAGACGCGCTGGAAAGGATAAGGAAAGCGAAGCAGTGTGCGGACCTTCGCGGGATGACGTGTCCCTCGTGCTTTAGTGCTACGCATTGGGTGAGCGAGTTGACCGGCCGAAGTTTCGGCCGGCGCCCCGGCTCTAAACGTTTACCTTTAGTTATGCCCATTGTTTTCACCTTTTTTTATCTTTTGAGAAATCATTGTTTGACTTATTCCCCGCTTCTTTGAGAGCATGTCAATGATCCAGTTGTATCCCAAAGTCGATCGAAGAATCAAGGAGTAGTTTCTGCATGTTTATTTTCCTTTGCACCTATCTTATCTTCAAACGATGCTGCGCTCTATAGTGCAAGACCCGGCGGTGGCTTTCATAGCCATGATGATAGATTAATAATATTTGACCAGGTTAAATGTCAAAATTAAGCACGAAGCAGGAATGAGAAGACTTCTTTTTCTCAAAAACAAGTTCAATCGCACTTCATAATATACCAGTATGTGCTGCATGCAGACCAGTGCATTGTTAATTTGTCGAATTCAGATTTTTGCCCACTGAAAACAAATGTATTCACAGTTTTTGGGTTCCCTATAAGTCTATAACCTGTCATCTGGACAAAGGAAAACTATGTTTAACCGACTGCTACACTATATAGAGGCTGTTTTTCTTGTTGAGGTGAATCTAGGTTGAACAAAAATATTTCTCATCTAGAAATATATATTTTTTAAGGCAGAGGCAAAAAATTTGCCTCATTCATTAATTAAGGGAGGAGATAAGGTTTAAGTTGGAGCCACATTAGGCCCACTGAATAGAAAGACATTACTCTCGGGGCATCAAATTACTCAGGTGTTTCGCACCCGCTAGCACCCAGAGCCTAGCTTCCTCCTTCAAGTTTCGCAAGATGATTTGGGGGGGGGGCGTCGGTTTCTTCTGGAAGACCCTTGCATTTCTCTCAGTCCAAATGGTCCAGGTGATGAGCAAGGTGAGGGTCGCCATCGCCTTGCTGCGCCTGGCCATATGAGTCCACCAACTACTGAGAGAGTGATGAGCCGCCCACTGGTTGGTGCTGATATAGCCAATTTGCAATCAATCTCTAATCAGCCTCCACAATCGCATAGTGTACCGACATCTGTAGAAAAGGTGAGAGGCGGACTCGAACTCCCTCTTGCATAATGGGCAGAGACCACAATTTTGCATCCCGCGCCACTCTAGGCGGTCAGCCGTCCACACCCTATTTTGGATGGCTCGCCATGCGAAAAAATTG
The DNA here is from genome assembly GCA_902687465.1 of Secale cereale. Lineage (NCBI taxonomy): Eukaryota > Viridiplantae > Streptophyta > Magnoliopsida > Poales > Poaceae > Secale > Secale cereale. Next base: position 945,696,631 of record LR738711.1, read on the forward strand.
ACCTTGGGGGGTGCCCAGACTTTCCAAATGACCTTGTTCATGGGCGTGAGGATAGCTCCCACGAATTGCGCCTTATATGCTGATTTGGCTGAGTATTCCCCATTAGGGGAGAGCTTCCAAATGATGGTGCCATGGATGTCTTGGGAGGTGTTTATATGAGGGAGCAGAGACCACAGTTTGATGAATTGAGTCACATGATTCCAAGTCAGCTCACAATGCATGTCAATGGCCTTGATCCACGCATCATCGTGCAAGGCCCAACTAACCTTCCAGCTTTTGCGCTTCGAGATCTTGTACACGAGGGGTGCAACATCAATTGGCTTCTTGCCGCTGAGCCACGGTGCGTCCCAAAATGGCGTCCTTTCCCCATTGCCAACTCTGATGGTGGTGAGAGCATAAAAAAGATCCATGTCCTCTTTGTCGCACGGGTTTCCCGAACCAACCCAAATCTTCGTTGGGTCATGCCACTCATACCATGGCCAACGCAACCAGAGAGTTCTGGCAAATTTGTCAAGATGTAGGACCCCTAATCCTCCTAGGTGAGTAGGCCTACAGAACTTTCCCAATTAACCTTGCACTTCCCTCCAGAGACCTTTTTCGTGCCCGCCCAAAGGTAAGCACGCTCAATCTTGTTGATGCTTTGGAGAACGGGTGGTGGCACAATGAGCGGGGTGAGGTGGTGGATGGCCTGGGAGGTGATAACTGACTTCACAAGAGCCCAACATCCAATGGAGGTGATATGCATGCCCTCCCAAGGCATAAGCTTGTTCGCAATTTTCTCCTCCAGGTGTTGATAGTCCACTCGCTTAAGTTGCCAAACGGAAAGCGGCAATCCAAGGTATCTCATGGGGAAAGAAGCTCGAGTAGCTGGCATGTCCTCAAGTATGGCGTCCAAATCCAAGTGCCCACACCGAATCGGCACCACGGAGCTCTTGTGAAAGTTTGTGTGCGTCCATGTGACCTCACCAAACCCCTCCAGGATGTCGGCCAGGTTTCTAATATCCTCCCAAATTGGCGCCACAAATACAGCCGCGTCGTCAGCATAGAGTGACGTCCGAATAATGGTGCCACACCCTCTAATCTTGTGCAGAAGCCCAATCCGCGTGGCTGAGTTGAGCAGTTGTTGTAGCGGGTCAATAGCAATAACAAAAAGAAACGGTGACAGCGAGTCTCCTTGCCGTAGGCCCTTCCCGTGGCTAATCGGGGAACCGGGAACCCCATTGAGGAGCACCCGTGATGATGAGGTGCTAAGAAGGGCAGCAATCCAGTCACGAAATCTGCTAGGGAAGCCACGCCGCAGAAGAATATCAAGGACATATTCCCACCGGACCGAGTCAAAAGCTTTTCGGATGTCCAATTTGAAAAGGAGTGATGGGGTCTTGTTCTTGTGGAGGCGGCGTGCAAGGTTTCTAACGTACATGAAGTTGTCATGAATGCTTCTCTTCTTTATGAAAGCACTTTGGGCGTTGGATATGAGGTTGTTCATGTGCGGGCTAAGCCTCGTTGCAAGAATCTTGGAGACAATCTTGGCAATGGCATGGATGAGGCTAATGGGCCGGAATTCGGTGATGTCTTCTGCCCCATCCTTCTTGGGCAGAAGGACAATATTAGCGGAGTTGAGCCACTGGAAGTTGTCTTCATGTAGGTTGCCAAAGTTATGAATCAGAGCCATGACCTCCACCTTAATGATATCCCAACAAGACATAAAGAATGCACCAGTAAAGCCATCTGGACCGGGTGCCTTGTCGCACGACATATGATCAATGGTGCACTTGACCTCCTCCTCAGTGAAAGGTGAATCAAGACCTTCCAAATCAACCTGACCCATTTCAATATCCGCCCAATTAAAATCCCGACTCCTTGGCGTGCCTCTTCCAATGGCGTTGGAGAAATGATTATGCACAATAGTTTCCTTCTCCAAGTGGTCGGTGACCCACCCATTGTTATGCTTTAACTGGTGTATGTGGTTCTTGCGCCGTCTACCATTGACCCTGAGATGGAAAAATTTGGTGTTACCATCGCCCTCTCTGATGTTGGAAATGTGAGCACACTGCTTCTTTCGCGCCCTCTCTAACACAGCCAGGCTCATGAGCCGCCTCTTCAGCCTAATCCGGAGGTCCTTCTCATTATGGGAGAGAGGGCGAGATTCTTGAGCAATGTCAAGTTAAAGGATGATCAGCAAGGCCGCATGAAGATGAAGCTTGGCCTTGGAGAAGAGTCCCTTGCTCCATCTAGACAGATGCAAGCTCGTGTTCTATAGCTTATAGAATAAAACATGACAGGGCTCCGAGTGAGAGATTGGTTCTTGCCAAGCCTGTTGTACAATGCCCATAAATCCTGGGATCTTTGTCCAGAAATTCTCAAACTTGAACGTGCGAGGTCGCTGAGGGCTACTGTCATCAGCAAGAAGAAGGGGGCAGTGATCGGACAGGGAGCTTGACAGGGCATGCAAGATGTGTGAGTCAAAATGTATGTCCCATTCAAAATTGCAAAAGAACGAGTCGAGTTTGCACAAGGTGGGGTTCGCCCTTTCATTGCTCCAAGTAAACCGGCGATTCTGTAAGTGGATTTCCTTGAGCTCACAAAGATTCAGCGCTGCTCTAAATCGGTTTTTCTGGCTAATTTTGATGTTTCTTTTATTTTTGTCTCGCGCCCGCTAAATTTGGTTAAAGTCACCGAGAGCAAGCCATGCGTGACAAATCTGAACTTGAAACATCATCTGAGAAGATTCTGGTGACCTTTTCTTGGAGGGCGCGCGCACTGTGTGATGATGGTTTGGACTTGTAGACACAGTGCATCATATGTCAAGGCTGCTGAAGTAACAAGAAGATATTCCAATTGTTCATATCCGGCTCAGTAAAATACTACGCGTTGCCTGCAGCGTCAAACATCCTATGCCGTGCACTGTCTTCTGTTACCCAAAGAGGCGTCGTAGTCAGACTCTGACCGACGCTGGGTTGGTAGAAGTTTTTTTTTGTGGGAGGTAGTACAGTAGTTTTAAGGAATAGATAGATTTATTTCGATTTTCTTAATAAGGAAAAAGACCATTAATAAGCACTTTGCGTAATCTAAATCTTGCGTAAGGATGGCAATTTTACCCACGGGTACGGGTCAATGGGTCAATGGACAAGGTATGGGCACACTTTTATAACCATGGGTAGTACCCATACCCTATCCGTTATGTCATGGGTAGGATACGGGTATAGCCTTGTACCCGCGGGTATACCCATACCCTACCCGCTTGTGAATTAATGTTAAGTTGTCGTCAATTAATCATTAACTTATCGTGTGACTTGTCTACTCCTATTGACTTTTGAGTATGTTCTACTCATGTACCTATTATTGAGATAAGATAAATGATTTTTTTGTCAAATGTGCTATCAATGAGTGTAAAAAATGTAAACAACTCATGTACTATTTGTTCAACCCGCCGGGTATCTCCGGGTACCCGTCGGGTATGGGTACGGGTAAAGTTTCACATCCATGGATAAGGGTATGGGTAGAATTTTGTACCCACCGACTATACGGGTATGTGTATGGTGTTGCTCTACCCTGGCCATACCCTATCCATTGCCATCCTTAATCTTGCGGCTAACTGCTACGGGCTGACCGCCCATTAATGGACGCCTAACTAGGTTACTTAAAAATATATAGTACTCCCTCACTCTCTAAAAGAAATTCCTAAAACAATTGTCCCTAGTCAAAAGATGAAATGTTTGATCAAATTTATAGAAAAAAATACTAACGTGTATAATAAGAGGTTATATCATTGAAATAGAAACATAATGTAATAAATATATTTTTATACTATATGTATTTGGTATTGTAGTTGATAGTTTTTCTACAAATTTAATCAAACCTTGTACTTTTTGACTTGGGATAAGAGTTATTGCATCTTCTCAAAGACGGAGAGAGTACGTGATTTGATCTCGAGAACGCCTTTTGATCCCGCGTTAACTCAGTGCGCACTTCAGTTTCTCGTCACGCCGGCTTGGAAGTCTCGTCACCTAAGCTCTAGTTTAGTTACATAGCCACGAATTTTCCTTTGCGAGATTTACATAACCACGATTGACTTTTCTTTCTCTCTGGATTATCAAGTACTGAGTACTAGTACACTACACTAATTAAAGCCTCAAGGCGAAAGGTTAGGTGTCCTCTTAATTACCGGCGCCACAGAAAGTAGCAATTGACTTGTCATTTTCTCTGGATGATCCCGTAGTGCTAAACTAACCCCTCAAAGTGAAAGTTAGGTGGCCTCTTACCGGCGCTACAGAAATACTAATATAGCTTAAAAATGGTATTGTATTATGAGGGAGGGGGTAGCTAGTAGCCTGGTACACGTGCCAATGATGCTAATCTGCAACCCCCCTTCACATCACGGTCTTTCCATGAAGCCTCGCCACTAGCCAGCGTAGCTAGCCAAGAGCATCTCCAACAGCGGCGCAAAAAGGCGCGCGCGCTAAACTTTCGTTTTCGCGCGCGCGGGGCAGAATGGCGCGCTCCAGCGGCGGCGGGAAAACCGCGCGCGGGAACTTTTTGCGCGCGCGCACGAAATGGCGGCCTCTCGCGCGTCATTTTTGCGGCGCCGCCTCCCGCGCGTCTATAAAAGCAGCGCGCGCCGCTCCCTCGCGCCACCGCTCCGCGCGCGCTCTCTCTCCCTGCCTCTCGCGCCGCCGTCGCCCCAGCGCGCCGCCGTCGTCCCAGAGCGCCGCTACCGCTCCAGCGCGCCACCCCCGACGCGTCACCATGCCGCCGCGTCACCGTTCTGCGTCGGACTACCGCGGCGTCCGCGAGCGCCCGAATGGCGGGTTCTACGCCGAGATACGCTCCGGCGATCTCCGGCTTAGTCTCGAAACCTACGAGACGGCGCACGAGGCCGCCCGCGCGTTCGACGCGGCGATGTGGCGCCTAGGCAGGCCGCGCCGCCAAATGAACTTCCAGGACGTCCACACGCTCCAGCAGGCGTTAGACGTCGCCCCGCCGTCTCGTCTAAACTCCGCACAAGACCGTGCGGAGCACACTGCGCTGCACCGCCGCCTCCTCGTTGCCCAGGAGGACGAGCGGATCATGGCGGACTGGCACCGGCGCCACCCGGAGGACGTCGCCTACGAGCAGCAATATTGGGCAAGTCGCCGCGAGGAGGACACGCGCCGGCACCGCAAGGAGCGGTTGGACAGGTGTCGTCGGAAGGCATTGGCGTATGCGCAGTCCGACCTCGTCAATGCAGTCGGGAGGTCCTTCTTCACTCAAGAAGATGAGCGTTGGTTGGACTGCTGGCTGTCAACCTCTGACGACACCAACGACGATGATGATGGTGCAGATGACTGGAGTGACTGGGATTAGTTTTTTATGTTTTCGAACTATCTAGCGCCGAACTATCTATCTATGTTTTCGAACTACCTATCTAGTTGCAATGTATATGTAAAATAACTTTGTATCCTTTTTATTTTAATGCAATCTATGTATTAAAAAATATTGTGCGCGCACTGTATTTTTGGGCATTGCTGGAGCGGCGCGCGCGCTGCATTATAGCGCGGCTGTTGGAGCCGGCGCCTATCCCCGCGCTAAACCTGCCGAAGCGCCCGCGGTAAACGCTTTTTTTGGACGCGGCGCGTAGCGCGGCTGTTGGAAATGCTCTAAGAGCATCCACAATGTATCATTCTGCTGCCTCCATACCTGCCTCTTAGCCTTTAGAGGCTGTCGCTATACACTGCTGGACCCAGCCTCGCTAGAAAATTCTCTAGCGTCGCCTCTAACACAAGAGGCTGCCTCTAAGCCATTTCTTTGCATAAAATAATCCCCTGATCTTACTTACAATCCCTGTAGCCATATATTTATACAGATTTGGACCGAGAAAGTTGAAGAGATTAACTATTTTATGTTATATATGGGCTCCACCTTAGAGGCTGCACCATAGCTATACATTGCGTTTGGTTTAACTATACTTAGAGGCAGGGGTACAGGGCCCACCTTAGAGGCAGTGTGGCCTCTACACACTACTGATGCCCTAATAGCCATGCATTGCATATGCCACCCAGGTTGCCAGGTAGTAAAGTAGCAGTGATCTAATGGGCTTGCGAACGTGATCCATGATATCAACATGGCGTTTCATGTCGCTTGGTCTGATTAACCTGGTAGTCAACATTTGCAAACGGCCGTTGGATTCGGACGCCTTGTACCTCGAGTGTATAACAGTTTTGAAGTTTCTGTCGACTGAGACTTTCTTATGTCTCAGACAATACTATGTTTCTTTGATCTTACATGAAGATTTATACATTTTTTTCTTTTCAGTTTTTTTCTTATTCTTTTATATCATGTCACTTGACTAAGATTTGATTAAGTCTCAGTTGACTATGACCTAGCCACACCCAGTGCATAAATAGGCCACCGGCTTAGCAAACCACCCTTCCATTGAGCAGCGGTTTAACTAGCTAGCCAACTTCAGATGATATATTTTCTAGTGATATCAATATCAGGATGTATTACTTATATTATATTGATTATAATTGACAATCCAGGGATGTTCATAGACCTTATAAACCAAAAAGGAGGTACTACTTCCTCCGGTTCGGTTTATAAGTTGGACATGCATTTTCGGAGATCTTTTTATTTTATATAAAAACATGCCTTGTATTCTAAAAGAATTATTTACATTCATTGTCAAATGTAGTTTCTAATCATATAATTTTAGTGGTATATTGTACGCCCTCAATCCGATAATAAGTGTCGCTCAAACGTATGTATTTAGCACGCAGGGAGTACATGTTTTATTAATCAAATCAAAGACAGAAAATCTATACTCAGTTTATAAACCCAACTGAGGGAGTATTTTGGTTTTCCGTTCCCGCTCATGCACAAGCGGGCCCATGAAAGGAGTCATGTTTCTTGTAACAGGGACAGGGAAAACTAACGTGACGCGGCTGGTAGACTTTGCATGTTGTCCAAAGTGTCAAGTGCCAACTCTTCTCCCATGTCAATTTCGTCCAACCAGGTAGCAATAACTTTGTTTTACCACCTAGCAGTAACATTTTAATGTTCAAAGTCACTAGTTAATATTTAACTGGACATTCCCAAAGAAAAATGCTTAACTGTACGACGTGATGATTCTAGGTGGCCTTATTGTCAACTCTGGATTATTCAACCTCTTGATGTTTTTAGCTCCCATTTGATCTTCGGGATTGGATCAAATGAAAAAATAACTAGAAGTTTTTCGTGAAATTCGAATTGAGTTCAAACTGAGGCTGGGCAGGACCCAACACTGCCACTAAGGCATTTCCATCGTCCTCACAAGACCAGGTGGCCGCAACACCCCAACTCCCCTTCCTCCACCTTTTTGTCATTGAAGGATGCGGTCTGTGTGGGACGGTGGCGGCGGGGTGTCTGCTCGCGGCGGAGGAGCACTTGTGGGCGTGAGGCATTGGTGGTTCAAGCGGAACGACACGGTCTGGGGCGGGACTCATTGGAGGTTGTAGCGGATCTTTGGAGCTCGATGGGAGGCCTCTGACGGCCGTAGGTATGATCTCGGTCATGTCCCATTTAGATCCGCGCAGCCAGTGGCGGTGCGTCTAAGGCATGTTTTGTGCCATCAGTATTGGTCCATGTGATGTCAGATTGTAGTTGGGTGTCGAACGGTATCCTCCATTGCTTGGATCCAGCATGGGACGACACCCTCCATGTGGCGGATGCCATCTGGCTGCGGTATTTCAAATTTAGACTTGGCCATGGTAGCACCGGCCGGCCACTTGAGTTTGGATTGCGGTGGCCATCGAAGGGTCTTCATGAGGGTTTTTTTGCCCAAGACTGGTGGTTGTTGTCTGTGGCTCGCACTGGTAAGGTTGCATCCGAGATGCAGCCGGAAGACTCTTTTGTGGGTTTTGGTAGCTCTCACTCCACCCAGTTGGCCTTCAGCGGTGAGATGCATCTATGGAAGATGGCTTCACACTGAGGATATGGTTGTGCAATGACTGCAGTGAGATTTCCATCCTAGCGCATGTACCTTTGGGATTATTTAACACGGTGGTGACAACACAAGATTGAATTTAATTTGGACTACATGGTCTCGAGCTCCGAGGAGAAAATCCTGGGTCTGGCCCGAGTTAGTTATACATGGCAGTAGCGATGATTTTCTGTCATTGCCATGTTGATGGCATTGCTCAGATTTGTTCTTCACGGTCAAAACCTATAATCCGACCTTTGGTAGTTGGCTCCAGTGATGGCGGCGCTCGAGCATCGTTCCTTTCTGAATGCGTTGTTGTTGAAGAACCCTTCTCGTTGTCCTTGTACTGTCAAGAGATGGTTGGTGTGGATAGTAGCTGATATTCGATCACTATTTTATCCTTTTTTTATTGGAATCCAATAACTCCCGAACGTTCGGATTTTAGGCATTTCGTTCCGAAAGTTTTTACATGGCAACTTTAGTTTATAGGGGATGGGAACTTTGTCCTTTTTCGATTTTTTGTCAGAAAATTGCCATGTTTCCCTAATCTCACGCAAACTAAAGTTGCCATCTAAAACATTCGGGTTGCCATGCTTAAATCCCGAACGTTCGAGAGTTATCATTACTGTTTTTATTTGTCTTGCTTAGACATAACTTTGATCCTGTATGCTTTGCTTATGTGTTTTATTTTGTGTCTGTTGGTATCATTTGTGTGCATCCTAATATTGCTTTTGAATGAATAAAATCCACCATTGGTCGAAAAATCTAGGAGTTTTCATCTCATGAATGATGTCCCAGATGTAATCCACGAATGGTGTATTTGCATTTAATTGGATTAAGTAATTTGGGTCAATCTGTCAGATAGACGCCGGGTGGCCTGGGCCTTGCATGCGAGTCACTTAATTATCTGAAATTTCGAGGTACAAACAATGATTGGGAAAAGTAGTGTGGCTTCTTAGCCTTCTTTTTATTCCCTTGAATTTACGCAACAGTGGACGCAAAATCTATCTGATATATATTCCCATTGGTCTAGTTGAATTTTCAACTAATGACTTTCATTACCAATCGTTCTAGTTACGCCCATCGTTTTGACATTTTTCCTTTTCGTTTGAGAAACCATTGTTCGATTTATTGGCTGCTACTTTGAGAGCATGTCAATGATCCAGTTGTATCGCCAAGTTGACCGAGAAATCCAGGAGTGCTTTCTGCACAAATGTTTCTTTTCCTTTGCACACATCTTATCTTCAAACGATGCTGCCCTTTATAATGCAAGACCCGGCGGTCATGTCGATCGTTATGATTAATTACTAATATTTGACCAGCAGGCAGGAAACGTTCCGCCGTATAAACATGATGGTTTGGACTTGTGGATAGTGCATCATAAGTCAAGGTTGCTGAAGTACCGAGAAGACGTATCCGAGTCAGTAAAATACTACGCCTTGCCTGCAGCATGGAACTTCCTCCGCCGTGCGGTATCTGTTACCCAATGAAGCATGGTAGTCAGACTGTGACCGATGCTGGGTTGGTAGAGGTTGGTGGACAGAGTCTTTGCATAGTACGTAGTACTCTAGTTTGAAGGAATGGATTTATTTCACGTTTCTTAAGGAAAAAAGATACGTTGCGTAACCAAAGTCTTGAGAACATCTACAGGAGTACCAAATTCTGGTCCCCAAACGCCCGCGGATGTGCTCGAACGCGTCTGTGGGTAGTGGCCAAAGAACACACAAAATGGGCACCACAACACGTTTGTGGGTAGTGACCGTACAACACAAATAAGTCGATTTCACAACCGGATACCTCACTTTCAAATTATCAAATCCGTATCATTACATGCAACGTGAAACCTAATCTAAGCCGGGTTCGTCCGGCTCCGCCGTGTCCATGTTCGGCGGCCGGTTGCGCTACTCGAAGTGTTGCTCCGGTCACTGACTAGGTTGAGTAGTTCATGGGACACGTACCGGCTGATGGGACTCAAGTTGCCTCCTTCTCCCATGCCCTACTCTTCCTCGACAGAGCCCGTCGCATGCACGTCGCTGGTGGATATGAGATCGATGATGTATCTGTCGCCGGAGGATTCGGCAACGTCCACCACAACGAGGTTGCGGCGCCCGGGGTGGCCGTGCACCATACACGACGCTGAAGAGTGCGACTCCGCCTCGCCAATGTTCCCCGTGAGGGCTTCTGCCGCCTCCTGCTCGCGCTGCCTTGCACGGTGGACACATTATGTCAAACTTGCGTTGCACGCACCCATGCGGTCACCTCCACCTCAGCGCACCGACGTGGCAGTTGCGCATCTGCCAGCGTGCTGGGACGCCTGATGGATCGTACTGCCTCCGGCGAGGCAGTGGTGGCACACCTCATGCTAGATCCAAGCGACGTTTGGACGGACGTAATGGATTCCCTGGTGGAAGGATTCCAACCGCTGTCATCGGTCTACCTCCTCCCAGGAGTGGCACGACGCTAGGCGGGCAGCTATCTCCTCATCGGGGCCACGTGGGACGAGCTTCGGATCAACGGATCTGAAGGTCTAAGATTTGGGTTCATTGGTCGGCATGCCGGAGATGGTGGGAGATAGTCGAACGGAAGATTGTGGGCGGAGGAGATTGGAGTGTAGTGGAATACAGCTAGGGTTTCGTCCGGAGTGTAGATAGTGTTCAATTTATGTGGGGTCTGGTGTGCCGGAAATGACATGACGCCAGCGTCCTGGCGTCCATATCCGCCGCAGATTTGGACTAGATATTGGGAGTGATGGTCAGTTCGGACGTTTAGTCCGGATATGGGACGCCTGGTTTGGTGGCATTTTTCCGTCCAGACACTGACCGGATAGCCTGATTGGGCATCTGGGACAGGTATGGGGTCCATTTGTAGATGCTCTGAGGCTAACTTTCATGAACACCTAAACATTGTGAGACGATGGACACCCAACTAGGATACTTAGGGCATATCCATGGGAGGCCACCAACATCGAGGGAAAATAGAACACGAGAGGAGCCGCCGCTTGGGTCCTTGCAGGAAGGCCACCGCCGGCACGCCACCGGCTTGCACAACCCCTCGTCGACCCCCGCCCGGGCTCCATGGAAGCGGAGGTGCCCACCTTCCCCTTCGGGGCTCCTGACAGTCCGGTAAGTGGACTGCCGGACATGGGGATGACAAAGAGATTCGTTGTGGCCAGCCGTAGACTTGTGTAGTGTATCTGTGTCGTGTGAGTGGACATAGTTTTATGTTTTTAGTAAAAATATGTCCAAAATGTAAACATTTTTGTCCAGTTTGTATGAAATCGGTAAGTTTATAATAAATCCGGCCGTGTTTGTATGAATTTCGTCCGGTTTGCTGAAAAGGTGTTTGAAATGTATGCTGCTACCGTTGGATGACGGCCTCCCATATCCGTGTCCACGCACTGGTCCCTTTTGTCCTCGGACGGATACAGAAGAAAATTTGTGGGTTGCCGTTCAAGATGCTCTAAGTCAAATATATAGATTTAATTAAAAATTATAATTATTAAATACACAATTAACTCAAAGAATACATAATTAAATAGTATGATTTGTATTTTCTCGTATCATTGTTGGTAGTTTATTCTACAAATTTGACCAAACTTTGCGCTATTTGACTTGAGATTAACATTTTGAAGACGGATAGAGTACGTGATTTGATCTGGTGAACGCCTTTCGTTCCCGCGTTAACTCAGTGCGCACTGCACTTTTTCGTGACGCCGGCGTGGAAGTCTGGCTTAATTAGATAGCCGCGATTGACTTGTCAATTCTCTCTGGATTATCATGTCGTGCAAAACTAATTAACCTGTCAAAGGCAAAAGGTTAGCTGGCCTCTTACCGGCGTAACAAAAAGTATTCAACGTGCCAATGATGCTAATCTGTAATCTCCCTTCACATCACGGCGTTTCCATGTAGCCTCGCCTCTAGCCGGCCTAGCTATTACTAATCGCATGAAATGTAGCAGAGTGATCTACTGGGCTTGTGAACGTGATCCATGGTATCAACATGCATGGCGTTTCATGTAGCTTGGTTTGATTGGCTTGGTCAAGTCAACGATTGCAAACGGCCGTAGGATTCCGACACCTTGTCCGTCGAGTGTATAAATAGGCCCCAGCACAGGCTTGGCAAACCATCCTTCCATTGAGCAGTGAGTTAACTAGCTAACTACCCATCGAGAGTGGCATATAGCACCGAGTTTGCAGAGCAAGCAGGCATGGAGAAGCTCTCCATGGCAGCAACCATGTTCTGCGCCGTCGTCCTTGCGGCTCTCGCAGCGGCGGCCGGCAGTGAGGCGGCGGTCGTGGAACACACCTTTGTCGTGAGTACAATATCTATCTATCTATCTATCTAACGATGGTTAATTAAGTCATGTTCTTGATCTCTTCTCGGTAGATTTACTTTCAAAGGAGTGTTCAAAAAAGATTACTTTCAAAGGTGGTGACGATAGTAAACTTTGTGTATGGTTTTTTATGAACCGTCACTAGCTATCAAGTTTTCTTAGCACACAGCTTAAGCTGCCGTCTTGATTAGTTAACTGTTGATGTTCAGGTGCACGAGATGAACCAGACGCACCTGTGCAACACGACCAAGATTTACGTGGTGAACGGGCAGCTCCCGGGCCCCACCATCGACATCACCGACGGCGACACGGTTGTCGTCCACGTCGTCAACCGTCTCCCTCACGGGCTAACCATCCACTGGCACGGCGTCCGGCAGATGAGGAGCTGCTGGTCCTGTTAAAGTTGTGTCGAATATTATTGTACAAGGTAGGTTACAATTGGACTTGTAGTTGTATTGTGTTTAGATAGGATATGGAGTCGTGTCCTAGTAGGACACTTGTATCCTAGGCCTCTCTTATATAGCGAGGGTAGACACACGATGTAACCTATGCCAACATAATAGCACGGGCACGCGGGGTAGCCGGCGGCATGTGCCGGCGCCCGGGTGGCCGGTGTGTGGTATTGTGACGGTGTCACGGGGAGGAGCGCCCGTAGTCAAGCCCCGGGGATGTAGCCATGATGGTGAACCTCGTTAACAAATCTCGGTGTTGTGCTCGTGTGATTGCTTGATCCTCGGTAGATCGACGGGGCGCCTCGTATTTATTCTAACACAGGGGCGGAGCTGGAGCAAATGTTACCCGATGCACCATTTTAATGAAGCGAAAAAAATTCAAGCAAGAAATGCATTGAATAAAGGTGTGTTTCACAACTTCTAGCACACATTATCGGACATAATAAAAGGTGATGTGTGAAAACAAATGTAGCCATCCCAATTCTTATTGTAATAACAAAAAAATGTAAAAATAGTTGAAAAGGATGTCTTGCATTTCCAAATCCAAAATATATCCCTTCGAGCCATGTACTTAAATGGCTGGAATGAACATAATAAAATGCCCAAATAGAACATAATAAAATAGAATTATACTTTAAGTAGAACAGAATAAAATGCCCAAATGAATGTAGTTAAATGGCTAAAAATTTGAAAATTACCTTTAGCACACTATATTCCTTGAAGCCATGAAATACTCAAACACATGCATTGGTGACCTTTTTCATTTCTTCTTTCTCCATATAATAAATAAAATCATCACTCAAGTTTTCATTATTGGGGCGATTGCGCAGGCAAGTTCTGATCAATTTCAAATGATTGAAAATATACCAGAAGACCACTTCGTGACTTGCATAATCGTATTGAATCTCCTCTTCCCAGTTAATGTCTTCAAGAATATCTTGTGATGGTGCTTTTCTTTTGAGAAGAAACTTGTCCTCACTATCTGTATATTACAAATATAATACAAATGAGAGATGAAAAATCAGGTAGAAAGTAGACCTTAAATACTCCCTCCGTTCCTAAATATTTGTCTTTCTAGACATTTTAAATGGTTACAACATACGGATGTAAGTAGACATATTTTAGAGTATGAATTCACTCATTTTGCTTTGTATGTAGTCACTTGTTGAAATCTCTAAAAAGACAAATATTTAGGAACGGAGGGAGTAGAAGTTATAACCCTAGGAAATGCTCCAAGTTTTGCCAAAACATAGGGATTTAATCTATCGGCTACATGTTTTACATGTAATTGTTGCAACTTGCAATTTGCCAAAAAGATTTAGAAAAGGTAGATGGAACAGATCAAAACAAGATCGGATAGGTCGCCGAATTGACGAGAAGTGGACCGTCCACAGACGAAATTGCGGCATACGACGTGGTCGCGTGGGCGTCCCCTGCGTCAGAACTCAGGCGTGGGCGGTGGCCGTGGTTCTGCGGCGAGAGGCGGCCGGCGTCTGTGTCGCGAGGCCGGTATGGATTGCAAGCTGGTTCGCTGCTGACTGGGTATGCGCCGGTACATCTCTACGCGGAAGGCCGGCCGGTCGATCGATTAGTTTTTTCCTTTTCTTTTTTTGAGGCCGATCGATCGGTTAGTACGGAAAACGTGAGCAGGTACGCGACCTGGGCTAGGAAGCGAGCGCACAGCGGTGTCACGTCGCCTGAGTTGGCCCATTGCGAGGAGGCATGCGTCTGGAAAAACAAAGACCCTGATGTACAGATATTGGGCCAACCTGATGCACAGGCCCTTTTAGTTGCTGGGTAGCATTAAGATAAATTCTTGGACGCGTATTCCTGTGCATCAGGGTCGGCCCAATGGGCTCCGCCCCTGTTCTAACAAGTGGTATCATGAGCAAGGTTCGATTTGAGGTTGCCGACCTTGATCTAGAGGATGGATCGTGTCAGATTCGTTGTAAAGACGGCGATCGTGGGAATTCATTGCCGAAACTAGGGCTAGTCGGTTTGAGGAATTTCTCTCGTGAAAGCTATCGGTTTGCGGCTGGATAGACCGAAAAAGAAAAGCAATCGGGAACCAGGCGAGCAGTGTGCGGCGTGCAGCGAAAGTCTCAACGAGATCGATGGGAAGTGGCGGCGGCATATCGTGCAAGCGGCAGGCAGATCGATGGGTGCGGCGCCTGGAAGCGGCCAGGTTGGGTGCGTGCTGTTGGTTCGATCGTGACTTCGTGAGGCAGCGAGTCGCCGGAGGCATCGACGCAACAATTTCACGGGCCAGGCAGCGGCCCATCAAGGCGAGGAGGTAGCCCGCAGCAGCTGGCCAAGTTGGTTCGAAGGCCGGGCCTCAAGTCTGGAGCGGCCACGATGCTGGGCTGGGGGTGCTCGTGCTAGAGCATGGCTTGCGCGTACAGGGCGGACGTACTGGCCGGGAAGTTGCGTGCTGGACTTGAAGCTGTGTGAGATTTGTTAAAAAGAAAACAAAGGCGTCAGGTATCTGTGCGTGTAGATTTCCATCGGGAGCAAGAAAAGTAAAAGCAGGCACGGAGAAACTCTTGGGCTGCACGTGAGCAATGTTTAATTTGTGCTGGCGGAAAGGCTACAAGATGGATTCTCCAATTGGCTCTATTTTCTTGGAACACGTACATGTATGTACGGGGATGGCAGAAGTGCACGGTATAGAAAATAAAGGCGCGGTCGCTGGTCCATAAAGATTGACAGCATGCAAGTCGATGGAGATGGACGTGTGCGGCAACAACGAGGTGCGTATAAGGCTAGGATGAGTCTGGAGCGCATCGTGGTAGGATCATGCATACACAGGACGTCAAGCAATGCACAGTTGTGCGAGGCAGACACGACGCAGGGTGGAGCATGGTGCAGTCGGATAATTTCGGCTGGGTCGGACTGGACTGTCTGACGGATCGATGGGGATGTCGGTCAAAAGCAGAAGACGGCGGTGATTTCGGCGACGACGACATAGGAGCGTGATGCCGATGGTGGCCGACTTCTGGGGCGTGGAAACACGTGGTGCAGGCCTGAGGGCTTGTGCGGCTTCAACAGACTATGGCGCGGGGTTGATTCAAGACGGTGCACATGAGAGCTTGGAGTCGACAGGGCGCGGGAGGGTGGCACGTACAACCACCATGGAGTCATGTTGAAGGTGGAGCTGGAGTCTTATGGACGACTTCACTCTGTGCTGATGGAGGGGCTACGGCGTAAGATATCGGAGAATCGAAGCCTATTTCAGCGGGAAAGCGAGAGACACGTGGATCGGACAGGGTACCAGTTGTCTGATGGAGACGTGATACTCGGCATCGATCGGTGATGATCGATGGTTCTCTGCAGTGGGGGTTGAGGCAGTGGGGGCAAGCTAACCGGGAGACTCGACCAGGACAGCAGAGGCTCGACGCGGTGATAGCGGCGAGGCGTGCGGTAAGCACGGGACACAGTGACAGGCCAAGGCACTAGTGGTCAGACATGTGGTCAGACAAATTATGCAGAGGGTGCTGAAGCAGTGTTGACGAGTACCAGATTCAAGTTGGTGACTGGGTCTATTGGTGCCGGTTGATGGACATGAGTTGACCATGGAGAATCTGAGAAAGTGGCGGAAGTCTGAAATTGTCAAGACAGAGAGAGTACATGGCCGTATATTCTGGGGTGCTCAGTGCACATGGAAAAGTGCGGATGACAAGACAGAAGGAGGCGGAGTGCTATAGCTGTGGGACATGTCAGAGACTATCCGGGAAAAGGGTGAGACAACTGCGAATTTGACTCAGGGTGACACAGGGCGACTGTGAAATTCCTTCAAGTTTTAGACAGACGGTCAAGAAAAAGAGCGGTGATATTGAGTTTAGATAACTCTTATATGTGGCGTCCAACATGTGAGTTGTTCACTTCACATAGGTCAATGATCGGTGTGTGAAGGTGTTGTGCGGATACTCCGAAAGTTGGGAGCACAAGGTAGAGTAATGAGGAACTTAATTTTGCTCGAGTGTTGACTGTGAGGAAGACGAGAAGGGACTACAGTTGCAGGTGGAGTCACATGGAGTCTGGGAGTAGCAGCGGTGCTCATGACGTATCTCAAGTCCAATGTACATGGAGGTTCGACGCACGGATGAATCCAAGGTGGTGGAGAATATTCGCCAAGGTGGAGTTTGTTAAAGTTGTGTCGAATATTATTGTACAAGGTAGGTTACAATTGGACTTGTAGTTGTATTGTGTTTAGATAGGATATGGAGTCGTGTCCTAGTAGGACACTTGTATCCTAGGCCTCTCTTATATAGCGAGGGTAAACACACGATGTAACCTATGCCAACATAATAGCACGGGCACGCGGGGTAGCCGGCGGCATGTGCCGGCGCCCGGGTGGCCGGTGTGTGGTATTGTGACGGTGTCACGGGGAGGAGCGCCCGTAGTCAAGCCCCGGGGATGTAGCCATGATGGTGAACCTCGTTAACAAATCTCGGTGTTGTGCTCGTGTGATTGCTTGATCCTCGGTAGATCGACGGGGCGCCTCGTATTTATTCTAACAGGTCCGATGGCGCCGGCTTCGTCACCGAATGCCCCATACCTCCCGGCGGCGAGCACGTGTACCGCTTCAACGTCACCGGCCAGGTCGGCACGCTGTGGTGGCACGCCCATGTCACCTGCCTCCGCGCCACCGTCGCCGGCGCCTTCATCATCCGCCCCAAGGGCGGGAGGTACCCGTTCCCGACGCCCGCCAAGGACGTGCCCATCATCATCGGCGAGTGGTGGCAGCTCGACCTCGTGGAGCTCGACCGGAGGATGCATGACGGTAACTTCGACGACAACCCGCTGTCGGCGACCATCAACGGAAAGCTCGGAGACCTCAGCAACTGCTCTGGCAAGCCGGAGGAGAGCTTCGTCCTCGACGTGGTGCGCGGGAAGACATACCTCCTGCGGATCGTGAACACGGCACTCTTCTCGGAATACTACTTCAAGGTCGCCGGGCACACGTTCACGGTGGTGGGCGCCGACGGGTACTACCTGACTCCGTACAAGACGGACATGGTGACCGTCGCACCAGGAGAGGCCATCGACGTGCTCATGGCCGCTGACGCCCCGCCCGCGCACTACCATATGGTGGCGCTCGCAAACCAGCCGCCGGAGCCTGACCCGCAGATCCCGGGGTTCGTGTCCCGCGGCCTCGTCCGCTACGCCGGATCCTCCCAAAACAACAATGGGCTGCCGGTGCCGACGCCGCTCATGCCCAGCCAGCACAACACCATGCCGTCCTACTACTTCCACAGCAACCTCACCGGCCTCGCCCACCCGGACCGCCACCGCGTTCCCATGCACGTCGACGAGCGCCTCTTCTTCACGCTCGGCCTCGGCTCCATCTGCCGCGGCACCAACAAGACATGCCAGCGTGGGCGGAGTCCCGAGACCATCGTGGTGGCCACCATGAACAACGTGTCCTTCCGCCACCCGACCAACGCGTCGCTCCTCGAGAGGTACTACGACGGCCGGACAAGTGGCCTCTACACGGAGGACCTCCCCGACCATCCGCCGCACCCGTACAACTACACCGACCGCGCCCTCATCCCGCCGGGGCCGCTGGAGAAGGCGCTCGAGCCGACGTTCAAGGCGACCAAGCTACGGAGGTTCCGCTACAACACCTCGGTGGAGATCATCTTCCAGAGCACGGCGCTGCTGCAGAGCGACTCCAACCCCATGCACCTCCATGGCTACGACTTCTTCGTCCTCGCCACGGGGCTCGGCAACTACAACCCCAAGACGGACCCCAAGAAGTTCAACTACCACAACCCACAGCTGAGGAACACGGTGCAGGTGCCCAGGACTGGCTGGGCCGCTGTGCGCTTCGTCACCGACAACCCCGGGATGTGGTACCTCCACTGCCACTTCGAGTTCCACATCATCATGGGCATGGCCACAGCGTTCATCGTGGAAAACGGGCCGACGCCGGAGACCAGCCTGCCCCCGCCGCCGCCAGAATTCAAGAGGTGTGGCGCCAATGGCCTCACTCAGCCATAGAGCTAATTAAATTTGGTAATTAAGGACGTGCGTGCAGAATTATTTATTACTACTAGTGCAAAATAAGAAGAAATGAAGATGCACGCAAGGACTTGCATCGATCCTTCATTGTATGGCCAGATGATTCTTACTGTAAAAGTTGATATTATTTTTTAATTTTATTTCCCCATTGTAATGTGTGAACTGTAAAAGCATCTCCAACAGCATGTGTAAATTTGAATGCCTATATATCCATATATACAATGGTCTATAAAGATTCTTTGATATACACGTTCAGTTTTACAGCAGAATGTCTATGTACATAATGTCTATATTCTCTCTCTTATATTTTAATATTATTTTCTAACTACTAATTCAACTACCTTTTCAACGGTAATCCAAACAATTTATGATTGCATTGGTTTCTAACAGCTACTTTTCAAACTGCTATATTCCCAATGACTACTTTTTTAACAGATTTGCTGATAGTATCCACAAAACTTGCTCACTTGTTCACTAATAGTGGTCCAACGATAATTGAGTGCATTTTGAACATGCACCGGCTGTCGTGGTTCTAGATCTGACAGTGAGGATAGGAGGTACGAATGGAGAGGCAATGTCCTAGCTATGGCGCAGTTGTACACAGAGTGTTTAGCGAGTTCAGGCCCTTCTCGAAGGAAGTAAAAGCCCTACGTCTCGTGCCCGGGGGCTTGGTCGACTGATGTGTGTATGTATGTGTTACAGAGGTGCGAACCCTTGTTCTGGAGGAGGGGGGTGGCTTATATAGTACGCCAAGACCCCAGCCATGCTCCACGTTACCAAGGGCTTAAAGGTACATTAAGGCAGGCGTTACTGATAACGCCTGCAATAAAGGGTAGCTATGGGGTTTACTACAGTGAGTAAATATATGACCGTTGCCGTCTGAGAGGCGTTTAGTCTTCGGGGGTCGAGTGCCTGATCCAGTCGAGTGGAGTTGAGTCGTCCTGGGTACATGAGTCAGTCGAGTGAAGTGTCACCTTGGACCATCTCAGTCGACCGTCTCCATCGTCGTAGGTCTTGTCTTTTGATCTCTTAGGATAGTGACCTTGGGAGGGACCTTTAGGTCAGGCCTATGACCCTACCCTAGGTCTGTAACCTCGTCACCGGCCATGACACTTTCTTGCGTGTGTTGTAGTAATCATAAATTCTACCCCAATAAGAATTTGATGATTGATCCGTTCCTATCAAAGCATCCAGACTAGTGTGCACCCATGCTGCCACCAACAAATCGTCCTTTTGACTAGACCATTTCTTTCACTTGGTAGATTTTACTTTCACAGATGCCGATGTTTCTTGAGTTGGTGGCATCAGCGACTCTTGCCCAGACAACTATCATCGTCTTCCATCTGTGAAAAATTTGACACAAGTTTCATATAGAACTATATCATATAGCCTGCATAGTACCATCAATATCAATGAAAATTCTCTATATACGTGGCAGTAACAATATTAGTATCACTAAACATATTTAGTTGTACGCGCAGAGTATCTTAAAATTTTAGTCCAGTAGCACTGAACAGACACGGTCAATGCACTGCCACATATTCAGCTAACCTGCACTGAACATTTTCAATTACACTACTGCTGGATACCCTATGCGGCTACCTCAACAAAGAGGCGCGAGCACTAGTAGAAAAATGGTCAAACGTGAAGCACATTAGTGACGGTTTGAATTTGAGCCGGCACTAATGTGTACATTAGTGCCGGTTCCAACGGCTAGCCGGGTCGCTCTCATTAGTACCGGTTCGTGGCGAACCTTTAGCACCGGTTCGTGCCACGAACCGGTACTAATGAGAGTGGTGGCAGGATGTTGTCAGTCTGGGGCCCCTCCAGCACCTTTAGTACCGGTTCTTGGCACGAACCGGTGCTAAAGGTGGTCGTACATAAACTCTTCGTCCACCCGAGCTCGCTCTGTTCTTCCCCTTTCCCCTCTCCTCTCTTTTCTTCCCCTCTTCCTCTCGAGCTCATCACACATTTTGCCCAAATTTTTCAAGATTTGAAGGAACCCATCCATTCAAATGATCACAAAGGTTAGCAACTTTGTCCTTTCATCTCTCATTGCTAGATTAGCTCTTGCAATGCTTTATATAGTGATTAATTTGTGAGTTTAGTAATTTGGGAGGAAATATATGTGCTAGTATTTGATTTATATGCAATTTGAGGTCCAAAATAACACTTAGTTTGCATATGTAGGTATGTGAACCGGAAATTTCAACCGACCCTATTGTCGAGAGGTTAAATTTAGTTGAAAGAGAGAACGAGTACTTGAAAGAAAAAAAAATTGAAAATAATTGAGGGGGAGAAGATGGAATTGGAGTTGCATGTTGCCGATGTCGTCGATGATCACAAGATCAAGATGGAGAAAATGCGCTTGAAGATTAGAAAGATTAGAAAATATGCCATCGATAGTGAGGCTTGGTATCATTATGTTGTTGGATCAATTGTTATCTTAGTTGCGATCTTGATCGCATTTGTTGTTGCATTTAAATGCTTTAGCTAGATAGTTATTTGTTTGTTGCATTTAAGTGTTGTATGAACTTTATGTATGAACTTGTATTAAGTTGGTGTTTTTGGTGCTGTGTATTGAAGATGTGCCGACAATGGATGTACGATGACCGATGCTCTCCCGAGTTCATTAATGGCGTGCAAACTTTTCTGCTTGCGGCTGAGGCAAACAAGCAGGCGGATGGTTTTATGCCTTGTCCATGTGCTGTCTGTAAGAATGGTCTAAATTACTCTAAGTCAAGAACCATTCACGTCCACCTGTTTAAGTCCAGTTTCGTGCCCGCCTATAATGTTTGGACCAAGGACGGAGAAAGAGGGGTTATGATGGAAGACAATGAAGAAGAATACGACGACGACAGCTATCCTGGCCATGGATTCCCTGAATACGATGATACAACAATGGGGAAGAAGCTGAGCCGGTAATGCGGGAAGAAGCTGAGCCGGCAATGCGGGAAGAAGCTGAAGAAGAGGCATCAGATGAGCCCGTTGATGATCTAGGTCGGGCCATTGCCAATGCAAAGAGAAACTGCGCAAGTGATTTGGAGAAGAAGAAGTTGCAGCGCATGTTAGAGGATCACAAAAAATTGTTGTACCCGAATTGCGTAGGTGACAAGAAAAAGCTGGGCACCACACTGGAATTGCTGCAATGGAAGGCAGAGAATGGTGTATCTGACAAGGGATTTGGAAAGTTGCTGCTAATGATAAAGGATATGCTTCCAAAGGACAACGAATTGCCCGAGAGTACATACGAAGCAAAGAAGGTTGTCTGCCCTCTAGGGTTAGAGGTGCAGAAGATGCATGCATGCCCTAATGATTGCATCCTCTACCGCGGTGAGTACGAGGATTTGAACGCTTGCCCGGTATGCGGTGCATTGCGCTATAAGATCAGCCGCGATGACCCTGGTGATGTCGAGGGCGAGCGCCCTAGGAAGAAGATTCCTGCCAAGGTGATGTGGTATGCTCCTATAATACCACGGTTGAAACGTTCGTTCCAAAACAAAGAGCATGCCAAGGCGATGCGATGGCACATAGAAGACCGTAAGAAAGACGAAAAGTTGAGATTACCCGCTGACGGGTCGCAGTGGAGAAAAATTGAAAGAAAGTACGGGAAGGAGTTTACAGATGACGCAGAGAGCGTATGGTTTGGTCTAAGCGCAGATGGCATTAATCCTTTTGGGGAGCAGAGTAGCAACCATAGCACCTGGCCTGTGACTCTATGTTTGTATAACCTTCCTCCTTGGTTGTGCATGAAGCGGAAGTTCATTATGATGCCAGTGCCCATCCAAGGCCCTAAGCAACCCGGCAACGACATTGATGTGTACCTAAGGCCATTAGTTGAAGAACTCTTACAACTGTGGAATGGAACAGGTGTACGTGCGTGGGATGAGCACATGGGGGAAGAATTTGACCTAAAGGCGTTGCTGTTCGTGACCATCAATGATTGGCCTGCTCTCAGTAACCTTTCAGGACAGACAAACAAGGGATACCGCGCATGCACGTACTGTTTGGACGATACCGACAGTATATATTTGGCTAATTGTAAGAAGAATGTGTACCTGGGACATCGTCGATTTCTTCCGAGCAGGCATCCCGTAAGAAAGAAAGGCAAGCATTTTAAATATGAGGCTAATCACCGGACGAAGCCTCGCCACCGTACTGGTGCTGATGTACATGATATGGTCAAGGATTTGAAGGTGGTCTTTGGAAAGGGTCCTGGTGGACAACCTGTTCCGAATGACGCTGACAGGCGTGCACCCATGTGGAAGAAGAAATCTATATTTTGGGACCTGCCCTATTGGAAAGACCTAGAGATCGCTCCGCAATCGACGTGATGCACGTGACGAAGAATCTTGTGTGACCCTGCTTGGCTTCTTGGGCGTGTATGAGAAGACAAAAGATACACCTGAGGCATGGGAGGACCAGCAATGTATGCACGGAAAAGACGGCATACATCAGGGTCATGCAAGCTACGCTCTTACCAAAGAAGAGAAGGAAATCTTCTTTGAATGCCTACTCAATATTAAGGTACCGTCTGGCTTCTCGTCGAATATAAAGGGAATAATAAACATGGCAGAGAAAAAGTTCCAGAACCTAAAGTCTCATGACTGCCACGTGATTATGACGCAACTGCTTCCGGTTGCATTGAGGGGGCTTCTACCGGAAAACGATCGATTAGCCATTGTGAAGCTATGTGCATTTCTCAATGCAATCTCTCAGAAGGTAATCGATCCAGAAATCATACCAAGATTAGAGAATGATTTGGTGCAATGTCTTGTCAGTTTCGAGTTGGTGTTCCCACCATCCTTCTTCAACATCATGACGCACGTCCTAGTTCACCTATGCGAAGAGATTAACATTTTGGGTCATGTATTTCTACACAATATGTTCCCCTTTGAGAGGTTCATGCGAGTCTTAAGGAAATATGTTCATAACCATGCTAGGCCAGAAGGAAGCATCTCTAAGGGCCATCACAATGAAGAGGTCAT
Organism: Secale cereale; assembly: GCA_902687465.1. NCBI lineage: Eukaryota > Viridiplantae > Streptophyta > Magnoliopsida > Poales > Poaceae > Secale > Secale cereale. The sequence goes on from LR738711.1 coordinate 945,720,363, forward strand.
TGAGTTTTGTATTGACTTTATTCCTGACCTTAAGCCGATTGGTGTTCCTGAATCGCGGCATAAGGGCAGACTGGATGGAAAAGGCACGCTAGGAGGGGAACAAATAATATGTATGGACGGACATTCTCTCACTGAAGCACACTACACAGTTCTACAGAATTCCGCCTTGGTGACTCCGTATATGGATGAACACAAGAATTTGCTACGCTACAAACACCCGGAGCGGTCTGATGACTGGATTACACGTGAACAAACCAGGAGTTTCGCCAGCTGGTTGCAGACACGTACCATGCATGACACCTCTATTGAAGATGATCTGTACTTGCTGTCCCAGTTACCATCTTCGAATATAATGACTTTCAAAGGGTACGAGATGAATGGTAATACATTTTACGCGATCGCCCAAGACAAGAAGAGCACCAACCAAAACAATGGTGTCCGCTTTGATGCAGAAACCAAGACGGGAAAGGAAACATATTATGGTTATATACATGACATATGGGAACTTGACTATCGACGTGGTTTGAAGGTCCCTTTGTTCTGGTGCAAATGGGTCAATATGACACGAGGCGGGGTAACGGAAGACCCGCAGTACGGAATGACAACAGTGGATCTCAACAATCTTGTGTATGCAGACGAACCATTCGTCCTAGCCAATGATATGGCATAGGTTTTCTATGTGAAGGACATGTCTACCGCGCCCGTCGCCGTCCCCGTCGCCGCTCCCCATCGCCTCTAGCCTCGCCGGTGAGCACACACACACATACATTTTTTTATTTTTTAGTTATAGAAATAGTTATATAAAAATTAGAATTGTTAGAAAATTTTCTGTTTTTTAGTTATATAAATATTTATAAAAAAGTTAGAAAATTTTCTTTTTTTAGTTCTAGAAATATTAGAAATGTTATACAAATGTTAGTTATATATATAGAAATGTTATAATTTTTTTCTGTTTTTTAGTTATAGAAATATTAGAAATGTTATAGAAATGTTAGTTATATAGCATTGTTAGAAATGTTATAGAAATGTTAGTTATATAGAAATGTTAGAAATTTTAGTTATCAAAATCCAATCATTAAAAAAATGTTACTTTTTGCGGGCATATAGCTAGTATTTGTTCTCGACGATGCCCGGCCCGCATCCTCGCCATCGACCCATCCGCGACGACGTCCGGCTGACCCATGTCCGGGACTGGGCTCCGTCGGGCTGGCACTGGGAGGTGCTTCCTGGAGGGGCGCGCCGGTTGATGAGGAACCCGGCCCCGAGTCCCATCGTCGACCCTGATCTCGTTTGGTGGCGTTCGCGTGGGCCAGTTTCGGTGGGGAGGGAGCCGGCCCCGCCGGAGTTGGTACGTCGCCGTGTCAGGGAGGAGGACGAGCACGTCCATCGCTACATGGTTGCGTTAGAGGGCGGCAAGTTCTCCAATACTTGGCAGTTTCTTCAGGGATCTCACTTCAACTATGATCCTGTGAGGGTTCCTTCTCTTTGGGTGTCCACCACCCGCGCCGTAGGAACCGCGAGTGTCCTAGATTCTTCTGTAGTATTCGATCTTTATTAGCTACCTAGCCAGTGATGTATTCGATATTATATATTATTCGAGACGATGTATTCGAGATTATATATTATTCGAGACGATGTATTCGAGATTATATCTATTATTCGAGACGATGTATTTGAGATTATATCTATTATTTGAGACGATGTATTCGAGATTATATCTATTATTCGAGACGATGTAATTTGAATACTAAATTGTTTTATATTTCTTTTGGATTACTTAAATAAAAGCTATGGCAGACAATACCGGCAGAGAGGGAGAACAGACCCTGTTCGATATGATACGCCATCCTCGCGGGCCAGATGATGATCAGAATGAAGAAGATTATGACGGCTCCGAATTTCTAAACAACACCGGAGAGGGTGATATGATATTCGATCGCGACGACCGAATTGATGAAGTCATGAACTACGATTATGATGATGACGAAGAAAATGTTGATCTTGAAACAACAAAGACTGGCGAGGTATATATATTTATATAAGCAGGCACATCTGGTGATCATCACATGTTTTAAATGAGTTGAAGATATATTAACGAATCGATCTTTCTTCTTTCAGCCATCCGGATTGAGCAAATCTTCAGGCAACAGGACGAAACGAGGCCCGAACAAAAAGTTGAAGGAGGGCGTAAAGTACTATCGAGGCAATCAGACCTAATGGCGAACCATTAGTGCCTAAGAAGATTGCGGACAAGTTCGTTCGTCAGTGCGGAGTTCTTGTGAAGGACCAACTCCTGATCTCCCTTCAAGAATGGAGAGATCCAGCAAAGCCACGTCCAGATCTTACTTTTGTCGACGAAAGACAAAAAAGTCTGCTTTCGGATACTCTCATGGAACATTTCACCCTACCAGATCATTTCACAGAAGCAGATGTGTAGAAAGTCAAGGACGGTGCTCTTAGGAAGATGGCGCTTGCATTCAAGAACCACAAGAATCGTGAATCGGACAAATACGTCAAGGGAGGAAGGAAGACTCCAGTATTAGAGGGAACACTAGAGAAGCAAAGTGCTCATTGGGACGATTTCGTGAAATTCAAGGATTCAGAATTAGCTAAGGAACGGTCGAGAATAAACAAGAAGAATGCCGAAATAAATGATAAGTTCCATAAGCTGGGGCCAGGTGGCTACGCGGCGGCAATGCCTATGTGGGATAAGTTTGAGAAAGAGATGGAGAATGCAGGTGTCACTCCGGTTACTAGGAGCTGGCCCCCCAGGTGCAGGACTTGGTTCTATGCACATGGGGGGGAGTTGGACCCGAAGACAGGCAAAGTTTCCACAAAGGCATGTCTGAACGGAGCCGACGATAAGATACATGTTGCAATAGAAGAGGCTCGATCGGGGGTGTTTCAGCCCAACAGAGAGAACGACAAGCTTACGCGTGCTCTGGGAAATCCTGAACACCCGGGAAGAACACGAGGCAAGGGCGCTATTCCGTGGTATGAGGGGTTTTCGGACTGGAACGCCGACTACAGAACCCGTGCGAGAAGGAAGATTGCGGAGGAGAAGCACAGGAAGATGGAGGAGGAGCAGAGGAAGCTGGACTATGAACGCCTTCAAGGCCTAGAATCAAAGCACGCGGACTTGGCAGTCAAATTCCAGCGGCAGCAGGAGCAGATCGACTCACTTAGCCAACAAAGGGGGTCTCAGCAGCTGCAGCAGCTAGCGGATGATCCAACATTGGATACCACCGCCCCATCCATGCCGAGAAGCAGCGTGGGTTCCGCCCCGGGCGATGCAATGCTGGATAGATACCCCGTGGATGACATCATGGAGAACACTAACTGCGAGCTACACTTCAAAATGAAGAACATATCCATGAAGGTGGCGGACGCCGTTGCTTTTACAAATCCCCCCGAGGCAACCTTCCATTGCAACCCGATTCCAGCAGGCTATGCTCGTGTCTTGGTTGATGAGGTGGTGGACCAAAATTCCGGGCTAGAGCTTGACATTCCTGGAGGTCACGAGGAGCACTCACTCGGAGAGGCCAAACATCGTATCATCCTATGGAGAAAGGATTGCATCATCTTTCGAAGGCCACCGACACCGCGTCAGCCGACTCCTCGTCGAAGTCCGCCACCGAGTCAGCAGACTCCTGCTCCTGCAAGTCCACCAACGCGTCAGGCCACTCCTCCTCCTCCAAGTCCAGCAAATTGTCAGGCCACTCCTCCTCCAAGTCCGACACAGCGTCAGACGTCCACTCCTCCTCCAAGTCCGGCACAACTTCAGGCCACTCCTCCTCCAAGTCCAGCACAGCTTCAGGCCACTCCTCCTCTGTGACGCCCGAGACCGACGTCCCAGAAGATTCCAGAAGGTTCCAGAAGTTCCAGATGTTCCGGGTTGCCCGTGTGTCCTTTTGTGCTTGTGTTATTTACTTTTCGCATTGCATCATGTCATCATGCCATCATGTCATATTTTATTTTGCATCTCAACCTAAATAAATCGTGTGGACCTTCGGTCCATTTAAATCGAGGGAAGGTGACTTCTCTTTATAACATATCCTCCAAATATTATGGAGCTATATTAATAATTATTCCATTCGTTGGAATTAACCCAACACACTTGCATAATTCCCCATTGTCTTTTCACTTCGAGTTTCACTTTCAAAATCTTGACAATAATTCTTTTCCGTTGTTTCGAGGCTCCTCCAAAAATTCCGGACATTTTTGGACACTTCAATAATCTCGTCTTAGTTCAAACCTATTTGAATTATATTCAAATATGTTTGAATTATTTTTCCAATCATGCCTTTCGTATTTTTCTCGGTCCTTGCTCATTTTACTATCTTTTTCCTCTTCCCTCCTCTTTTCTTTCTTCTCTTTTATTTTCTGCTAAAGAAAATAAAAAGAAGAATAAGAACAGCAGCAAGGTTAAAGGAAGAGCAGCAGCCCACCTCCCTCCAGGCCTCTTGGGCCCTCCTCTTCCCAGGCCGCAGCCGCACCAGGCCTTCCTGGCCCAAACCTCACTCCAGCCACTTGGCCCGCTCCATCCCCCACCGAACCCTAGCTCTAGCGATCCCTCCGTTCCTTTCCAGCCGCCGCCACCCCTCGTCTCGCATCCCTCTCGCTCTCTGTCCCGCTCGCCTCGAGCCCGATTTCCCTCTCCCTCTCCTCGCTCCTCCCCTCACCCGCTCGCTCGTTCCTTCCCCGTTGCCCTCGAGCGCCTCCCCTATCCCTTCCTCGCGACGGCCAGTGGCGCCCGCATCGGCCGACTTCAGCCCACTTCGCGGCCTCCAACTCTGGCGCCCGACCGCCCCGACCTCTCGCCCTCCAAGCACCGGCGCAGCTCCTCTCAACCTCGTGCCGCCCGGCCAGGTGCAGCCGCCCTGCCTCCGTCCTTGAAGCCCGGCGCTCCCCGCGTCTGCATCCCGCCGCGGCCAGGCCCGGGCCAGTGCCCAGCAACGTCTTCCGCGCGCCTCCGCGCCCTTCGGCCCGAGACGCCCCGCAGCCGGCCTCCCTCCGCCGTCCCGTCCGCAAGGCCGTGCACCTCCGTCTTGTTTGCTGCTGTTGTGTTTCTTCTGTTTTTGGCCCGGTGTGTTGTTTGGTACAGCAGGTATCCCCGGATTGCCAAGCACCCGGACGACGAGGACCGTCAAGTTCCTCTTCAAGAAGTTCGACTACCGGATGTGCAAGTACCACGACGCTCGGAGCCCTCGGTTCCACATGTACCTCTACGTCACAAGAATCGAGACCGGACCGTCAAGTACATCTACGAACAAGATCCGTGAACATCTACAAAACGCCCCGTGTACGACTACCGGCGACCCGACCAAGTACCCCTACGACCAAGTTCCACTACGTCCACGACGACTCGAACGACTACCGATGACCGTGAACAACTACCGCCGTCGTGGAACCGCCAAGACGAACGGAACAACTACTTCCCACTACTTCCTCTACCGTCGCCCGAGTACAACTACCGCCACGTGAACGACTTCTTCCTCTTCGGCCGTGTACCACTACTTCCACTACTACGGCTACTTCCACTACGACCTCGAACCGTCCCGAAACAATTGTTTCGAAGGTATAACCCCGAGTCGTGACCCGTGTGATGCATGCTTGTTGTGTTGTATGAAATGTCTCCCTTGTGTGCTCCGTGCCCGTTCCGACCTTTTGTCATGTTCCTCGGTTGCCTCGTCACCGACTCGTGGGAACCCGGTAACGGGATCGCCCCACCTTTCATCTCGTTTGACTCGCCCACGCCATCTTACCTTTTGCACCGGACTCTCAACGAGTTACCGGAACCGAGGTGTTGCGTTGCATCATTTCGGATCGTTGCCGTGGCACCCTTCTTCCACCACGGTGACAAATGCTTCATATCTCTTTTAAGTCAACCTTTTAAAAATTGCATAAACTTGTTCATGTCATCCGCATCATATTAACAACATTATATATGTGTGTGAATTGTTGTTGCTTTAATAATTTTTAAACATGCTCATGGGGATTTTCCGGATATGTTGTTGTTATTTTTCCGGCCCCATTTAAAATGTCTAAATAGTGTAGTTTTATTATGCTTCACCTCTTGCCATGCTAAAAACTTTTAATCTTGTCTTGTAATTAAATGAGAGTCAACTAAATAATTAAATGTGGTGTTTCGTCAATATGCAACTCGTTGCATATTGATCTCCACTTAACTTGTAGTATTTGTTTGTGCACTTTGCCATGCCATGCATATTTAAACCGGACATGCATCATACTTGGATGTGCATCGTATGCCATGTTAATGCTTGTGTGTTTACCGTGTTGTTCTTTCTTTCCGGTTGCTTCTCTTGTTAGCTTCGGTTTCGTTCCGGAGTTGTGAGGATCCGCTCGACTGTTGCTCCGTCTTCTTCTTGGATCCGTTCTTCTCCCTTGTGGAATCCCAGGCAAGATGACCGAACCCGGATACCATTACTATCTTTGCCTATTGCTGGTAGTTCCGCTCTATAGTTTTGCCTCGATGCCCATGTTCTTCTTGTCAGCCTCCTACTTGTAACCATTGCCTTGTTTAACCACCCTACCTACGCAAACCGTTGCTTGGCTAAGTACGCTTCGCTCAGCCCCTCTTATAGCATTGCTAGTTGCAGGTGAAGACCGAAGATGCTTGCTTCATGTTGAAGTTTGGTTGGGTTATATCACACTATATAAATGCTCAAAATGAAATCATCTATATACTGGCAGGGTGGAAGGCTAAGCCTTTTGCTTGGTGTTTTGTTCCACTCATGCCGTTAGGAACCGTATAAACCGGTGTTATGTTCCTTGATTATGCGTTCCTAACACGGTTGGGGTGTATGGGACCCCCTTGATAAACCGCTAAGTGCTAAGTCTTTTCCAGCAAGTCCCAATTTTTGGTACTATTTGCCTCATAATAACAACTTAATTAATTAATTAAATTTGCATAGGGGGTCGCGTCCCCGAGGATTCTTAATTCTACATAGCAGGGGGGGCCAGCGCTGATGGTGTTGGTCCCAAACGGGGGTTCTGCGGGGCCGCCTTGGGGCAACCCGAGGTATCTGGTATCCACCCGTAGAATCGCCCATCCGGTCGTGTCCTGAGACTTAGATACGCGCGGCTACTATCAGGGTGTCGACACGCCGGGAGGATTTGCTGGATTAGCCTTACCTTAGTTCGGTTTAACTTGAGCACGGGATTCCGAGAATACTCGGGTCTTCCCACCTATGGAGTTGCGACTTCGCGGATCGTGGGCTTGTGATGGGCCAAGTTGGAACACCCCTGCAGGGTTTGAACTTTCGAAAGCCGTGCCCGCGGTTATGTGGCAGATGGGAGCTTGTTAATTCCGGTTGTAGATAACTTGACACAATGTTTCAATACACTACCAGCGTGTGTACCGTGACTGTCAATTTCCGAATAGGGATTCGGGAGTTGAACACGGTGGGGTTATGTTTGACCGGCTTTAGTTAGGATCACTTCGTGATCATCTTTCGACCGATGCTCTTCTCTTCTCGCTCTCTATTACGTAAGATAGTGCTAGTTGCTGCTGCAGACTCTTGTTTGTTCCTTCACCTCTTATTCTTTCTCCAGCCTTGTTCCTCACCCAAGGCTTAAATAGTCGTGTTACCTGGGAACGGGATTGCTGAGTCCTCTGTGGCTCACAGTTACTTCACCACACCAGATGCAGGTTCAGCCGAGTTTGATGCAGGAGCTGGTTCAGTACTTCACCAGGAGTTCGATGAAGAGTTTGTCTGTTTGCTTGTGACGTTTCGATGTTCAGTAGTGGTTTCTACTAGGATTCGTTCCTGACCTGTGGCTTTATGTTGTTTTGGTATCTTTCTTTTGGATCTTCACCCGTAGTCGGGTTGTGATGTTCTGTATGATGATTGGTTTATTTATTGTATTGTGTGAAGTGGCGAGTGTAAGCCAACTATCTCCTTTTGCAATTTAATCCCTCTTTTACATGAGTCGTGCAAAGATACCAAACTTGAGATCATTCTAGGATGGGCTTATACCTTTAAGTCGTGCCTCGACACGTAGGAGGTATAGTCCCATCCTGGGCATTACATCCTCGTCCAACTCAGCCCCGTCAGCCGTCTCCGCCGCCTCAGCAATCGCAGAAGAGACACCCCGCAGCTATGGTGCGTAGCGGTACGAGTCGAGGCAGTACAGGAAGTACAGGCAGAGGCAAGCGATATAAATATGTTCCAAGCCTCACTGATCCTCAGAGGGCTTACGACAGGACCGAGGAGCAAACCAAGGCCATAGTGCGGGCAGAAGTGGACGCCCATTTTGGACCGAAACCGCCACCGCCGCCAAGGGAGAAAGTGCTTGAGGAAAAGATTGACCACTTCATTCGTATCGCTCAACCACCAGCTCCCAAGCCTGTTGACACAGACTATGAGCGCCACATCAGGAAGTTAAATCGAGCACGTCTACAGAAGTAGGCGAGCTCGAGCTCGAGCAAACAACAAGTAGCTGTCAAAAAATGCGGGAAAATCGTTCCCCAGCTTGGAGAACATGCGGCGCAATCGATCCCCTCGCTTGTTGTGCCAATAACACGTGAGAGTACGCGCGCCCAATATTATTGTGGGCAAACAGTTTACGTTCCCGAGGTGGGCAATGTGGTAATAACCGAGGAGCATATAACGCAGGCTGAAATTCTCAACATCACTGTTGGACAACTCCTCGAGATCGAGCCCATGCCTGTGCTTACAGAGGAGGAAATAAAATGGAAATATGTCCGGGGCGAACCTTTGGTCAAGTCAGACGAGGTCAAGAAGCTTCCAACGAGAATGTATGAATTGCATCAATGGTACATGGACATTACCAAGAGTTCCAATCGAGAGTCCCTCATGGTGGAAGTCAAGAAGGATCATTACTACCATGAGAAAGTTGTGGCCGTTGAGTATAATGAACTGTTTCAGTTATACAATCAGGACGCACTCGACAAATCTATCGTCAGTTGCTATTGTCTGTAAGTGATTTCTTTCTGTAATTTAAGTCTCAAGCTAGCTGTAGTGATCCTTTTGATCAATCATTACCTGTAATTATCCTCACTATATTCTTTTCTGTTGTATTATGCAGGATGAAGATGTATGAAATGAAAAAAGGTGGACGCTATGGCATTGGGTTCATTGAACCAAACACCGTTAATGAATACACATGGAAAATAGATAAATATCATGAAAATCATGTCGAGAACAGCATGCTAGAGTTCTTGAAGTGCCTCAAATACAATGAAGATATACTACTTCCTTACAACTTCCAGTGAGTCACACTGTCTTGTACTACAAATTCTCTGTTTTTGCCTACTAGCTAGCTACATGTTTTTGCTTACATATGTCCGCTTAATTAAGACATCCAAACGTGTGTGCATGCAGATTTCACTGGATCTTGTGTATCATTAAAATTGACGCCGGAACAGTTGAAGTACTCGACTCACTACTTAAAAAACAAAGTGACTACACCATCTTGTTTGGGATAGTCAACAGGTAATTTCAATCATTATTAACTATATATCTTGGCCTATTTAGTTCGTCATTTCCTGATATGAACTATTTAATAACCCATTTATTCATTTTCTTTGTCGGCGGACAGGGCTTGGGCAAGGTTCATCAGCGTCATTCCAGGCGAATGGAAACAAAGACTGCAATGGTTTCGACCCAAGGTAAGTAATTAAGTAGTACTAACTAGCTAGCTGCCATTATCTCTTTAATTATCATGCTTGATTAATTATTATCTGATCAAATACCATTCTCATAAAGGCCCTGAAGCAGGCGCATGGGAATGATCTGTGTGCATACTGCGTTTGCGAGAACATTCGCATGATGGCGTCCGAAAGGAGCAGATCTCAAAGACAGGAATGGGTACGTTTGTCAGAACACTATTCACAATTTTTACACCATTATCGATATCTAGTCACACAACTAATAAACATGCATATTGATCTCCTTCTTAACTGTTCACAGAGGTGCGGGACAAGCTCCTAGAAACGGAGCGCGTACAAGCAATTCAAGAGGAAATAGCGGGATTTTTGCTCGACCAGGTCATAAATCCGAAGGGAGAATACCATTACCCGCTAACGCCCCCATGAACCACTTCCAATTGTCATCGTGCTCCGAAGGCACCGATTAGGCTAATGCCACTGGCTCCGAAGGCAACATATAGGATAAATTGTATATAGCTATACATGTGTGTATGTGTGAATTGGTGGTTTGTGAGACATTTGATGATATATATATGATTGGTTCTACTACAAATTCTATACATATATATATGCATAACGTGTACAATGTGTAGTATCATAAAATACCAGCAAACGAAAAAGAATTAAATGGAAAACACAAAATTAAATTAAAAAGAAATTATAAAACCAAAAAACCCTCCAAACCTTGTAGTACCGGTTGGTTTTACCAACCGGTACTAAAGGGCTCCCGTCCCCCGGAGCTGGCTCGTGCCACGTGGTTGCCCTTTAGCACTGGTTCGTGCTGAACCGGTACTAAAGGGGGGGCTTTATTGCCCACACTTTAGTGCTGGTTATGGAACCGGCACTAAAGGGCCTTACGAACCGGTGCTATTGCCCGGTTCTGCACTAGTGGAGGTGGCCCTCGAGCGCGGCGGCAGCCGCTGGATCCATCTCCAACCTGCCCTGGCTCCGGTGCCCCACCTTTGCCTCCACCTACTTCATCAGATCCTGCACGGGTGTGCGCACCTGCCGCCGGCAGCCGGTTGCGAGCGGTGGTGATGTCCCCCAACCCTCCCTCTCTATCGCTCGAGGAAGAAAGGAGTCGTACCTCGAGGGAGCAAACGGCGACCTCGCGACGTTGCAGGCGCGGATCCAATGACTCCGGATGGTGGCGCCAAACGCTCTAGGATGGACCGGTTCCACTATCCACGATGTATCGACGATGTCCATGCGTAGACAATGTGGAGGTGAATTTGGACGATGTGGATGGATAGACGACGCGATGCACGAGCTGCTGGGAGGCCGTTTTCAGGCCTTCGTCGTGTATATGGGCTTTAGACGATCATTTAGACGAGCTGTTGGAGATGCTCTAAGTCTGTACAGTTGGGTTCAATTTTACAGAGAAGTATATGAACAGGCTGTTATCATAAACAAAATCCTATATTTAGAGGATTCAGTGTCAGAAATAAGTGTGTCAAACTTTCCTGAATCGTTGACCTAAATCCGACTATCCCAAAATATTGCACACCAAAAGGATAACTAAATACGACAGGTGTTGCTGTAGAAGCACTACTAGAAAAAGGGCTATAGATGGGATTGACACTAATGGCGCGGCAGACAAGAGGTGCGCCATTAGTATATACTAATGGCGCACCACCTTCTGATACGCCATTAGAGTTGAAACTACTAATGGGGCACCTGGGCAAGGGTGCGCCATTAGTATCAATTTTTTTTTGAACTAGTGCGCCTGTCCAAACATACTAATGGCGCATCCAGACACAGTGCGCCATTACTAGTTGTAACTAGTAATGGCGCACCTGCCGGAAAGTGCGCCACTAATGTTGTTTTTTAATTATATTTTTTATTCCGTTTTTTGCAAAACTACTAATGGCGAACTGTTCCACAGTGCGCCATTACTAGTTTAAACTAGTAATGGCGCAATGTGGAATAGTGCGCCATTAGTATGTTTTTTTTACAAAACTACTAATGGCGCACCACCAGAAGGTGCGCCATTAGTAACCTGGATTACTAATGGCGCATTTAGAGTTGGTGCGCCATTAGTAAGTGGACAGCAACAAGATATTTTGGACAGCCTCTCCTACCCACACTCACTTTCTCCCCACTTCATTCTCTCCACCTCCTCCTTGTCTCGGGTGCCTCCTCTTTTTCACCTCATTTCCACCATAGATTCATTCAAATTAAGTGGTTAAATTACCTTGTTTTGATAGGTAAGTAAGGGGGGAAGCTATATTTATGTTGTTATCCCTACAACAATGTGCACATGCACTTTTTATGGCCTAGCTAGATCTATGTATGTTCGTGGTGTTGCATATGTTTGTGGTGTTGCATATGTGTTTGTGTTTGGAGGTGTACCGGTATGTGAAATGCGATAGTAGCCAATATTTTCCCGGAATGTTGATTCATTTCCGTTTCGGTGAGAATTTTGGCATTAAGCATTCTTTTTGGTCCTATTTTAGGGAAAGTCATGCCAAATTTTTTCTTGGTTCTAAAATATCGTTTTGCTCTACCCCGCAGGCGACCATGGTCCGCACGATGACCGAAGGCATCGTGAATATGTTTTTGAGGTCCGCGAAGGCCGAGATGCTTCAAAAGAACGAGACGGAGATAAGATGTCCGTGTCGAAGATGCAAGCTGAAGAGCCTTATTGCGGACCCGGATTCCGGGCAGGTGCGGGACCACCTGCTCTTGCGTGGTTTCATGGATGGCTATCGGTGGCAAGGTGATGAAGATGACTACGAAGTCGTCCATGGGGGCCGGGCAAGAAATGAGGAAGGGCAGCAAGACAACCACCGCGGCTCGGGCGGGCGAGAAGACGAAGAATCCCCAGGAGATGATCACGACGGTGATGCTGTACACAGTCATCATGTAGAAGATGCAGGACATGATGATGAGGAAGATGCCGGAGCAGACGACGGGCATGATCATGAAGATGATGATGCCGGCGGAGCAGACGATGCTGGACCATCGATGGGCTGGGTGCAGGACCCTCATATTCAAGAGCTGCTTCACAAGCAGACGGATAACGCAAGAGCTGCCGCCCGAGAGAAAGCCAAGATGGATCAACTTGAGTTAGACGCGGTTACTCCATTGTATGAAGGATGCAGGCCCGAGGATACCCGCCTGAAAGTAACGCTCATGGCTCTGGAGATGAAGGTAAAACACAAAATGACCGACGCATGCTTCGACGAGAACATGTCATTCTGGCACGAACGTCTTCCCAAGGGGAACAAGTGCCTGACCAGTTTGGAGGAGGCGAAGAAAATCGTGTGTCCTCTGGATTTACCGCACGTGAAATACCATGTGTGCATGAACAATTGCATCATTTATCGGGGCGAGCACGCGGAGTCTACCATATGTCCGGTGTGCGGCGTCACTCGATACAAGAAGAGGAAGAAAGCTCCTCGAAAAGTGGTGTGGTACTTTCCGATCACTCCTCGTCTGCAACGGTATTTCGCGGACCCTAAGGTAGCAAAGCTCCTGCGTTGGCACGCGGATAGGGAGGAGAAGAAGCGAGAAGATGACGCAAATGATCCGGAGATAGATAAAAAAGACAAGATGCTGAGTCACCCTAAGGATGCGAGCCAGTGGCAAGCGTTGAACTTCGAAGACCTAGAATTTGGGAACGATCCAAGGAACATCGTGCTGGGCGCGAGCACCGATGGAGTCAATCCGTTTGGCAGCCAGAGAAGCACACATAGCACCTGGCCTGTGTTTGTGTGGATGTACAACCTTCCCCCTGGTTGTGCATGAAGAGGAAGTACATTCACATGAGTATGCTAATTGAAGGACCGAAACAACCAGGGAACGACATCAATCTGTATCTGGGGCTGCTGAAAGAGGAGCTTGACACACTGTGGAAAATGCCAGCCAATACGTGGGACGCCGCAGAGAAAGAATATTTCCCTATTAGAGCCGCGCTGCTCACGACGGTGCACGACTATCTCGGTTACGGATATGTCGCGGGGCAGGTGGTCCACAGATTTTCTGGATGCGTCAGGTGCATGGATGACACAACGTATCGCCAGCTAGATAGAGATCCCGGGTCTTCGAAAACCATGTTCATGGGACATCGAAGGTGGCTTCGCGACGATGACCTATGGAGAAAACGCAAGGATCTGTTCGATGGTGAAACCGAACCCCGAGGACGCCCGCGTACGAGGAGCGGCGAGGAAATAGACGAGCTGTTGAAAAATTGGAAAGATTGCCCACTGCCGGGAAAGAAGCAAAAGGCGCCAGAGCCGGGAAAGAAGCGAAAGGCGCCAGAGCCGCTGCTGAAGGTATGGAAAACGAGGTCTGTTTTCTGGGACTTGCTGTACTGGAAGATCCACCTTGTGCCTCACAGCCTTGATGTAATGCATATCACGAAGAACGTGTGCGAGAGTCTGCTTGGTACCCTGCTCAACATGCCAGAGAGGACCAAAGATGGGCCGAAAGCAATGGCAGACTTGAAATCGATGGGCATCAGGCAGGAGCTTCACGCTATATATGATGATGATGATGATGATGAGGCGAAGCAGGACACGGAAAGTCGTCGCAAAGGCAAAAAGGCCAAGAAGACCGAAAATGACTACCCTCCCGCGTGCTTCACTCTAAGTCAGGAGGAGATCGAGCAGTTTTTTACCTGCCTCGTAGGAGTAAAACTTCCTTACGGCTAGACGGGGAAGATAAGCAGATACCTAGACCCAGCGAAGCTGAAGTTCAGCGGGATGAAGTCTCACGACTGTCACGTGCTGATGACGCAGATACTTCCAGTTGCAATCCGTGGGATCATGGACGCGCACGTCCATGAAACCCTATTTGGCCTATGCAACTTTTTCGACGTCATCTCTCGGAAGTCTGTTGGCGTGAGGCAACTCAGAAGGCTACATGAAGAGATCGTGGTGATACTATGCGAGCTTGAGATGTACTTCCCGCCCGCATTCTTCAACGTTATGGTGCATCTGCTAGTCCATATCGTGGACGATATCATCCAACTCGGGCCGACGTTCCTGCACAGCATGATGCCATTCGAAAGGATGAATGGTGTCATCAAAGGATACGTTCGCAACATGTCACGTCCAGAGGGAAGCATAGCCAGGGGCTTTCTGACCGAAGAGTGCATCTCCTACTGCACGAATTATCTAGGCATCGAGAACCCAGTTGGTCTGCCCGTCACAGGCACCTCGGCAGGCTCGCTGGATGGGGTCACCGTGAGGGTCGCCGCGAAATGCATGTCGACTTCAAGGGTCGACTCGCCGACTTTGAAAGAGCAAACCTAGTCACGCTACAACACATAGACGTGGTCGATCCTTGGGTGGTAGAGCACAAAACCTTTATTGAGAAGACGTACAATGACCGACGCCAACAGAGGACGGACGGAGATATAATCAAAGAGCACAACTCATGTTTCACGCGTTGGTTCAAGCAGAAGCTTCTGTCGTACCCTTTACATGAGGATTCTTCCACGGAAGAACAACTCATATTCGCCTTGTCACAGGGCGCCGAGCACAACCTGATGACCTATGAGGCGTACGATATCAACGGCTACACATTCTACACCGAGGCCAAGGACATGAAGAGCGATGGTTATCAGAACTCCGGGGTAATGATGGAATCCTACACCGGTAATGACAAGGACAGATACTACGGAAGGATCGAGGAGATCTGGGAGCTGAGCTACGCTGGAGAGAAGGTCCCGATGTTCCATGTCAGATGGGCCAAGAGCGTCCTAAAAGAAGACCGGTATTTCACCATCATGGTTATACCCGAAGCCAAATCCAAGACCGCGGGCGCAAACGTCACCGCGAAAAATGAGCCATGGGTACTAGCTTCCCAAGTTGACTGATGCTTCTTCATTACCGACCCGTCAAAGCCCAGTCGTGTTGTCGTGAGGAGAGGCAAAAGGAAGATCATCGGAATGGATGGAGTAGCCAATGAGCAAGACTTCGACAAGTACGGCGACCCGAGGATCGAACATGACAACGATGATGAAGTAGCAGCATACACCACAAGAAGAAGCAGGACCACCCTACCTAAAGGACGTCCGTTCCACAGAAGAACTCTATTTGCGAAAAAGAAGGGCAAGAAATTGTGAACAGATAGCTAGCTAAAATCGATTGTATTTAAATCGTAGCCTTTATTTCTCGATTGTATTTCATGGGCACTTTTTGAACTCTTGAATGTTTTTAAATTTCATGGGCACTTTTTGAATTCATGAGAACACTCGATCTCGATCCCCCTCCATCTTGATCGTTATCCCCCCTCGCCAGATTCCCCTTGCCAGATCCCCCTCGCCGCTGAGCACCCCCCG
>LR738711.1:945736699-945752245 GCA_902687465.1 Secale cereale
TCCCTCCCTCCCTCCTCCCCCTACCTCCGCTGCGTGTGTGAATCTGTCCAAGGTCAAATCGAATTTTTAGCCCAATCCATCTAGGTTAAACACTTCGTTATGTCCAGTTTGTCTGAGGGCCTTTTTGATTCGCAGGATTTTAGAAACGCGGGAATAGAAAAAATATAGGATTGAATGAAATCAGGACTTGTGTTTGTTTCTTGTCTCGGTTTGAATCAAACTGCAACTGTCTGTCCCAAACACCTGCTCACCCTTTTGATGATATATCCAAATCGCCCACATTGCGTCGTCCCATGCAACTTTTGAGGTTCCAACGCAATGGGCACAAGTAGGGAGGGAGATATTCAGCATAAGAGCTACCTACCTGGTTGCTGAGCTCTAATGAAGCACTTTTGGAAGTTGGAACTTTACAAAGTTTAACTAAAGCCACAACACATATTTTGGGACGGGTAAACACTCTTATATTTCTTTACAAAGAGAGTACTACTTAAGCATTGTGGCTGTGTTCATACATGTACTATTTGGTACTCATGCATGGACGATACTCCCTCTCTAAACTAATAAGCCGTTTAGATCAAGCATGGAAGAAGGTAGCACTATTTTGGTACTTGCCTGGCTGGCTGGTTTGCTACAACAAGAAGATTTCAACATGAATCTGAGTGATTGATCCTTTCACTCTGTCGAGTCGAGCATCATGAATCATGTTTGCACTGCTAAGCATATTTTTTTCCACAATCAAAATATGGTCTTCAACTCCAGCATGCATCCGTTGCATAATACTTCTATAGTACTCCCTCCGTAAACTAATGTAAGAGCATTTAGAATACTAAAATAGTGATCTAAACACTCTTATATTAGTTTACAGAGGGAGTATATTGTTACTTAGACAGGTCAAAAAAAAACCTGCTCAGCATGTGACCACCATCTTACTACAGTATGGTTTACGGCAAGTGAGAAACAAATGCAAAAAACAAACCAAGCATCACTCATACGTACTAGTGAATAACATTACAACGGAGGATATCCACTAATTTAAAACATGAGCCAAGCATCATCCACAATGTCAGACTGCTGAGCTGGGCTGGTTATGTATGTAATACAATCTTCCGTCCTGCTGTCATATGAGATAATAATGGCTCATTTCAGGCAAAACTGGGCAAATCTCTTTCCCTTGCTCACAACTCGAAGGGTCTAAAAGGAACAAATCCTTTCATAGGAAAAATATGTGTTAAAGTGATGTTTAGCAGTGCAAACATCACTATAGGAATTAGCAAAAAGAGGTTTTGCTCATTTCATAGAATTAGCAAAAAGAGGTTAAAGTGATGTTTTGCTCATTTCATAGAATTAGCAAAAAGTGGTTAAAGTGATGTTTTGGTCATTTCATAGAATTAGCAAAAAGAGGTTAAAGTGATGTTTGATTTTCTATGAAATATAGTACAAAATATTTCATAGGAAAAATGCTATGTGATTTGATCCTATGAATCAAAGACAAACATAGGGAAAATTTCAAAGGTTCCAATCCTTTAAATTTATGAGTAATGTTGATAATTACTTAAACTTGATATATTATATTTTTTTTGCCCACTTAAGACTTGGATTAGATAGGAACTAGTGGATGTACTTTGCTGCATGATTTTTAAGCACAACATGATATTCTGCTACCCATGTTATCACCTTTTTATTTTAGTTCTGTTTACCTGCCAAGCATTAATACCTTCTGCAAAATTTGTGAACTGTGTATTATAAACGATGTTGAACTACCATATGTCATGACAGAAATTATCGCCATGACAAGGAGCCAACCTCATCTTGTCACGTACTTTGGAGTTCCTTGATTATTGTGTCATTAATGAATGAGGTTGTTACTGTTTCAGACTGTGTTGAACTACATTCATATATGATCATTTTTACATTGAGAAAGACTTGTAAAGATGATGATTTTGCTAGTTTGCTGGGTTTTGTCTCCGACCATCGTGTCGTGATGATTTTGCAGGTACCCCGAGAGGACCTTGTGTTTGCTGGAATGTCGATTAACTTCCGTTCCGGCAAATTCGGGTACTCCACATGTCCTATTTTCAGCAAAGGTCATGCTGAAATTTTCCGTGAATTTTAGCATGACTTTGCTAAAAATAGGACATATGGGGTACTTGTGACTAATGCATGGGCCGGGGTAGCTTAGTAGTTAATTAAGTAGGATCAAGTGCCCCTTTATTCTAGCTGCATTAAACCATAGGCGGCAATAGAGCCAAGTGATTAGGCCCAACTTAGAATTCTCCTTCCCAGCTTAGCTTTTAGGATGACTAGGTGTCGACAAACCATTAATTATAAAACCTTGGCTTTTAGGGTGCCTCGGTGTCGATAAAAACCGAAATGATGAAAGCTTAGGCTTTTAGGGTGCCTCGGCATCGAAAAACCCTCAATGATAAAAGCTTAGCTTTTAGGATGCCTCGGTGTCGACAAACCCTAAATGATGAGACCATGATCTTGTTCCTTGACAATAACCAACTTTTTGACCAAACTTTGTTCCTATTTAGAGAGAAACATGGCCAACAACGATGAGGCCGGGGGTTCGGGCGGCAAGGCATTCTGGTAGCTGTCCCAGGAGATGGAGGAACAACCTCACTTGTATGAGGACGCCGCCTTCCCCACCGATCCTGAGACCACTGATGGTACCGCCGATGATGACCCCACTGATGCCACCACTGATGGTGCCGCCGAGGATGCCACCACTGATGATGGCGGCGCACGCACAGATGGCAGCCAACCGAAGAGGCAACAGAAGGACCAGCGCCCGACCGTGCTCCGCACCCTCAAGGAGGAAGTTACTAAAGTGGACTCCGACGGGAATCCAACGTCGCCCGAACGAATAGTCAAGGGGTACTCGCTTCAGCTCGGGTGCATTCTCTGGAGCACTGTCTCGATCAACACCGAGAACCTGAGGCATCCTGACCGAGGGAATTTGCGCAACCTCCTCTTCACGAAGCTGCATGAACGATACAAGTTCCCCGCTGAATTTGAAAACACAAGCCTCAAAGGGAATAACGTGAACAATGTTGCCCTCATGAAGATGAGCAAGGCCCTGTCTACTTTGAAAAGCACGGTGAAGAGAATGATCGAGAAAGGTGAGAGTTATGAGAAGATCAAGGAGAAAAATCCTTCGATCACCGAAGATGACTACAACGACTTCAAGATCACTTGCTCGAGAACTGCAAACTCCAAATCAACTCAGTGGGGGATAGAAATGCGGGAGCTGAACTTAGGGGAACACACACTCGGTCCCGGTGGTTACAGAGTGGCGGAGCCTATATGGGACAAGGAGGAGGCGGACCGTGCCGAGCAAGGCTTACCGCCCCTCTTCGATAAATACGGTGACAAGCAGACCAGGAACTTTGCCAGGGCCCGGTACAAGAAGGACCCGAAAACAAAGGAGCTTACCACGGATCCGAAGACCAGGGCGCTTGAGCTTGTTCTGGTAAGGAATCCACCCCCACGTAATTAGCTCCATATGGTTGCATTCTAATTAATGAAGCCAAATTTCTAAATGGTTCACATTCCTTCCGCATGCGACTGAAAGCAGTAGCGCGGGGTCGACTAAGAGCAACCCTTGGGACACCACTCTAAATAGGGTGTTGAATGTAATGAAGAACAAAGATAAGCTCAGTAAGCCGACGTCAGCTGGTCGTGTGGCCGGCAAAGGCTTGTCGACAAAATGGTCGTCATACTATAATGCTGGTGGGCGAAAGGAGAAAAAGACCAGCTCGGAAAGCCAGGCGCGCGAGGTTCAAGAACTCAAGGCACAGGTGGCGCGGATTCCGGAGATTGTCCAAGAGCAAGTGCAACAACAACTCGGAGCGACGATCACCGCCATTGTGCCTACCTTGATCGAGGGGGTTGAGTGCGTGGATTGCGGGCGGCCAACAGGGGCCGCCACCGATTCCTAGCTTCACGGCCAGCAACTCGCAGAACGCGATGGCGGGGCCATTGGTGTTTCCGGCGGAGGCGGCATTGGTGTCTCCGACGCCGGCACGGGAGCTTAATGCACCCGGGTGTACGCCGGCCGGCACCTCTGCAGCAAGCGGCCCCTTCGTCAACTGCACGCCCACCGTTGGCGGTTCCTCGACATTAGCCGAGCTCGATGCCATCATCACGGTAACTAATTAAGACTCTCTCGGCCGAGGACTTCATCTCCTTGCCTTTGACTGGGCATCCCTGACGCCCTACATGTTTTCGCAGGGCACCACCGATGTTCCGTGCACTCTCCTGCACTTCGTGAACAACGAGTTGGTCGATGTCGCCAAGGGCAAAATCGTTCAACCGGGTAACCCCGTGTTCCACGGTACCCAGATGCCACTCAACTTGTTTAGGGTTCAACTGGTTCGGGTGCTGCCAGGCTGCGACGAGTTGTTACCTCCGATTCGACCCGTCGGGGCCGATGATGATGACGTGATGACCCTTAGCGCCTGCCTGAGCTGGCCCCTGGTTTGGCCGAAGAGCCAGATTCGTTTGGGGGCGGGGGACACCACCCCAAAGACAACACCGCCAGTCGTGCTGGCGCCAAGTCGGCCCCATGGCAAGACCGCCGCAACGGTGCCGGACATCCCTATGCCACTGGATCCAAACATGCATATGGCACATGATCAGAATGACGACGACGACGATGCATTTGCCAACGTCGATCAGTACTTTGCCGATCATGGGTACGGTGGCGACTTCATGGGGCCTCCTTCTCAAGAACCCAACCCAACAAAAGATATGCGTGATCTAGCTGGTACCGCGGAGAAGCCAAGTTGCAACAGGCGTCGTCTGCCGTTCAGCTCTCAGGAGACGCCTCCAGCTGCCGACTTCACCGAGCCTCAGATAGGCGAGGTGCGAAATATTATCAGCCCCAACACACTCAAGAAGGCGGTCTGTGAGAAGAACTCGGTCCCATTACAGGAGAAGAAGAAGGCACGCAAAAGAAAGACTAACAAGGGTGCGAGCCAGCCGACACCGAGTACGATCCGTGCTCAGGACGGGCCACCTTCACCTGAGGATGTAATGAGGAGGGTGCATGTGGCGGGTAGGCCGATGATACCGAGAAATATGCTCGATGTTGCAACCGGTGCTATGCGGAGTCTGCATGACAGTGTTCTTTCTTTGGAGAAGCGGCGTCTCAGAGAGAAGGATGTGGCATACCCGGTTTTCGCGGCCAAGGTGCCAGAGGGCAAGGGCTTTGTGGATAACTCCATCGGGGGTACGATCGTCCTGCGGTTTGATGACATCCACACTATGTTGAACCTTTATCCGCTGCGCTACACCTTCGTTCGGCTATTTTCGCTGAGTATGGAGATGCGGATCATTCGCGACAAGACCCCGGACATCGTGATAGTCGACCCCTTCTACATGCGTGCCAAGATCTTGGGCAGCGCTGGGGACTGGCAAGTCGCGAGTTCTTACCTCGAAGGCGTCATTCTGGCAAACCGAGATAAGGATAACTTCCTCGTGCCTTACTTTCCCGAGTAAGTCCTCCCCTCAACCGCCCCGTAACATATGAATTCTTAGATTTCGATCGTTTTTCTTTTAACATTTCGTGTTTTCTGCAGTGACACACATTGCACGCTCATCCTCCTAAGCCCCAAATATTCCATGGCCACGTATTTCGACCCGGACCGTCAGTCGAACGCAGACTACACAAATGTCAAGAAGGTTCTTGATGATGTTCTCCCCGGCTACGCCAAATCTGGAGGCACCTTCACCAGGCCTATTCATAAGTACGGCAAGCACGTGTTCTCCCACAATACGATGTTCTGCCGCGTCAAGCAGCCGCCTGGCGGTCAGAAGAGTGCCTACTACGCCATCCATCACATGCGGGCGATCGTACGGGACCATCATCAACTTCTGCTACCGAGTAAAGTCAAAGATTGGGCCGCGAGCGTGTCGGCAATCCAGGACGCGGACATCAGACAAGAATTCTTTCGCATCCAGTCGGAGTTTGCGGAAATCATCCATCAAGATGTCCTTCGTACCTCGGGGCAGTTCTACCTCAGAAATCAACCGTCCAACAGTGACATCGACACAATGCTACAAATGCAGGCTGACAACGCCCGTGATTTCATGACTCCCACGATAGACGGCGGCTTCATCCATGCTCCGGTCCCTTGAGTCGAGTCGAAAGCAGTGATGCTGTGTCTAGTTCTGAAACATCGATTGGCTCATGTTGTAATTAAACTTTAATGAACTTGTAGTATGTCTCTTTGGTTTCGAGAGTCGTTCAACTTAGATGTAATCGATGCTATTAATGTCTTGCTTTTCTCTTCTGATCGTTCTGTTGCATACTTATATATTGCTTATGTATTGTCTGTGAATTGGTACTAACGTTTCGTTTGGCTAGTGCATAGTGATGCCGTCGTATGTCGTGTACAAGGGTAACTGGGTAAGGTTCCCGGAGTCTACGACGACTGGGAGGAGTGTCGGAGACTGGTTCACCGATTCAGCGGTAACAGTTACAAAGGGTACACCACTAGGGCCGAGGCGGAATCTAGATACGCCCGCTATCTAGCGGGAGAGGGGAGGGAGCGTTGGAGGAACCGGATGAAGACGAGTTTCATCGTGATGATGCTCATCGTGATGACCACAGCTCTCTTCTATGTGATGGTAGTTTAGATGATCGATATCGACTTGTAATGTGAAGACAAACTCGCTACTCGCGGTCTCGAGACTTGTAATATAATGTTCTATATTTGTTCGGTCTTTTCAATTCGGAGACTAATATGATGAATTGTATTCGGAGACTAATATGATGAATTGTATTCAGAGACTAATTTTCTATTGTATTCGATGAATCTGTTGTTGATGTGTGCTGTCTATATTATGTCCAATTATACATTTTGAACCTGTGCAAAAAACATAAAATTAAAAAATAAATAAAAAACCTAATATTCATACTAATGGCGCATCACATCACAGTGCGCCATTAGTATGCCAAAGGATACTAATGGCGCATCATCAAATAGTGCGCCATTAGTATGCCGAAGTTACTAATGGCGCATCTTATTGTTGTGCGCCATTAGTATGCCAAAGCACCTGGGTATACATGGCCCCCTGGGAGGCATACTAATGGCGCACTGTTGTATACACTAATGGCGCATCTGAGGTGCGCCATTAGTATACCAGATACAGGTGTGCCATTAGTAAAATATACTAATGGCGTGGCACTAATGGCGCACCACTAATGCGCCATTAATGGCCAAATTAGGTGCGCCATTAGTAGGCCTTTTCCTAGTAGTGAAGAATTCGATTTAGACATTTAGTCCTATGTTTTTTTTTCATATCTGGGTAACTTTTCGGCTTTCGTTAGCTTTCCTATGTACTCCCTCCGTCCCATAATATAAGGGCATTTTTATACTAAAAACATTCTTATACTATGGGATGGAGGAAGTACTTTGCTTGATACTAATTAATAAGAATGGTTATGTGCATCATAACAATACCGGGGGTTGTAGCCTCCTTTTCGGAAAAAGAATATAAATCACCAATTTTGATAAGTAAAATGTGGAATATAGATGCATTTTGACTTTTTTGATAAATAGTTTGTGGGCCGCTGATGTGTGCCATGATTCGCAAACATGGTCACGCGGCGGGTACTTTTTATTGCATAGCCTTCGCCAAAACACTCTAATGGGTTCGTAAATGGGAAAAGTGTTTTACCTCTACAAGTGTTATCGCATTGGTCGGTATATATATTTTATAAATAGGGATGTAAATGTTATATGCTGAAATTTCACTGCTATTGAAAAATGATTCATTCTGTCCTTCCTGGTGTTCTTCTCCCTAGTTGTAGTTTCTTATACTCACTTGTTCTGTCTCGGTGTACCTTGCTTCTGCTCTTCCTCCATTTTGCAGACGTTCTATGGTGCCGGGGAGCAGGTGGCTTGATCTTCTTGCTGGTATTTAGATCTGATATGATTTGGGTCTATTGGTCGACGCTTAACTCTCAGTCGGATGGTGTTGGTATCGGCCATTGCGGTTGTGTTTTGTATCGGCATGACCCGGCTCCAGGCAGTGGCCGCACCGCCACTTTCTTCGTCGTCGTGGAGCTGCTGGCCGTGTAGAACACCCACCACGCCAGGATGATCGCCTTCAACACCAAGGACGGCGAGTGAAAGTAGAAGAAGCTTCGCATTCTCAAGGCTTACTCCTGTCGCGCACGGGGTCGCCATGGCGTTCTCTCCAACTCCGGCAAGTTTTGGTGGGCTGATCTTGCCTAGGGACTCGTCTATTATGACCTCTCCGACGGCACCCCGACGATACGCTTTGTCGAGCTGCCTTATGAGAGTGCTCTTAGTTTCGACCACCACCCCTAGCGACGGTGTGCCGTGTGCACGAACGATTCCTGCAACAGGTATGTCGAGGTCTCGCGCATCGGGGACGGCCCTTCCGGGGCTGGTCTAACAAATATTGGACCCCGGTGCGTGTCAAAAGAACATCAACATTTATACAAAATTTTAATACTTGTGTATAAGTCATTTTTCCAACTAACAATGGTAAATTTTAAAAATAATAAGAATACATTTGTCAATAAAGTACATCTTAAAACATGGTTTGATCAATTCAACTTAATTGTGATCAAATAAGAAATGAAAAAAAATCCATGCATTATTGGATTAATTTTTTAATTTTGAATTAATGTAGCGTATATGTATATGTGTGTCACTAACAATATTAATAAGTGTGGGGTATAGAAATATGTCTTGATAACGAACTTTACAATTAAATATATGCAAATAGAAAAATCTAGAGTACACGAGATGTTTACGAGGAGTTTGCTACCTAATAATTGGATGTTGTTTTATTCGTTATTCTGTAAAATACGTGGAACATATTACTGTGGGTTCAATAATATGTTGATGATGTTTATGTGATATGTACTTGGCACTGAAATAATATTACTCCCTTTAGTAAAACTTGTAAAGCGTCCATCAAAGAGGAAAAGAGAGACCTACATTCTAAGTAAAATTGCATTATAGTGTGAAGTTGCTATTACAAATTGGGTCTCTTATTTTCTTTAGATATTCGATGATTTCTATGTATTTGGTAGGCTCTTGGAGGTAACATTGTTTCATTAATAATGTGGTGATTAATATGCACACTTAGGATAGGACCAAGGTGGTCGTCCTGTTTTCTTGGTCTATGGGTTTGCTCTAACGTCAAGGAGCGACAAGACGAGATTGGCATTGACTATGATGACCCGCAATCACTAAAGAAGACAACCAGTAGTGGAGACTCAAATCTCAAGCTAGGTTGGAGAAGCTCAAAGGTGCAACAGTTTAGGACATTCTACAGATGTATGTATATATTTAGAGCACTCTAGTTAATGCCTAATACAACACTATAAGAGTGGCGCAAAGGGCGCCCCCTCGCTGCATCCACCTCATCATTTTTTACTGTGCTAGTCAGAGTAAAAAAAAAGTGCTAGCGCGTGGGTTGGGCAGGAGGTGTGGATGGGAAAGAAAAAAAGAAGGAAAGTATGCTCGCTGAGGGAGGTGTTACCTGCACACGTTTTTGCCCATCATCCCTTCCTCACGAAGCAAACTCCATATCTCTGTCGCACACGTCCACATCTCTCTCTCGCCACCTCCGCTTCCAGTTCCCCTCCGCCTCCGCCCCTTCTCCTCCTTTTCCTTTCTCCGGCCCTGCTCGTGGAGCCGCGCCATCCTCGCCTCCCGCCGCGCGCACCAAGTCCGCATGCATCTCCATACCCCGGGCCCGACACCGGCGCCTGTTCTAACACGGCGCGGTTCACCGGGCGCGTCCTCCTTCGGTTCGAGCTCCTCCACGCCGGCGATGGCGAGGAAGGCGAAGGTGCTGGGGTGGCTGGTGCCGGGGTGCTAGAAGCTGCCGTTCCCGGCGCTCCTGCCGAGGCGTCTGACTACATCACGGCGCTGGAGATGCAGGTGCGCGCCATGGCCGCGCTTGCACAAGCCCTCTCCGCCGTCTCCCCGCCACCGTGATCCATCCGCCCATCCCGCCGCCCCAACCCCAAGATCCCTCGCGAATTACTCCGCCTCAGCGATGCGCCCTAGCCGAACCAGGGTCACGGGGTCGCGGGCGGAGAGGGCGAGGCTGAGTCGCGGGCGGCAGCAGGGCATGATCTGGCGGGGCGGCGGCGTGATCTGGAAAATCGGTGGGGCGTCGCCGTGCGTTGCTGGTGGTAGTGTCGTCGATGTCGGGGGTGGCGCTCCGCGGCCCGGATGCCGCGTTCGTCCTTCCCATGCGCTTCCCTCCTCCTCGGTTTCTTGTACGCCTGATTCATCCTTGACCGGCTGGTATACAAGGTACGGAATCAGCTCCACTTCCTCCTTTTCACTATACCTTCATGCTCCGCTCCAGGTGGTTCATATCATGATCATTCTTTTCTTTTGTCACATGGTAGAGGGCACTGATGATGCATGCTACATAGTCTGAATCTCCCTTGAAAATAACCATGAAAATGTATCAAGTTTTTTCTTTACTAAAAGTCTATCCAAGTTATAAGCTACAGTGCGGCTAAACCGCAGTTTGCATTTCTTCCAGGATTTAGGGTACCAAACATGCAGTTGTATATGAAAAAGGCAAGCACACAATTGTAACACTCACAGGGAGCAATTTCATGAGCATGTCTTATTAATCTTTTAAGCTCAACCATCAGGTACCCTCACGCTGAGGAAAATCATTTGTTGAAAGACAGAATAGAGTAAGTTATAAAAATTAACTGCCAAACTATGATTACGTGATACATGTTGATGATAATTAAGAAATGATGACCTTCTGATCAATGTTGTAAAATGTCTGGGATAGTGTAGTGTCATAATTAATGAGAATGATAACTTAATTAAAACTTTGCATAAGACTCCGGGGTTGATGGAGGGGCAAATCATGTCTGCAGGGAAGTGTACGAGTAGTAAGAAGTTTCATCAGTCTGTTACTGAAAATGTTGTACGCATTGATGTGATTCGAGCTGTCCAACCTGAGCTCAAGTCAATCAAACTTCAACCAGGTTCTAGGGAAATACTTTACTCTCTGTAATGTTTATGATGTCTTGTGTACTTACAAACAACAAGAAGAGTTGAATGCCTCACCACGCTATCTTCCATTGAAAAAAATGCCTTCTTCTACCATGATGCTTTGTTATTCCGTCAGTCACAATTGGAGATCAAGGAAACGATACTACATAATGATACCAATTTAAGTTTTTGATGTACATCAAACTTGTCATTTTTATTATCACCTTTCATTTTGGAGACATGACTAACTGTTTTCTCCATTATTTGTCATCTTCCCAGGTTTATCTTCACAATCTGATTTTGGGGATCTTGTTTTCTATTTGCAGCAGCAAATGATGTTTCAATTATACAAAGGGGTTGATGTTGGTTTTGGTACGTTCATAGGTTTATGCGGTACATATATACTGGCATAATACTTGCTGAAGCACCTATCTAGCTTCCTTGCCTTGCTACTCTAGCACCAGCCTCGCTGCCGTTGAGGTTTGCTCTGATTTGCATGCCCTGTTGTTTTGTTTATGCTTGATTTGCTTATGGAAAATGCAATGTGATGCTTGCATGATTGGTGGATGAAATCCTGATGAAGAAATACATAACTGTTTTTCATGGGTTCACATATGTGACACTTAGCGTTATTTGCTCTCGGATAGAAATTCTTAGCATTTGGTTTAGGTATATCTTATATAATTGTTCTTTTCCTATTGATGGTGATCTTTGGATGCGTTTTTCTTTGTAACTGGTTGCATAATATGGTCTTGTAGATCATTATGAAGTAAATAACTTTTGGGGAATTCTCTGCTTTACCTATATATAAAGAGGTGGGGTCCAGAGATGAAAGCTAGCTTCTATTGGCATGTAGTAAGACCAAATGGCAGGTAATGAGTTTTATTCTTCAGTTAGGAGCTTGATTCAATGTCCTGTGTTTTAGAAAGCTCAAACTTGAATTGCTCTATTTTAAACCTTCTTGAGTTATGCAATCACAAATATCTTGCACACAGAGAAAGAAACTTGCATGTTTTAATCACACAAAGGTGTTTTTTTAGATGTATGTGCTTTTCTTTTAATCTATACATGAGCCAGGTTTCTATGATGTGCAGTTTGGACCATGAGCTTGCGGATGCTAAAGAAATTCTTAGGTACGTAGTCTGAAATAGAAGCATTCAAGAAGTTCACTAGGCCAGAATGCTTCGAAGCCGGTCTTGATGATACCTCCGGTGAGATGCCAAAGTTGAGTCAGGAATTTTCAGTTGCTTGGATGGGTAATTAATACTAAAAATAATCAATAAGGGAGGTAGTTCATAGTTCAACACTCATAGAATCTGCAAGTTAAAGGCTGCAAATTGCTTGATATCTTTTATGCGGAGCGTACTCTCATCAATACTTTAATTGTTTCTTGATCCACCTGCTGTTTTATGGCATTAATCTTAGCATATTGTATTTCATACTGTTTCATGACTGAAAAGTACTGATCTGTATAGCTCCCTGATTTATATACCTCGCTCACAAAACTGTAGGAATCGGACAGATGCTGATGAACTTCTGTAGCGGGACAGCAGATGCAGTTCCTTGCGGATGACTTCCTGATTGAGGGCCACAATCTCCCCGGCTAAATCTATGATGGACTACAGAACTGCAAGGTCACATCTAAGAACACAGGCATAATTCAAGGTGCAGATGAGCATTCTAGAAGGAGAACAAATGAAAGGTATGGACGAACGTGCATGCCTTCCTCACTTTTTAGTTAAATATGCAATCAAATTATTTGTGTTTGGACCATTATATTTTATGGATTAGTGGTGTGCTACCGTATTTTTTAAAGGTGCATGTATTACCTTACTTAGACTACTCACAGAAAATAAACTAAGCTAGAATTAAAACATATTAGCATACAAATAAGACATGCATATCTGCATCTTTCTTCAGTTTCAACAATTAAAAAAAAGCCTTGCGGTTTGGCATATTTGAAACAATGTACTAGGATTTGCAAAAAAATAAACCTTTGAACTAGTCTATTGATTTCTTTCAGTTGTTTTCCTGGAGTGACGGCCAGTCAAATGCTCTGGCAAGTTAAGTGAGTGTCTTCTGTGGAGCATTTTGCTGTCTCGGTTGATAGTCTGCAATAATATGTGACAAAACCACACTCTACTGGTTAAATTGTACTCCCTCTGTAAACTATTATAAGATTGTTTAGATCACTAAAGTTGAGTACATATAATCGCCGAAGAGTAGCTTAGGACTTTTTGAGCCAAATGTTGGAAACATGAGTGTAAACATTAAAAAGTTTGCCACGCATATTCAGTTTACTCATAGGCTTGCAGTAAGAGAATCGTGGCGGCATGTCCACTACAACTTCACGTGTCCTCAGCATGCTAAAACGGCTCAAGTTATTCATCTGTATGGTGTAGGTACCCTGCAACTCGCAAGTGCTTATGCTATTTCAGTGACAATTGTATAATTCACTAGAACTTGAAGTGCATATTTTTTTGAAGGATATGAAGAATGAAGATACCAGAACTTAGACCAACTCAGCGTTGAGAAGAGTGGTTTATGCACTGATATATGTACCCGTGTCTCTTCTGAATCTATTTAATTAAGCTGCAACTCATGTGTGAGAGACTTGGTTTGTGCAGATATCGTAGAAGCTTAATGCCACCGATTAAGTGTTCTAGAAGTATGTCTTTTATTTTTCACAAGCACTGTACTTATATCTGATTGTTGACATGCCAACGAAAGTGCCTAATTCTCTGTTAGGCTTTGATTCTTATGTTACTTTCTTACTGGGCTTGTTTTATTTTATTTTGGGAAAACCCATGATTTTATCCTAACCCAAAATTGCTGAGGTAGGATAAGAGTAATGGGAATCCAAGCCTAATTCTCCATTTCAATGTACACAAAATTACGGATGCATCTCCATTTCAATGTACACAAAATTCAGTTGGAGTAGACTCCAAATCTACGAATCATTCTTCCTACAAGGAGTAGAAACGGAGCCTATCCACACAACCAGAACACTTTTTTAACTCTTAAACTTAGCAAGCAGTAACTCATGCAGTGTAGTTCTTGAGAGCTCTATCCAGCCTGACATCAAAGGGAGTCAAGTACGGCTTCATTTTCTATCCTGCAACAGATAATTAAAAGTAAGTACATCTTTCGAGAATATTGCTTCATTGACATGCGTGTTTACTGTGCCTGCCATTGGTTCGACGGTTTGCTCACTTCGCTTCCGTTTTGCTTTTTGCAGATTTTCAGAAGGTTGAAGGTGGAGTCGAACTCCGAGCTCGAGGTCGCGGCGGTGTAGTGGTGACTGGTCGCGCCCGATCTAGGTAAAATCTTCGTCTCGTTTTTGGTCCATGTGACGATGATCTGTTTCTTCGGGAGTTTCTTCAGGAAGCCAGAGCCGGCTCAGGATGCCTTCCTGGACGACGACGACACAGTGAGTGGGCTTTGAATCTTTCGTTGCGCCTATCGGATCGGATTCGATGCCTATATGGTAGTAATGAATTGCTAACCGCTTGATTTGGTGTTTCCTCCGTGCTGTGGCACACGTGTTGTTTTCAGATCATGAAGCGAGTGGAGCACCGAAGGAGGATCTCGGGGATGAAGGAGGCGTCGGCGACCACCTCAGGCGAGAGGTATGAGACTGCAAATCGCTTTGCCGTTTCTAGGGAGCAGCAAAAAACTGAATTTGTTAGTGCTTAAAATTTAGACTGATCTGCTTGATATATCTGCACTGTTGAGGCGGTCTTCTTGAATAGACTCTGGGTGTTTTCGCATAGATGGATTATTCATTGCTATGTGTTATCACAATTCTAGATGAACTTTGTAGTTCGAAAGATGATCTGAAATTGCTTAGGGGCATGTTTAGTTTAATGTATAGTGTGCTACAGACCTAGAAGCAATATGTTGAAAAAATATAACTTTCTCATTTTGTGCTTATTTTAGTTATGAGGATGTATATGGCAGTTGTTTTAGTGTATTTTCAGTTTTAAATCTTAAGCTTATCTCCTGAACATGCCTGAACAATGCATCATCTATTATATAATCAATTTTATGATAGAGCTGACGACTGCAGTATATCTTATTGGAGCATAACATGGCCTCGTGATTTTATTTATCAAAAATCCTGGTTCATTGCATGCTTTTTTATCAGAACTCTGCTTCGCCATGTTTTATTCTGAAAGTTATATGAGGTTTTAACCAAGCTGGTTTCAAATTTATGAGTAGGCATGTAATGCAGGTAACACTTTAGCTCCTAGCCTCCTCAGCTGTCAAACATGAGGTACATCCTACTATCTGTTGAACTGAGCTGGACCTCTGCCTTGCACTGGCAGCGACGACACCGTTCTCAAAGTGGCGGGGGCGGTGTGCCACTCCCGTGCTGGTACCGTCGCTAATGCTCCACCTGGACGGCAGCGATTGGGAGCTACCTTGCTGGTACTACGTGTTCGAGGACCACGGCATGCAGGTCATGTGCCTGGTGCTAGACATGATGGCCGGGACCAGACTGTCATCTGCAACGACTAGCAGC
>LR738711.1:945752345-945769434 GCA_902687465.1 Secale cereale
ATTTCTTGGAGATGTTGGTCGGAGAGTGAGTAATGCAGCAGTTTGCGTGTAGTATGAGATTATCTTGTCTGATTATAACCATCAATGGTACACTTTTTTTCTCTGAGTGCTGTACAAACAACACGGGTACATTTTGATTTGCCGTGCACTACTTGGCTGTATTGTATATGTTCACCAGCGCAAATTTGGCCTCAGCCAAATCATCACAAAATCAGTATTGCCTCTCTCTGTGTCTCTATTTCTCCCCCTCACCTATCCTTGACAGGACAACATCAGACTAGCGAGACCGAGGCGCTGGTGGCCACGGCTTGGATATATGAGCACGAGGAGGGACTCCTTGCTGTTGATGTCGGAGGTGCTGGATCCGTCCAGTTTTATAGTGCCACAAAAATCTGCTATTTTCCTTAGTTGCAACTCTAGCTCTTCTCATTACACGTACAATGTTCACCTTCACAGATTGATTGGATGTTGCTAGCCCACCATGATTCTAACTTTGTCTACTTTTAATAATATTTATATTTGTGGATATGTCGGCATGGCATTAGGCTACTGCTTGTGACTGTTTTACCTTGATTTGCCAGGCATTCCAGGAGATGGGATATGCTTATTTGGCTCTGTGGTTCATGGAACAGGTGTCCTCTTAGGGAAACCTATACCTAATGAAGATCTTAAGAGAAAGCTAGCTGATGAATTCGGGAAGCAACTATACAAATCCATCATTTACAGGTTGCTGATGAACTTTTAACTAGACGGGAAGAGACTGAATGGTTAGTTGATGAACATTCTTGTTGTTATGTTTGCTCTTCTGGTTTTAAAATGTAAATGTGCCGTGGATAATGTTGCTTATTCAATATGGCTATCAACCTGCGATTATCTACATGGTATATCTAGCACATCAATCTATTGGGCCCATGTCCTGCACATTATTGTATATCTAGCCCATCAATCTACATGGTATATCTTCCTACACCGTCTGCGGTAGTGCGCCATACCTGCAGCTCAGATTTCCTTGCCTTTGGCTGACTATCCTTTTCTTTTGCTAGGTCGAATGAGCTGTACACCATTGCAAGAGTGACTGGTGGTATATTTGATGGTACCTTGTTTGCGAATAAATGTAAATGTCACATTTACTGATTCACATGAATAATGCTCCCATGCTGACATTTTCTTAATATATTCAAGAATTGCAATTGGTGGGGATGTTTTCACTGGCTCAACTCTTTCAGATCACATTATGCTATTAATAACATACCCCAGATTTGACACTTAACATCTCTTTATAGAAGTAGATAGCGTTAACCTTCTTCCTGTAGTGTATGAATATTCATCATCTTTGTTGCGCAAGTGTCATGTGAATATTAAAATTTTCTGCTCATTGGCTCACGGCCCCAGCAAATGTGGTTTGTTTCCTGTGTTTCTTTGATGATTATAGATAAGACTTGGTAGAAAAAGTATAGAAGTGAAATTTGCTGCAAATTTAAGCCGATGAGTTTCAGACGCACCTCGAAGTATACGTCAATCTAGAGAACTAGAGTTCTTCTGGTACTTGTTTCAATACTGAAGCTATGTGTTTCTGATCAGTTCATAAATACTTTTTAGATTTGGTTGCTTCCCAAAGATAGAGATGTCCTTTGATTCATTTTTGTTCTGCAAGAAGTATCTATCCTGTTTCTAGGGATTTATGTTGAGGGATATCAAAATTAGCCATTGCTCAATGGATCCATACAAATAACTGTCCAGCAAACCTTTCATACCAGAAACTATGATTAATACATAGTTATCAACATGTTTTTCTATTTTACCAAAGATTTCCATGGTGCATGTGTTGAAACCTGAAATTCATGAATACATATATTATATTATTGGATTTTTATTATTCCAGTAGGACTAATTGAATTGTAACCTAAACATGGCATGCCATTGTAAGAAGAATTTTTTATTAGTATTTTGCATAATGATCAAATGATTCCTCCACTAACCGCAACGAGCGCATGCTGGTAGTTGTTGCATAAGGATGAAAACTAACATGGGCCGCTGCCGTCCTGCTGCAAATTCCCTTCTCGCCATGTTTTCGTATACACTATGCATGGAGCACATAGCCACACATGGACTGATTAGCAAATACTTGTTGTTGTGTGATGATAAAATCACCAATTAGTTAATTTTGTATTTGACTTTACTTGTTCAGTTGTTATCAGTGTTTTCAAATTTGGCACAATTTCTATCTCATAATTAATTGGAATCCCTTCATGCAGGAACCAGATGCTCCCAAAGTTCTTCTGGTTGCGCTAATTACTTACTATCAATGATATTCACAATGGGAAGCCTTAATAGAAGGCATCTTTGATTGATTCCAAAACTATGGCTTAGTTACAAATGTTTTGGTGGTGATGTTTCATACACCAGTCCAGTGTTGCTACCCAATGATGAGTTGTATGAAGCACTTTGAAATGCTTTGAAGAAAGTCTTTTAGGTGGTGGTTCTACTGCTGCTACTCCTGTGATAACCAAGGCATAGGTTGCAGCTCGCAGAGTTTTAACGAGGAAAGGAAGACATGATTTCTTCTTGGAGAGGTGAGTTGTTTCCCTCATATACAAATTGCAGCGATGACAGACACTCAATGTGCTTGTTTGTTTGTGTACAAGTTCATCTGTTTTCAGTAGTAGAAACATTTTGATTAACCTATCTGAATTTTGTGGCTCAGTAGGCGGCTCCTGTATGTAGGCATGTTTAAATATTTTGTAGAATCAGATTGTTAATATTTCCTTAGAAGTAAAAAAGGTTACCTTTTCCATTACTTGTTTACTTGGACCCAAATTGTTCATTATCTATTGTATCTACTGAGTTTGTCTTAGCGTAGCGTGCATTGGAACCATAGCTACAGAGTTTGGCTTAGCGTGTTGTAGAATAGTAGTTGCAGAGTTTGACCTCTCTGTTCTTATTTCTCTATATACTTGACACATACCTGCCTCCAACGTGTCCATGTGATTCCGCTGAATTTGCTCTATCTAATTTTTGAGCTTTTCATTGTCCTCTAATTGTTGCATCCATTTTTCTACTATACCATTCTCTCTCATCCAAATAACTATGTGGGGATTGGTAGTCACCAGTGTTTATAAGGTGGGCGGCAAGGCGCGCATACAGTGCTTTGCAATTTTGCCCGCTTTAGGATCTTAAGCGTCTACCTTAGGCGCTTAGGCGTCACAGCGGTGGCTGCTCACCTTAGGTTGCCTTACCGCCTTAAAAATCATGGTAGTCACACACTCGTGGCACATTACCTTTGAAGCTTGTGTGTGTGAATGTATAAGTACACTTACTGATCTGCATTAGTAATTACTAACTGAACTTAATATCTTGATCACAAGATATATCTTTGTTGGCTGAATCCCGTTAGCTGGTTTATACTCCCTCCATCCCAAAATAAATGTATCTGATTTAGTACAAATTTACAATATTTGTCCGCTTATTTCTCTGTTTTTTTTGTTTCGCTTTCAGTCGTATGTGACACAGATGTGCAGTTCAAAGGCAGGGCTGTGTCAAAGATGTGAATCAATTAATTATGCCGATCAGTGCATGTTTTTGTTGCTCTTAGTGCTTTTGTTATGATGATTTTGTTATCTCAGTGATGCGTGTTTGACAGTATGTTACCTTTACAGGCCTTCAAGTGGATGTGAAAGTGTACTATGCAAGCATTATGCGACAATGACACACTGCTTATTCGTATGACGTACGTTCACACCCTCGGAAGACCACGGTCATACTAAGAAGATGCCTAAATAAGTTGTGAGGTTGTCTATATATAAGTGTTTCTGTAAACCGATATAAGTCATTTTACTATCTGTAATACAATCCACATTGCATTATATTTCCGGCTACATCTTCTACTAACATTGCTTCTAATTGGCCTTTTGCGCCATTGGCGCAACCGGGTCATCTAGTAAGAAGAAATGAAGATGCACGCAAGGACTTGCATGGATCCGTCATTGTATGGCCAGATGATTCTTACTGTAAAAGATGATTTTTTTTATTTCCCCATTGTATTGTGTGAACTGTAAGTTGGTCTAGTAGGATTCAATTTTAAAGAGAAGTATATGAATTATAGCTGATATATTATAAACAAAAACCTATATTTAGAGGATCCTTTTTTTTATTTCTCACAACAGATTAATGGTTGGAAACCATGTCAAAGTGTCGGAAATGAGCGTGTCAAACCTCCCTAGATCGTTTGATCTAAATCCAACTGTCCCAAATCATATTGCAAACCAAAACGATAACTAAATACGGCTGGGTGTATATATCTTTTGAATATATCACAAAATTTGTAATAAAATGTGGAATCTTGATGCATCTTGAGTGTTTACGTTGGATCATAAAATTGGAATGGGATTTGGAGCAAGCAACATCCCACACACACACACACTTTGTGGGCTGCTGTTTTTTTATTTTTTTTAGAAATGAAGGAGGAACCCCGGCCTCTGCATCTGGACGATCCATGCAGCCACTTTATTCATTTTTCACACAAGACCTTATAAAATCATGCATCAATAAGACTAAATCCACCATCTAGGCAACATGTGTCGGTACTCCTATCCAGTTGATGAAGTGATGTTGATAGTCTGGGCCTAATACCAAACAGACCTCGCAGCCAAACATAAAATCTAGGACCCGAGGTCCCAACCAGGACTCCTGCCGGGTATGAGGCACCCACCAGTCCGGCACACTCCTTAACCAGGACACCTGCTGGATATGAGACAGCCGCAGCCACCTGCATGCTACCAATCCATCTTCAGTGTTGTACTGCTGCATGAGTGATTGTGGACCGCTGATCTACGCCATTTTCGCAAACATGGTCGAGTATTGTGGGTACTTTCCATCGCATAGACCTGGCCAAAACTCTGTAATGGGTTCATAAATGGGAAAAGTGATATACCTCTACAAGTGGGGCCGCATTGGTCGGTACACATATTTTTTATAAACAGTGGATGTGAATATTATGTACTGAAATATATTTTTAATTGAGGCAAAAGGTTTGCCTCATCCATTAAATAAGGAGTTGGACAAAAGTTACATGAACCCAACGCTAGGGAACAAACAAAAAATCAATAACACTATTCTCCCGTTAAAATTTGATTTAACCAAAATGTATGGTACGGTGCCCGCAATGGCCCAAAGCCTTGTCTCTTTCTTGATGGCTTGTAGGAGGATAAACAGAAGCGTGACATTGTTCCAGAACGGTTGTGGAGTATCTGCACCCGAGCTCAAATGAGCTCGGGTGAACAGTAAAATCAAAAAATTCGAAAAAAATACAAAAATTTCCAATTTTTTTTAGGTGAAACATTGATAAAAGTTGTAAGTGCTTGCAAAAATTTGTCATGAAATAACATTCCTAAAGGCGTGGCAAAAAAAAAACAAAATCAGTACTCTGAAAATGCTACATTCAAAAGCATTTTGGAGCACTGAATTTGTGTTTTTTGTCACACCTTACAGTGTGATTCCTTGACAAATTTTTGCACGCACTTAGAACTTTTGTCAATGTTTCACCCAAAAAAACTTTTGAATTTTTTTGAATTTTTTTCGATTTTATTTTGATTTTACTGTTCACCAGGCTCATTTGAGCCCGGGAGCAGAAAGGCACTTTCGTTCCAGAACACTCATGCGTGGTGAGAGTAGCCACTGCCCTCTTATGGATCCTTTGGGTGGAACCATATTTGATGGTCGGAGAGGTTGCCCGCATGGAAGTATCAACGTCGATAAGATTGAGCCAATCTTTGACCAAAGCTCGGAGACTCGAAGGATATCAACACTTGAAGAATACGTGCTCAACGGATTCGTGCTCCCTTTTGCAGAGTGGGCAAGGTCCGTAGTTTAGCCATCCTTTGTCGATCGGCCAACCGGACGAAGGTGCAAATCCTATCTTGGATTGCAAGCCATGCAAAAAATTTCACTCGTGGTGGTGCCCAAGCTTCCCATACGGTATTGCACACGTCGGTGCGTGTGATATTCAAGAAGTTCACCTTATAAGCGGATGACATAGAGTAGCTAGGTCCCATCGGTCGTCTGCTTCCACATGATGTTGTCCTTCACCTCCTCGGAAAGGTCAATCCTATGAAGGGCTATCCACAGAGTCACGAACTGGCGTAGATGGTCTGGAGTGGTGGTCATCTCAAGAAATGTACTGAAATAGTAGCGTTGAGAAAAAACGATTCATTATATCCTTCCTCTTGGTGTTCTTCTCCCAAGCTGTATGTTCTTCTACTTGCTTGTTCTGTCTCAAGAACTCTCATCTTGGCCCACCAACGGTGCAGAACAAAAAGGACATACCCCGTTGCGGTTGACTTAAAGATTGTGAGTGATTGATAGACACTAACATTATTCACAAGAGAAGCAGAGGAATATTAATTTTTTTGGCTGAAAGGCTTAGTTCCTCTAGCTTCGTACCAGGCTCATCATAATCGGTTTGTTGGGATAGGGCAATCATGAATTAGAAAAACCCTTTCTTTTCTTTCTTCCGTTCGCTCTTGGAATCGATCCACACAGGCGATACAGCAGGGCATCTTCTTGCTTTCGTCGAACACCGGCGACGATGGGCCCTTGTTTGTCTGCAGTTGCCGCTCTAGCGGCGAGAGCGGGCGGGACCCTTGCAGTTCCGCTCTGGTAGAGGTATAGGTGCGGTAGGCGTCCTCAGCAGGAGGTGGATCGTTGTGGGAGTTGGGCCCATTGGAGGAGGAGGAATCGGACATGACGATGTAGCATTGCAAGCTCCAGACGATGCGGTCATAGTTGCACTTGAGCTTGGCCACCCTCGCCACCTCCCCCCCTGCATCCGCCACCTTCCACTCGGATTGCTCAATGTCGAGTCGGAACTGTTTGGCGTTGATCCTCCTGAACCATCGGGCGTCTGTCTCCGGCGTGGTAAGTGACCGATGGTACACCAACTAGAGGAGACACTCCTCCTCGTCAGGCACCGGCATCACGCAGCGGTGGCGTGCGGACTGCGCAGCCACGTTGGACCCTCCCCATCTTCATTGACATCTGCCTCTCGTGGCTGGTGGCGCATGCCTCTGACTCTGGAGTCGGCATCTCCAACTCTGGTGGCCGGTGGCTGGCTGTGGCAGAGGAGAGGAATTAATAAAGGGCGAGCCACTGTGGAGTCAAAGGGTCAAGCCCATTCAGGGGTCGCCACCTCATCTCATCGCCAAAAACGA
This sequence comes from Secale cereale, assembly GCA_902687465.1. NCBI lineage: Eukaryota > Viridiplantae > Streptophyta > Magnoliopsida > Poales > Poaceae > Secale > Secale cereale. The sequence continues at coordinate 945,759,551 of LR738711.1, forward strand.
TACGCGATCTACACCGTCGGTGGTTCGCCGACAGATACGCGAACGGCCGTCGGCCGTGCTCGGTGATAACCCAAAGACTCGTCGGCGCACCGTTGCCACTCATAAAGTGCGACGACTGCCCGAATAAGGTCTTGCGCCGCGTGTCTACAACACCGAAACATCCCGGATGGGTTTTTGTCAAGTGCTCAAACGATGGGGTATGTGCTACCTTAGCTTCGGTTGTGCTCACGGATTCGACTAGTTGTACTAATTTAAATTTTTACTGTCTTTTGGTATTGGGAAGAAGAATACATTGATATATTGATAGCGCGCAATTTAACAGATGTTCGTGCACTTTTAGCTAGAATAGAGGCTAGAGATGAGACTAGTGCATATGTTGCTAGAATAGAGGCTTGAGATGAGATTAGATTTGAGGAAGCTACGTCTACTTATTTAGACTCGGAGAAAAGCAAGATCGAGCCTCCGCAGATCAACAATGACTGCATCGAAAAGGCACTAACCCAACTCAAGGGAGCAGTTATGGAAATTGGATATCTTCTAAAATGTGGTTCTTGTTTTCTTTGGGCTTGCTATTCTAGTCAAAATTTGGTGATGTACTTTAATGTATCAAAAAACAATGAAGATTTGTTCTTAAAAGATAAAAATGCATGCGGCCGGGATGCAGCCAAAAGTCCACACTTTGTTCTCATATATGGATCACATCTGAGATTTCATGGCCTCAAGCCATTTTGCGGAATCTGGGCTCATCATCGCTTCGTCATAGTTCGCAGGTTCATCATGGTCTAGTAACATGACTTCCAGAACTGGGTTGCCGTACCACTCTGGTGCGGAACGTATTCTGGTTGATCTACGACGTTCAGCAGAAACTTGATCTGAAGTTACATGATCATCATCATTAGCTTCCTCACTAATTGGTGTGGGAATCACTGGAACTAGTTTCTGTGATGTTCCACTTTCCAATTCGGGAGAAGGTATAATTACCTCATCAAGTTATACTTTCCTCCCACTCACTTCTTTCGAGAGAAACTCCTTCTCTAGAAAGGATCCATTCTTAGCAGCGAATATCTTGCCTTCGGATCTGTGATAGAAGGTGTACCCAACAGTCTCCTTTGGGTATCCTATGAAGACATATTTCTCCGACTTGGGTTCGAGCTTATCAGGTTGAAGCTTTTTCACATAAGCATCGCAGCCCCAAAATTTAATAAACGACAACTTTGGTTTCTTGCCAAACCACAGTTCATAAGGCGTCGTCTCAACGGATTTAGATGTTGCCCTATTTAGCGTGAATGTAGCTGTCTCTAATGCATAACCCCAAAAGTGATAGTGGTAGATCGGTAAGAGACATCATCGATCGCACCATATCTAATAAAGTACGGTTATGACGTTCGGACACACCATTACACTGTGGTGTTCCAGGTGGCGTGAGTAGCGAAACTATTTCACATTATTTTTACTGAAGGCCAAACTCGCTAACTCAAATATTTTACCTCTACGATCATGTCGTAGAAACTCTTATTTTCTGTTACGATGATTCTCCACTTCACTCTGAAATTCTTTGAACTTTTCAAATGTTTCAGACTTGTGCTTCATTAAGTAGATATACCCATATCTGCTCAAATCATCAGTGGAGGTCAGAAAATAACGATACCCGCCGCGAGCTTCAACACTCATTGGTCCGCATACATCAGTATGTATGATTTCCAACAACTCTATTGCTCGCTCCATAGTTCCGGAGAACAGAGTTTTAGTCATCTTGCCCATGAGGCATGGTTCGCAAGCACCAAGTGATTCATAATCAAGTGATTCCAAAAGTTCATCATTATGGAGTTTCTTCATGCACTTTACACCAATATGACCTAAACGGCAGTGCCACAAATAAGTTGCACTATCATTATTAACCTTGCATCTTTTGGCTTCAATATTATGAATATGTGTATCACATGATCGAGATCCAACAAATCATTTTCATTGGGTGTATGACCATAGAAGGTTTTATTCATGTAAACAGAACAACAAATATTCTCTAACTTACATGAATAACCGTATTGCAATAAATATGATCAAATCATATTCATGTTCAACACAAACACCAAATAACACTTATTTAGGTTCAACACTAATCCCGTAAGTATAGGGAGTGTGCGATGATGATCATATCAATCTTGGAACTACTTCCAATACACATCGTCACTTCATCCTTTAACTAGTTTATGTTCATTATGCAACTCCCATTTCGAGTTACTACTCTTTAGCAACTAAACCATTATCAAATACTGAGGGGTTGCTATGAACACTAGTAAAATACACATCAATAATATGTATATGAAATATACCTTTGTTCACTTTGCCATCCTTCTTATCCGCCAAATACTTGGGGCAGTTCCGCTTCCAGTGTCCAGTCCCTTTGAAGTAGAAGCACTAAGTTTCAGGTTTGGCTCCAGACTTGGGTTTCTTCGCGGGAGTAGCAACTGTCTTGCTATTCTTCTTGAAGTTCCCCTTCTTTCCCTTGCCCTTTTTCTTGAAACTAGTGGTCTTGTTAACCATCAACACTTGATGCTCCTTTTTGATTTCTACCTCCGCTGCCTTGGGCATAGCGAAGAGCTCGGGAATTGTCTTCTGCATCCCTTGCATATTATAGTTCATCACGAAGCCTTTATAGCTTGGTGGCAGTGATTGAAGAACTCTATCAATAACACTATCCTCGTCAACTTTGCAACCAAGTTGAGTCATATGATTGTAGTACCCAGACATTCTGAGCAAGTGTTCACTGATAGAACTATTCTCCTCCATCTTACAGCTGTAGAACTTATTGGAAATCTCATATTTCTCAATCCGGGCATTTGCTTGAAATATTAACTTCAACTCTTGGAACATCTCATATGTTCCATGACGTTCAAAACGTCGTTCAAGTCCCGGTTCTAAGCCGTAAAGCATGGCACACTGAACTATCGTGTAGTCATCAGACCGAGCTTTTGTCAAAACGTTCATAACGTCTACATCTGCTCCTGCAATAGGTCTGTCACCTAGCGGTGCATCAAGGACATAATTCTTCTGTGCAGCAATGAGGATAATCCTCAGATCACGGAACAATTCCGCATAATTGCTACTAACATATTTCAACTTAGTTTTCTCTAGGCACATATAAAAAATAAACGGGGAGCTACATCGCGAGTTATTGATCTACAACATAGATATGCAAATACTACCATGACTAAGTTCATGATAAATTAAAGTTCAATTAATCATATTACTTGAAGAACTCCCACTTAGATAGACATCCCTCTGGTCATCTAAATGATCACGTGATCCAAATCAACTAAACCATGTCTGATCATCACGTGAGATGGAGTAGTTTTCAATGGTGAACAACTTATGTTGATCATATTCTGAGGCCATATCTGCATATGCTAGGCTCGTCAAGTTTAACCTGAGTATTCTGCGTGTGCAAAACTGGCTTACACCCGTTGTATTTGAACGTAGAGCTTATCACACCCGATCATCACGTGGTGTCTCGGCACGACGAACTTTCGCAATGGTGCATACTCAGGGAGAACACTTATACCTTGAAATTTTGTAAGGGATCATCTTATAATGCTACCGCCGTACTAAGCAAAATAAGAAGAATAATAAGATAAACATCACATGCAATCAAAATATGTGACATGATATGGCCATCATCATTTTGTGCTTTTGATCTCCATCTCCAAAGCACCGTCATGATCACCTTCGTCACCGGCGTGACACCTTGATCTCCATCGTAGCATCGTTGTCGTCTCGCCAACTATTGATTTTACGACTATCACTACCGCTTAGTGATAAAGTAAAGCAATTACATGGCGATTGCATTTCATACAATAAAGCGACAACCATATGGCTCCTGCCAGTTGCCGATAACTTTACAAAACATGATCATCTCATACAAAACCGTATAACTCATCATGTCTTGACCATATCACATCACAACATGCCCTGCAAAAAGAAGTTAGATGTCCTCTACTTTGTTGTTGCAAGTTTTACGTGGCTGCTACGGGCTTAGCAAGAACCGTTCTTACCTACGCATACAAAACCACAACGATATTTCGTCAAGTATGTGATGTTTTAACCTTCACAAGGACCGGGCGTAGCCACACTTGATTCAACTAAAGTTGGAGAAACTGACACCCGCCAGCCACCTGTGTGCGAAGCACGTTGGTAGAACCAGTCTCGCGTAAGCGTACGCGTAATGTCGGTCCGGGACGCTTCATCCAACAATACCGCCGAATCAAAGTATGACATGCTGGTAAGCAGTATGACTAGTATCGTCCACAACTCACTTGTGTTCTACTCGTGCATATCATCTACGGATAGACCTGGCTCATGATGCCACTGTTGGGGAACGTAGTATTTTAAAATTTTCCTACGATCACGCAAGATCTATCTACCAGATGCATAGCAACGAGAGGGGAGAGTGTGTCTACGTACCCTCGTAGACCGAAAGCGGAAGCGTTAGAACAACGTGGTTGATGTAGTCGTGCGTCTTCACGGCCCGACCGATTAAGCACCGAAACTACGGCACCTCCGAGTTCTAGCACACGTTCAGCTCGATGACGTCCCTCGAACTCCGATCCAGCTGAGTGTCGAGGGAGAGTTCCGTCAGCACGACGGCGTGGTGACGATCTTGATGTTCTACCATCGTAGGGCTTCGCCTAAGCACCGCTATAATATTATCGAGGAGAACTATGGTGGAGGGGGGCACCGCACACGGCTAAGAGATCAAGAGATCAATTGTTATGTCTAGAGGTGCCCCCTTGCCCCCGTATATAAAGGAGGGAGGGAGAGACCGGCCCTAGAGGGGGCGTGCCAAGTGTGGGGAGTCCTACTAGGACTCCCAAGTCCTAGTAGGATTCCCCTTTCCTTTCCGGAGTAGGAGAGAAGGAAAGAGGGGGAGAGGGAGAAGGAAAAGGGGGTTGCACCCCTTGTCCAATTCGGACCAGAAGGGGGGCGCGCGCCTCCTTCCTTTTGGCCTCTCTCTTCTATTCCCGTAACTCCCCGGTACTCCGAAAATACCCGAATCACTCGGAACCTTTCCGATGTCCGAATATAGTTGTCCAATATATCGATTTTTACGTCTCGACCATTTCGAGACTCCTCGTCATGTCCCCGATCTCATCCGGGACTCCGAACTCCTTCGGTACATCCAAACTCATAAACTCATAATAAAACTGTCATCGAAACCTTAAGCGTGCGGACCCTACGGGTTCGAGAACTATGTAGACATGACCGAGACACGTCTCCGGTCAATAACCAATAGCGGAACCTGGATGCTCATATTGGCTCCCACATATTCTACGAATATCTTTATCGGTCAAACCGCATAACAACATACGTTGTTCCCTTTGTCATCGGTATGTTACTTGCCCGAGATTCGATCGTCGGTATCTCAATACCTAGTTGAATCTTGTTACCGGCAAGTCTCTTTACTCGTTCCGTAATACATCATCCCGCAACTAACTCATTAGCTGCAATGCTTGCAAGGCTTATAGTGATGTGTATTACCGAGTGGGCCCAGAGATACCTCTCCGACAATCGGAGTGACAAATCCTAATCTCGAAATACGCCAACCCAACAAGTACCTTTGGAGACACATGTAGAGTACCTTTATAATCACCCAGTTACGTTGTGACGTTTGGTAGCACACAAAGTGTTCCTCCGGTATTCGGGAGTTGCATAATCTCATAGTCATAGGAACATGTATAAGTCATGAAGAAAGCAATAGCAGTAAAACTTAAACGATCATAGTGCTAAGCTAACGGATGGGTCTTGTCCATCACATCATTCTCCTAATGACGTGATCCCGTTGATCAAATGACAACTCATGTCTATGGCTAGGAAGCATAACCATCTTTGATCAATGAGCTAGTCTAGTAGAGGCATACTAGGGACACTCTGTTTTGTCAATGTATTCACACATGTACTAAGTTTCCGGTTAATACAATTCTAGCATGAATAATAAACATTTATCATGATATAAGGAAATAAATAATAACTTTATTATTGCCTCTAGGGCATATTTCCTTCACACCTATCATGTTCCATCTCTTGCAATCACATGTACATGTTTCCATGTCCACACAATATTGGTTTTCTTTGCTTCTTATTTGCCAAATTGTTTCACCAGCTCTGTCATCCTGGGAGTGCTTGGCATACTTTTTGTTCTCTTCTAAAATCTCTGAGTAATTTGGTGTGATTGTCCACCTGCATGTCTGCAACTTCTCCCTAGTCTGCTGCCTCTTGATCATCTGCTTGGTTATAATCGCTTCAAACATTGTCCTTATTGGTTTGGATCTAACATCAAGTATCATCTTGTTGAAGACTTCCCAAAGGTTGTTCACAACTAGATCTTTTTTGCAAGTATGATCCATATAGCATACCTTGACCAAGCAGAGACCTCTATATTTTTAAGCCATTTCCAAGCATCCTCAGACTATGCTTTCAGCTCTGCCATCCCTAATTCATGCCCAGGTCAAGTGTAAGAGTAGCTAGCCTGGTCAACACACTTCTTTAGTTCTTTGCTTCACTGCGCCGCCCGTGATCAATGGAAGGCTGACCGGCGGAAGCCTTGGCATTGATTAGTGCGGGAGCCGACGTGAGGCGACGAGGATGACGAAGCCTGTTGCTGACTCAGCGGGCCTGCAGGGTGGGAATCAGGCGCGAGAAGTTTTGGCGCCATTTTTCTTTCCCCCGGCGCCCCTGGTGGGCCACCTGCGCGCTGGGTTAGGCACGGATCCGCCGGCGCCAAATTCGGCTCAAACCGGCGAATTACATAACAGGCTAAGGAGCATGTCTGTCATGTAAACAAAATTCAAATAGAGTTTTTTACTTCTATTAGAAAACGTGCACCAGATCATTCCAGTAGTATTACATAACAAGGGATCTGATTTTACAGGGGAATGATATCTTATCTTCATCCTGAGCTCTCTTTAGGCTAGCAATCCATCCAACCTGAGAACACGTTGCTTTCATATAACCACCAGTAAACTCAACTTTGATCATCATAGGCTGGGGCACGCCGATGGAATATCACAGTATACCTGTGACAAATGTTTTGCCCATTTCGTCATTAGCTCCGCGAAAAGTTGAATGGAAGAAACGAACGATGCCTTCTCATTCTATTCAAAAGATATGTAAATATAATTTAAATATTCACAGTTCTAAATCCAATGAAAAATAAGCCTCAATTTTAAGGAGACATCACTATCTAGCAAAACATTCAACAAAATCTGGCCTTGTTCTAACAAGATGTTTTTCAGGAGGAAGATCTCAAAATACCTCTCACAACCGTTCAATCAATTGGAGCTATGTCCATTCATACTCATTTAATATCGCTTGCTACTACATATATTTATTGTTAATGCATATGTACCTTTAGTTCAGATTACTTAATAAAAATGAAATTTGCAGTTGCATGCCTTTAGGATACAATTGTTTTAATATAAACAGGCAGTCATGTATCAGTATTTGCAGAAAATGCAACAATGAGCTCCAAAGGTTCATGTATCACGAATCAAAGAAGGGAATGTGCTCCAAACTTCACTAACAGGTCCAAGGATCACATACTGGATTGATGAAATTGGAGCCCACGACTTCAGATCACATACTGGTTTTCTAACAGCTAGTTTCGGTGTTTTCATGCAAAACCAAGGAGTTATTTATGTAAGTGAGTTAACATCAAGGTCCAGTGCTTTTTTGTGGAAGTAAAAGATGCCTGCACTTCACCAATACTCAATGTAAGAATTGTATACTGATACAACAAGTAGTAACATATGTGACCTGTAACGTGAAGAGCTGATCGTCGATTTGCACCTGCCTTCGTAGCCTTGCACTGATTGCTGAACTTGTTGCTGATGTACCTGCACACGAACCATCCAATCATTCAACGCAGCAAGATAACACAAATGTTCACTTCACCTTGTTCTAGCGCTGGCTTTCTCACCTACAACGGCGGCAGCTGCATATGCAGTACAGTGTCACTATGGTGAGGACTTGGCGGCATAGTCAGGAGGTGTTGAGACCAAGGTTTTGATTACCGAATGGTGCATTTTTACCGAGGGCGACTGGTAAGTGTCGTTACCACGTTGACATAGCACTTGACCTATATTTATCATAAAAGATATAGATAGCACTTGAACCTATATAGATATAGATATAGATAGCACTTGAACCTATATTTATCATAAAAGAGCTACTAGCTCAGTGGAATGTTGTCTACACGTGTGCTGTCAGGTGCTGCCATACATTACCATACATTGAGCGTTTCAGTTCTTTAAAAAAAATTGCTCGAAAAAGAGGAGGCAAATTTTAACATGCTCCCTCTTACCCCTTATTTTTACATATGAGGTAAGAAGGTAAGAGTTAATCCGACCACTAATTAATGTGATCAACGGCTCAGATCTACTACATACTCTTACCTCTCATGTGAAAAGAGGGGGTAAGAGGGACCATGCTAAAACTGCTCGAAAGAGGAAGTCTTTGGTTTCGGTCTATGGCTTCGTTCCTCCCAAAAACCAAAGCAGCCAGCTTTTTTTTTCGAGGCAAACCAAAGCAGCCAGCTACCAAGCCCATATTCGAATGTCCAAGTTCCTCCCGGCTGGACCAAACAAAGCAGTCAGTCATCTATGGAGCCCACCCACATGTCGGCTCCAAGAACCCAAGAAAAAAATTGCTTCGTACAGCCCGGCCGCAAAAAGAGTCGAGCAACCTAGAAGCCGAAGTTTTAGGGGCCGTTTGCTTTACATCCGAGATGGCCACGCCAAATCAGGGCGAGCCAATATTTTGGCGCAGGAATCGGTCGCCCTGGTTTTGCCCGCGCGTGCGCATGATATTTGAACTACCCGACCAAAACATTGGCGTGGTCACGGTACATGGGCTTCAATCGAAACACTATCCCATGCAATCGGTCAACGCCAAAATTTTGGTGTGGCAACCATCGGCTCGGCCACCATCCAAACAGCCCCTTAACGCGCGAAATGGTGCGTTCGACGATGCCAGGAAAACAGGGTGACGTGGACGCACGAGGGGGCTGGAAAATGAGGTAGTGGGGGGGGCTCCTATTTAGAAACAAAAGATATATAGCCTAATCTGTTTTTCGAGAATACCTTTGACAATTGATAAGATTAATAGTATATGAAATGTATAATGTGAAAATTATATTATTGGAAGCTCCTTTCGCATATGAATTTGATAGTATGCATGATTTGTATAACTTGCATGTCATATATTATTGCTTCAACATGTGGTCAAAGTTAGCCTCCAAAAATGCGTTAGACCCTATACATATATATGGATAGAGGGAGTAGCAGTTTTCATCTAATCAATTATATCCCAGATGTAATCCATGACATGAATTGTACATTCTGAATGGATTAAATAAGTCAGATTGACGCCGTGTGTAGCCCGGGCCTTGCCCCTTGCATGCGAATAACTAATCTGAAATTTTCAGATACTCCCTTCATTTTTGTATACAAGGCCACAAACTCATATTACAGGTACCAATATAAAAAGTAATGTGTGCTTTACAAGTCAGTTTGTTTTCGCGTTTACCGGGTTAATTAATAGGGTGCATGCACATTAGAGAGAATTGAGTGGTCGTGAGAGAAGAAGTAGGTGAGTATGTCATTATCATCCACTACATGCATGCTAGTAATTAAGTCATGGGTTACTAGTACGAGGAAACAACATTATTTTTTGCTTCGATTACCATTGGTGGCCTTGTATTTTCCATAATGGCCTTGTATATAAAAATGGAATGAGTACAGACAATGATCGGGAAAACTAGTGTAGCTTCTTAGCCTTAATTTTATCCTGTTGAATTTAGAAAACAGGGTCGGGGGGGGGGGGGGGGGGGG
>LR738711.1:945769539-945793547 GCA_902687465.1 Secale cereale
CTATCTGAATTTCTCTGTTGGTCTCTGTTGAATTTTCAACTAATGACTTCGACTACCAATCGTTTTAGTTATGCCCATCGTTTTCACCTTTTTTTTTATCTTTTGAGAAATCATTGTTTGACTTATTCGCCGCTACTTTGAGAGCATGTCAATGATCCAGTTGTATTGCAAAGTCGATCGAAGAATCAAGGAGTACTTTCTGCATGTTTATTTTCCTTTGCACATATCTTATCTTCAAACGATGCTGCGCTCTATAGAGCAAAATCCGGCGGTGGCGTTCATAGCTATGATGATAGATTAATAATATTTGACCAGGTTAAATGTCAAAATTAAGCACGAAGCAGGAATGAGAAGACTTCTTTTTCTTAAAACAAAAGATCAGCCGCACTTCATAATATATGTGCTGCATGCAGACCAGTGCATTGTTAATTTGTCGAATTCAGATTTTTGCCCACTGAAAACAAATGTATTCACAGTTTTTGGGTTCCCTATAAGTCTATAACCTGTCATCTGGACAAAGGAAAACTATGTTTAACCGACTGCTACACTATATATATATATAGGCTGTTTTTCTTGTTGAGCTGAATCTAGGTTGAACAAAAATATTTCTCATCTAGAAATAATCAAATCATGCGTGACCAATATGAACTTGAAACAACATCTGCGAAGATTCTGGTGACCATTTCTTGGAGGGTGCGCGCACTGTGTGGTGATGGTTTGGACTTGTAGACACAGTGCATCATATGTGAAGGCTGCTGAAGTAACAAGAGATCTTCCAATTGTTCGTATCCGGCTCAGTAAAATACTACGCCTTGCCTGCAGCGTCGAACATCCTACGCCGTGCACTATCTTCTGTTACCGCGGACGTACGAAGCACTATCTTCTGTTATCCAATGAGGCCTGGTAGTCAGGCTCTGACCGACGATGGGTTGGCAGAAGTTGGTGGACACAGTCTTTTCATATTGGTAGTACTGTAGTTTAAAGGAATATATTTATTTCGATTTTCTTAAGGAAAAAGACCATTAATAAGCACTTTGCGTAACCTAAGTCTTGCGGCTAACACCTACGGGCCGACCGATTCGCGTGATGTCCATTCATGGACGCCCAACTAGGTTACTTTAAAATATATAGTACTCCCTCAGTCTCTAAAAGAAATTCCTAAAACAATTGTCCCCAGTCAAAAGATGAAATGTTTGATTAAATTCATAGAAAAAATTATTAATATGTTTAATAACAGGTTATGTCATTGAAATAGAAAATTAATGTAATAAATATATTTTTATACTATATGTATTTCGAATTGTAGTTGATAGTTTTTTTTACGAATTTAATCAAACTTTGTACTTTTGACTTGGGATAAGAGTTATTGCATCTTTTCGAAGACGGAGACAGTACGTGATTGTCCCAGTCAAAAGATGAAATGTTTGATCTGGATAGCGCCTTTTGATCCCGCGTTAACTCGGTGCACACTGCACTTTCTCGTCACGCCGGCTTGGAAGTCTCGTCACCTGAGCTCTAGTTTAGTTAGACAGACACGATTGACTTGTCATTCTCTCTGCATTATAAGTACTCCCTCCGTAAACTAATATAAAAGCGTTCAGAATACTAAAATAATAATCTAAACGCTCTTATATTAGTTTACAGAGGGAGTACTAGTACACTAAACTAATTAAACCCTCAAGGCGAAAGGTTAGGTGTCCTCTTAATTACCGGCGCAACAGAAAGTAGCAATTGACTTGTCATTTTCTCTGGATTATCCCGTAGTGCTAAACTAACCCCTCAAAGTGAAAGTTAGGTGGCCTCTTACCGGCGCTACAGAAATACTAATATAGCTTAAAAATGATATTGCATTATGAGACGGAGGGAGTAGCTAGTAGCCTGGTACACATGCCCATGATGCTAATCTGCAACCCCCCCTTCACTTTACGGTCTTTCCATGAAGCCTCGCCACTGGCCAGCATCGCTAGCTAATAGCCATGCATTGCATATGCCACCCAGGTTGCGAGGTAGGAAAGTAGCAGTGATCTACTGGGCTTGCGAACGTGAGCCATGATATCAACATGGCGTTTCATGTCGCTTGGTCTGATTAACCTGGTAGTCAACATTTGCAAACGGCCGTTGGATTCGGACGCCTTGTACCTCGAGTGTATAACAGTTTTGAAGTTTCTGTCGACCGAGACTTTCTTATGTCTCCGACAATGCTACGTTTCTTTGATCTTACATGAAGATTTGTACAATTTTTTTCTTTTTAGTTTTTTTTTATCTTTTATGTCATGTTACTTGACTAAGATTTGGTTAAGTCTCAGTCGACTGTGACCCAGCCACACCCAGTGCATAAATAGGCCACCGGCTTAGCAAACAACCCTTCCATTGAGCAGCGGTTTAACTAGCTAGCCAACTTCAGATGATATATTTTCTAGTGATATCAATATCAGGATGTATTACTTATATTATATTGATTATAATTGACAATTCAGGGATGTTCACAGACCTTATAAACCAAAAATGAGGTACTACTTCCTCCGGTTCCGTTTATAAGTTGGACATGCATTTTCGGAGATCTTTTTATTTTATATAAAAACATGCATTGTATTCTAAAAAAAATATTTACATTCATTGTCAAATATAGTTTATAATCATATAATTTTAGTGGTATATTGTACGCCCTCAATGCGATAATAAGTGTCGCTCAAACGTATGTATTTAGCACGCAGGGAGTACATGTTTTATTAATCAAATCAAAGACAGAAAATCTATACTCAATTTATAAACCCAACTGAGGGAGTATTTTAGTTTTCCGTTCCCGCTATATATACAAGCGGGCCCATGAAAGGAATCGTGTTTCTTGTAACAGGGACAGGGAAAACTAACGTGACGCGGCTGGTAGACTTTGCATGTTGTCCAAAGTGTCAAGTGCCAACTCTTCTCCCATGTCAATTTCGTCCAACCACGTAGCAACAACTTTGCTTTACCACGTAGCAGTAACATTTTAATGTTCGAAATCACTAGTTAATGCTTAACTGGACATTCGCAAAGAAAATTCCTTAACTATACGACGTGATGCTTCTAGGCGGTCTTATTGTCAACTCTGGATTATTCAACCTCTTGATGTTTTTAGCTCCCATTTGATCTTCGCGATTGGATCAAATAAAAAAATTAACTAGAAGTTTTTTGTGAAAATCAAATTGAGTTCAAAGTGAGGTTTGGCAGGACCTAACAGCTGCAAAGACATTTCCTTCGTCCTCGCAGGCCCTGGCGGCCGCAACACCCCAATTCCACTTCCTCCACCTCGTCATCACTGAAGGACGCCATAGGGCAAAGCATGTGTGGCCGATGATGGCGGCGGGGTGTCTGCTCGCAATGGAGGAGTACTTGTGGGCGTGAGGCATCGATGGTTCAAGCATAACGACGCGGTCTGGGGCGGGATTCGTTGAAGTTTGTAGCAGACCTTTGGAGCTCGATGGGAGGCCTCTAACGACGTTAGAGACGGTCGTAGTTATAATCTTGGTCCTGTCCCATTTAGATCCGTGCAGCCAGCGACGGTGCGGCTGAGGCATGTGTTGTGCCATCTGTGATGGTTCATGTGATGTCAGACTGTGGTTGGGTGTCGAATGGCCTCCTCCATTGCTTGGAGCCAGCCTGGGGCGGCGCACTCAATGTGGCCAACGCTATAAGTATTTCAACTTTAGACTTGGCCATGGTGGCACCGGCGGGCAAGTCGAGTTGCGGACTGTGGTGGCCATCGAAGGGTCTTCGTGATGGTTCTTCTTCCCAGGATTGTGGCTCGCACTGGTAAGGTTGTGGGATGCAGCCGTAAGACTCTTTTGTGGGTTTTGGTAGCTCTCACTCCGCCCAGTTGGCCTTTAGCAGTGAGATGCATCTATGGATGATGGCTTGACACTGAGGATATGTTTGTGCAATGATGGCAGCAAGATTTCCAGCGTAGCGCATGTAATTCAGGGATCACTGAAAGCGGTGGTGACAAGAAAATATTGCCTTTGATTTGGTGGTGCTTCTTGACTACACGGTCTCGAGCTCCGGAGAGAAAATCCTGGGTCTGACCCGAGTTAGTTATACCTGGGAGTAGCGACGCTTTTCTGTCATTACGATGTTGATGGCATTGCTCAAATTTGTTCTTCATAGTCAAAACCTATAATCCAACCTTTGGTAGTTGGCTCCAGTGATGTCCCAGATGTAATCCATGAATCTTTTGTCGCTTAGACATACTTTGATCTTGATAAACCTATAATCCAACTATTTTTATCTTTTTTTATTTGTCTCGCTTAGACATACCTTGATCTTGTATGCTTTGCTTATGTGTTTTATTTTGTGTCTGTTGGTATTGGTTGTGTGCATCGCATCCTAATATCGCTTTTGAATGAATAAAATCCACCATTAGTTGAAAATTCTACTAGTTTTCATCGCATAAATGATGTCCTAGATGTAATCCACGAATGATGTATTTGCATTTGAATGGATCAAATAATTTGGGTCAATCTGTCAGATAGACGTCGGGGCGATGCTGGCCAAAGACAATTAGTGCAGAGCATCACAATAAAGTCTTTCCTCCTCCCAAAGAAAAGTCTCCTTCCTCCTCCCGTTGGCGCCACCGTGGATCCGCCCCGCCTCTGATGGCCTTTGGCCTATGGAGGTGCGGAGGAGCTTGGCCCCCCGCCGGCGAGAGGGACCCCGTTCTCGTGTTTGCTAGGATGAACGTCTTGGTTGAGGTTGTGTGGCGGTGGCGATGTCCCTCGGTAGCAATGATGTCTCAAACATCCTATCCCAGTTCCGATGGTGCGAATAGCGTCGTCGGAGGCTGTGTGGAGGTGTGTCTCCGTCGGATCTCATAGGATTCGGTCGGTGCTGGACTTTGATAGATCTATTTGGATCCAGTTTTTGTTCGTCTTCGTTCATGTGGTTCCAGGTTTGATCTTTCCGATCTACAACTCTCTTCATCGGTGATGATTACTCCTCTAGTGCGTCCTTAGCACGATGACTTCCTGACTGTCTACTACAACAAGGTTTGCCCGGCTCCGGTGATGGAGGGGCGATGATGGCGGCGCGTATTCGGCTCGCTCTAGTGCTTGTAGTCATCGCTAGGTGGTCCATAGACCTGGTTGTAATTTTTATTACCTTTTTTGTTCTCTGTACTGTTATGATTGATGAATAGAATGGAAATTTCTCTCATAAAAAAAAGATAGACGCCGGGTGGCCCGGGGCATTGCATGCGAGTCACTTAATTATCTGAAAGACAGTGATTTGGAAAAGTAGTGTTGCTTCTTAGCCTTCTTTTTATTCCATTGAATTTATGCAACAGCGGACACAAAATCTATCTGAAATTCCCGTTGGTCCCGTTGAATTTTCAACTAATGACTTTCACTATCAATCCTTTTAGTTACGCCCATCGTTTTGACATTTTTCCTTTTCTTTTGAGAAACCATTGTATCGAGAAGTCAATCGAGAAACGAAGTCGACCGAGAAATCCAGGAGTACTTTTTGCTTGAATGTTTCTTTTCCTTTGCGCACATCTTATCTTCAAACGATGCTGCCCTTTATAATGCATGACCCGGCGGTCATGTCGATCGTTATGATTAATTACTAATATTTGACCAGGTTAAATGTCAAAATTAAGCAGCAAGCAGGAAATGTTCCGCCGTATAAACATGATGGTTTGACCTTGTGGACATAGTGCATCATAAGTCAAGGTTGCACCGAGAAAACGTATCCGAGTCAGTAAAATACTACGCCTTGCCTGCAGCATGGAACTTCCTCCGCCGTGCGGTATCAGTTACCCAATGAAGCATCGTAGTCAGACTGTGACCGATGCTGGGTTGGTAGAGGTTGGTGGACAGAGTCTTTGCATAGTACCAGTAGCACTCTAGTTTGAAGGAATGGATTTATTTCACATTTCTTAAGGAAAAAAGACACGTTGCGTAACCAAAGTCTCGAGAACGTCTACAACCGGGAGTACCAAAATCGGTCCCCAAATGCCCGCGGATGTGCTCGAGCGCGTCTGTGGGTAGTGGCCAAAGAAGACACACAAAATGGACACCACAACACGTTTGCGGGTAGTGACCGTACAACACAAATAAGTCGATTTCACAACCGGATACCTCACTTTCAAATTATCAAATCCATATCATTACATGCAACGTGAAATCTAATCTAAGCCGGGCTCGTCCGGCTCCGCCGTGTCCATGTTCGGCGGCCGGTTGCGCTACTCGAAGTGTTGCTCCGGTCACTAACTAGGTTGAGTAGTTCATGGGACACGTACCGGCTGATGGGACTCAAGTTGCCGCCTTCTCCCATGCCCTACTCTTCCTCGACGGAGCCTGTCGCGTGCACGTCGCTGGTGGATATGAGATCGATGATGTATCTGTCGCCGGAGGATTCGGCAACGTCCACCACAACGAGGTTGCGGCGCCCGGGGTGGCCGTGCACCATACACGACGCTGAAGAGTGCGACTCCGCCTCGCCAATGTTCGCCGTGAGGGCTTCTGCCGCCTCCTGCTCGCGCTGCCTTGCACGGTAGACACGTTATGTCAAACTTGCGTTGCACGCACCCATGCGGTCACCTCCACCTCAGCGCGCCGACGTGGCAGTTGCGCATCTGCCAGCGTGCTGGGACGCCTGATGGATCGTACTGCCTCCGGCGAGGCAGTGGTGGCACACCTCATGCTAGATCCAAGCGACGTTTGGACGGACGTAATGGATTCCCTGGTGGAAGGATTCCAACCGCTGTCATCGGTCTACCTCCTCCCAGGAGTGGCACGACGCTAGGCGGGCAGCTATCTCCTCATCGGGGCCACGTGGGACGAGCTTCGGATCAACGGATCTGAAGGTCTAAGATTTGGGTTCGTTGGTCGGCATGCCGGAGATGGTGGGAGATAGTCGAACGGAAGATTGTGGGCGGAGGAGATTGGAGTGTAGTGGAATACAGCTAGGGTTTCGTCCGGAGTGTAGATAGTGTTCAATTTATGTGGGGTCTGGTGTGCCGGAAATGACATGACGCCAGCGTCCTGGCGTCCATATCCGCCGCAGATTTGGACTAGATATTGGGAGTGATGGTCAGTTCGGACGTTTAGTCCGGATATGGGACGCCTGGTTTGGTGGCATTTTTCCGTCCAGACACTGACCGGATAGCCTGATTGGGCATCTGGGACAGGTATGGGGTCCATTTGTAGATGCTCTGAGGCTAACTTTCATGAACACCTAAACATTGTGAGACGATGGACACCCAACTAGGATACTTAGGGCATATCCATGGGAGGCCACCAACATCGAGGGAAAATAGAACACAAGAGGAGCCGCCGCTTGGGTCCTTGCAGGAAGGCCACCGCCGGCACGCCACCGGCTTGCACAACCCCTCGTCGACCCCCGCCCGGGCTCCATGGAAGCGGAGGTGCCCACCTTCCCCTTCGGGGCTCCTGACAGTCCGGTAAGTGGACTGCCGGACATGGGGATGACAAAGAGATTCGTTGTGGCCAGCCGTAGACTTGTGTAGTGTATCTGTGTCGTGTGAGTGGACATAGTTTTATGTTTTTAGTAAAAATATGTCCAAAATGTAAACATTTTTGTCCAGTTTGTATGAAATCGGTAAGTTTATAATAAATCCGGCCGTGTTTGTATGAATTTCGTCCGGTTTGCTGAAAAGGTGTTTGAAATGTATGCTGCTACCGTTGGATGACGGCCTCCCATATCCGTGTCCACGCACTGGTCCCTTTTGTCCTCGGACGGATACAGAAGAAAATTTGTGGGTTGCCGTTCGAGACGCTCTAAGTCAAATATATAGATTTAATTAAAAATTGTAATTATTAAATACACAATTAACTCAAAGAATACATAATTAAATAGTATGATTTGTATTTGCTCGTATCATTGTTGGTAATTTATTCTACAAATTTGACCAAACTTTGCGCTATTTGACTTGAGATTAACATTTTGAAGACGGATAGAGTACGTGATTTGATCTGGTGAACGCCTTTCGTTCCCGCGTTAACTCAGTGCGCACTGCACTTTTTCGTGACGCCGGCGTGGAAGTCTGGCTTAATTAGATAGCCGCGATTGACTTGTCAATTCTCTCTGGATTATCATGTCGTGCAAAACTAATTAACCTGTCAAAGGCAAAAGGTTAGCTGGCCTCTTACCGGCGTAACAAAAAGTATTCAACGTGCCAATGATGCTAATCTGTAATCTCCCTTCACATCACGGCGTTTCCATGAAGCCTCGCCTCTAGCCGGCCTATGATATCAACATGGTCCATGATATCAACATGCATTGTGTTTGCCGTTGCTTTGTTTGATTAGCCTGGTCAAGTCAACGATTGCAAACGGCCGTAGGATTCCGACGCCTTGTCCGTCGAGTGTATAAATAGGCCCCAGCACAGGCTTGGCAAACCATCCTTCCATTGAGCAGCGAGTTAACTAACTAACTACCCATCGAGAGTGGCATATAGCACCGAGTTTGCAGAGCAAGAAGGCATGGAGAAGCTCACCATGGCGGCAACCATGTTCTGCGCCGTCGTCCTTGCTGCTCTCGCAGCGGCGGCCGGCGGTGATGGGGCGGTCGTCGAACACACCTTTGTCGTGAGTACAATATCTATCTATCTATGAATCTAACTATCTTTACCTAATAATAAAGAAAGTTCGGTTTCAGCCCGTACGTCGTTGCGCGCTACTTTGCATAAAAGCCCCTCGGTTTAAACGAAATTAACCCGCAGTCCCTATTTTAGTGGGTCTCTATATAACGTTTCAATTTTGCAAAAAAACCCATGGGCGAGTTAAAAGAAAAAAGCTCCCCCCGAGCAGATGCGGGGAGAAGAGGGGCGGCGGCGCTCGGGGCGGGGAGGAAGAGGGGCGGGGGTGGAGACGGGGAGGAAGAGGGGCGGGGGTGGAGACGGGGAGGAAGAGGGGCGGCGAGGGTGGAGGCGGAGGAGGAGACGCGGGCGCTGTGGGGCGAGATGGAGAAGGAGTACCGAGGCGGAGGAGGAAATCTTCAGGAGCTGCGGGATCAACGTCCGACCGCCGCCAAGACCGGCCTCTTGCGCAGCTCCCGGTCGTCGTCTCCTGTGCCTCCTCCCGCGTCTCCCCAATCTTGCCTGTGCAGCGCCGTGGCTGGATGTCGCTGGCGCAATCTGCTGCAGCCCCACAGTCAACTACCTGCACGCCATGGGAAGCAGCCATGGAGGCCGCACCTCTGGCCGCTTGCTCGCCCCTCGCCAGCCAATACGTCCGCCAACATCTCATCCATCTAGGTATGTATCAGCAACTAAGCAGGATGACTGCATGTGATTTTGGACCTTGGGAGTGACTGGGTGATTATATGCCAGGAGATCTGTTTTGCTGAATTTGTTGAGAAGGCAAATTCTTGAGGTGACAACACATGTCCAATTCGATTTGTTTTCATTGCACACACATGTTGTTTTTCCATCAGCAATGCAAATTAGCTACCATCTTAATGTTATGTCTCTGTTTTCTTTTACAGTCTGCAAGGAACTCAAAGATAGTTGTAAGTTTGCTCAAGTGCATTTTAGTCCATAAATTGTTTGGACAATACAAAACGGAAGAATGCGTACATGTTTGGGTACAAACTTCAGTTTCTTTTTATGCTTATGAAATAGTTGAATGCTAAATTTTGTAGTGAGAATAGATAGCTCTCTTCCCACAAAAGAGAGGGAAGCAGCTAGAGCTCTCCTATGAACGTGTATTGAGATCTTCAGGCAATGCTACGATTTTGAGGTTTTTCATTTAAATTAAGTGTGCAGTTCTGGCTTCTGATCACTACAATTACTTGGTGTTGATTTTATTATCTTGTGTGTATAACATGCTATTATCTGTTCTGCTCATTGCATGACCAATATTAATCATTCAGTATATGAGTAATTTAATTTTCTTATTTCATGCAGTTTGGAGCAATTCGTGGTTACTAACAGTTTCGAATTAGATTTATTTCAATTGAGATGAGGTACAACACTGACCCTCTTCCTTGCTGTCTTATCTCCGCTGTTTTGGTTGAACTAGCATATGTGGAGGACGATGGGAAGACGAGTTGTTCACCAGAAGCAATATTGCAACACCATGCATGAGGAACTTGATTCTACCAGTATATAGGCATTATACTTTCTAACACTGAGAGCTTAATTATCTTTGAGGCAACCAGTCCGTCAAAGTATGCAAATATCCGATGCATGTGCAATCAGTACTTTTGCATGTCTGATGCATGTAGAAAGATCCGAATTTGGCCAGTAATTTCCCTTTTAATACTTACTAATGTTTTTATTGTTTTGGGTGATCTAGAGCTGATTTGGGATGTAGAGATTGAAGAACAGAAAAAATCTTAGGCCATCAGGTCAGGATGTCAGGTTCAGAATTGCCTTGGCATCTTCGAGTGTGGCGATGATGTTGATTATCGGGATTTGGAGGTAAGTGTGCTCGATACCATAGCTGAGCCTGTCGGGTCCGCAGAGTAGCTGCACGACACCTCAGGGACCCGATGTGAAGGTCGCATATGCTATTCTACAGTGCTTGCCCTCTGAAATCTGAATTGTCGGTTGTACAGTTAGTGCTAAACTGCAGTAATCTACTGCACTTGCAACTGAATTGTACATTTAATAAGTTAATACTTGAGAGTTAAGATAGATCACCAATCTGGTTGGGGCTCTATCATTGTGGCAATTTGGCAAGCGTTGCTAGAGGTGATAAATCTGCAAGAAGAAAGTCAATGTCGTTCTGCTATGCCGCACAGTTACAGTGCTTTCACATTATGGATAACTTTGTTTCCTAAAAGTAAAATCTTTGTCAGTGCCAAGTCAGGGTGCAGGACAAGTCAACCATCCGTGCGGAGTCGATGGCAGCAAGGGTGTGGGGCGTTCGGAGGAGCATCCGGGTTGAAGATTCTGGCCCTCGCCATCGAGACTACCATGGTGGTCTCCGAGTACATCCGGAATGTACGCAACGAACCTCCCTAATACAATGTCGCTGCTGTTTATTTCATCTTTTGATTTCAGCAGACTATATTCCAATAAGGCACATTAGGTATTAGCTTTGTGATAGGGGCTAAACCTGCATATTTTGATCAATTGTTTTTATTAGATTAGCATGGGAGCTTACGGCTCAGTGAGGATTTGCCCCCTTAAATTCATATTGTTAATATCCAAAAATTTCAATGCGTGGGGGGCGATGTCCCACTACTTTGCCCTTTTAATTCCAGCACTTAAATAAGATTTGGAGGGCAGGCGTTGCACAAATGGATCATGTGGCATGTACTACTGTTGTATTATTAAATCTAGCATGTCTCTATAAAAAATAAATCTAGCATCAGTTCTGAACTTCTATGATGTAAGGTAAACACTGGGGCATATCTTCGTCATAGTTGATAGCAGATATTTTGTTATGAAAAAATTATTTTGTTGATGGAATCCTTTGTGCTTCTGTTCACTTAGGACGTGAACTTTTTTTAGACAATCTTAGGACGTGAAGTGGGATGCAACATCTATAGATCTATTGAAACTGAAAGGTGGTTGTTAGTTAGGTTCTAATTATGCCAATCAATAATGCACAATTGTTACTAGGATTCGGCCCCGGACGCCATCCATCAACTCCTGTTCTAAAGTGTGGTGGTGAAATGCAATCCGATCTCTCTATCTTTCCCGCTGAGATGCATAGGAGCTCGGTGTTTTAGAGTCTGGCTGTTGCTCCAGGGGAAGGTGGAGCTGTGAGGAAACAAGACAGGTGGACAATGCGGCAGGAAGGAGGAATGAATTTCTAATCGATCTACTGTCTCCCTTGAGTCGGGGCGAACGCTGTGTTTATTGATCTGGAATCCATAGGATGCATTTTTTATCAGTTCCTGACTGAAATAACCACTTTTCCGATAAAAATGCTATCCGTTATATACAAGCTCTCTGATAAGGTAGTCGTGGGCAGATTATATTTTTGGTTTACATTGTAAATATTTTCAGTGACCACAGATTTGACTTTCTTTTTTGCTTCTTTTTAAGCTTTCATGTCCTAAATGAGAAGGTAAGGATGTACTTGAGCAGTATGAGAAGACCCAGTTCCATTATCTCAGAAGCCATAAGTTCCCCATTTAATATATTTCGTTCTGAAATTTGTGTAAGAAAATGGTCATTCTGCTATTAGCAGCATGATTATGTGTCAATTGTACATTCTTAATTGCTTAGAATTGTTCTATATGTTTGATTCCTTCGATTCATATCTATTCAACAATAAAATATTTTCAAGATTGGTCCGTTCGAGGATCAAATTTCAGACATGTTAATTGATGTGGTATCAAGCTATGTCTGTTGATACCTTGCTCTCCTTTTTGCTTTGCACAATTAATCTCGTCACTGGAAATGTATATTAATCCTCTAGCTTTGCTCATTTTATCTTTTAATTTCATCTTAGTTGATAGAATATTGTGCCATGTGTTCACAAATTACATGGTCATGTGGACTATTTCTCCCGTTGCAACGCACGGGCCCTTTTGCTAGTGGTTAATTAAGTCATGTTCTTGATCTCTTCTCGGTAGATTTACTTTCAAATGAGTGTTCAAAAAAGATTACTTTCAAAGGTGGTGACGATAGTAAACTTGCTTTGTGCGTATGGTGCATCATGAAAAGAAACAAAAAAAACTAGTTTTACTTTATGTATGGTTTTTTATGAACCGTCACTAGCTATCAAGTTTTCTTAGCACACAGCTTAAGCTGCCGTCTTGATTAGTTAACTGTTGATGTTCAGGTGCACGAGATGAACCAGACGCACCTGTGCAACACGACCAAGATTTACGTGGTGAACGGGCAGCTCCCGGGCCCCACCATCGACATCACCGACGGCGACACGGTTGTCGTCCACGTCGTCAACCGTCTCCCTCACGGGCTAACCATCCACTGGCACGGCGTCCGGCAGATGAGGAGCTGCTGGTCCGATGGCGCCGGCTTCGTCACCGAATGCCCCATCCCTCCCGGCGGCGAGCATGTGTACCGCTTCAACGTCACCGGCCAGGTAGGCACGCTGTGGTGGCACGCCCATGTCACCTGCCTCCGCGCCACTGTCGCCGGCGCCTTCATCATCCGCCCCAAGGGCGGGAGGTACCCGTTCCCGACTCCTGCCAAGGACGTACCCATCATCATCGGCGAGTGGTGGCAGCTCGACCTCGTCGAGCTCGACAGGAGGATGCATGATGGAAACTTCGACGACAACCCGCTGTCGGCGACCATCAACGGTAAGCTCGGAGACCTCAGCAACTGCTCTGGCAAGCCGGAGGACAGCTTCGTCCTCGACGTGGTGCGTGGGAGGACATACCTGCTGCGGATCGTGAACACGGCGCTCTTCTCGGAGTACTACTTCAAGGTCGCCGGGCACACGTTCACGGTGGTGGGCGCCGACGGGTACTACCTGACGCCGTACAAGACGGACATGGTGACCGTGGCGCCAGGGGAGGCCATTGACGTGCTCATGGCCGCCGACGCCCCGCCCGCGCACTACCATATGGTGGCGCTCGCAAACCAGCCGCCGGAGCCTGACCCGCAGATCCCCGGGTTCGTGTCCCGCGGCCTCGTCCGCTACGCCGGATCCTCCCAAAACAACAATGGGCTGCCGGTGCCGACGCCGCTCATGCCCAGCCAGCACAACACCATGCCGTCCTACTACTTCCATAGCAACCTCACCGGCCTCGCCCACCCGGACCGCCACCGCGTTCCCATGCACGTCGACGAGCGCCTCTTCTTCACGCTCGGCCTCGGCTCCATCTGCCGCGGCACCAACAAGACATGCCAGCGTGGGCGGAGTCCCGAGACCATCGTGGTGGCCACCATCAACAACGTGTCCTTCCGCCACCCGACCAACGCGTCGCTCCTCGAGAGGTACTACGACGGCCGGACAAGTGGCCTCTACACGGAGGACCTCCCCGACCATCCCCCGCACCCGTACAACTACACCGACCGCGCCCTCATCCCGCCGGGGCCGCTGGAGAAGGCGCTGGAGCCGACGTTCAAGGCGACCAAGCTACGGAGGTTCCGGTACAACACCTCGGTGGAGATCATCTTCCAGAGCACGGCGCTGCTGCAGAGCGACTCCAACCCCATGCACCTCCATGGCTACGACTTCTTCGTCCTCGCCACGGGTATCGGCAACTACAACCCCAAGACGGACCCCAAGAAGTTCAACTACCACAACCCGCAGCTAAGGAACACGGTGCAGGTGCCCAGGACCGGTTGGGCCGCCGTGCGCTTCGTCACCGACAACCCCGGGATGTGGTACCTCCACTGCCACTTTGAGTTCCACATCATCATGGGCATGGCCACAGCGTTCATCGTGGAGAACGGGCCGACGCCGGAGACCAGCCTCCCCCCGCCGCCGCCAGAATTCAAGAGGTGTGGCGCCAATGGCCTCACTCAGCCATAGAGCTAATTAATCTTGGTAAGGCTACGTGCGTGCGGAAGTTGGGCCCTGAATTTATTTATTATATACTACTAGTGCAAAATAAGAAGAAATGAAGATGCACGACAAGAACTTGCATGGATCCTTCATTGTATGACCAGATGATTCTTACTGTAAAAGTTGATATTATTTTTTAATTTTATTTCCCCATTGTAATGTGTGAACTGTAAGTTAGTCCAGTTGGTTCAGTTTTACAGAGAAGTATATTTAGATGATTCAGTCGTCCACAAGTTCGAGAAGAAGCTTTCCACTTGGCGCGCTTCCCTTCTCTCGAACGGTGACAGGCTTGCCTTCGTCCGCCATGTCCTTTGCGCGATCCCAACACACTTCCTCATCGCCATCGCGTTCAACAAGTCGATCCTCAAACGGGTCAATCGGATCATCCGGAACTTCCTTTGGGCCGGCACCAAGGACGCGACCGGCGGAAAGTGCCTCGTTAACTGGCAGAAAGTTTGCAGACCCATCTCCCTCGGTGGGCTAGGCATCCGCGATCTATACCGCGCCGGAATCGCTCTTCGTACGAGATGGCTTTGGTTGCAACGCGCAGACCCCTCCAGACCCTGGAACCGGCTTCATATCCCGCACGAGGTCGACGTCACCGCCATTTTCAGGGCGTCCACCACCTGGCACATTGGCAACGGCACCAGCTGCAAATTCTGGAGCGACCACTGGATCGATGGGAGATTGGTGGCTGAGATCGCCCCCCTCGTGCACTCGCTTGTGCCTCGACGCCAACGAAAATCTCGCACCGTTAGCGAGGCCATGCACCTCAGGTCCTGGGTACATGACATCCGAGGAGCACTGGGCCCAGCGGCCCTGCTACAGTACGTTGACCTTTGGCGGCAGATCCGGCATGTCGAGCTCTTGGCCACCCCCGACACCCTTACTTGGAGATGGACGGCCTCTGGCCACTACTCGGCCAGCTCCTGCTACCAGGCCCTTTTCTACGGGTCCTGCGGTGACGATCATTGGAAACTCACGTGGAAACCATGGGCACCTCTTCGCATCTAGTTCTTCATGTGGCTCGCGATGCAAGAGCGCTGCTGGACGATGGGCCGCCTACTCCGACACAGCCTCTCTGACGACAACATGTGCGCCCTTTGCGACCAAGAGCCCGAGACCATGCAGCACCTCCTTGCGGACTGCTCCTTCTCCAGGCAGATTTGGCACAAGATCCTGGCCTGGGCACGAGCCCCCACTAGCCTTCCCGATGGCAACACCCCCTTCCAAACTTGGTGGGCAACCTCTATAAACCATGCGTCCACCCCCGCTCGCAAAGGCCTCGCTTCCATCATCATCCTCACTGCTTGGGAGATTTGGAAACACCGCAATGGTTGTGTCTTCGACCATGATCGGCCATCCCTCTCTCACCTCACCACAGCCATCAAAGACGAGGCGCGCCTATGGGCCAAGGCCGGCGCCGCCGGGATTAGCAACATCATTCCCAAGAGTTAGACTTTCTGCGTTTTTGGGGATGAGCAGCCCCTTGTTCTGTCTGCTCCACTGCCCGCGATCATGCCTCTAGCGTACATGGCTTGCGTGTGGTTGTAACCTCTTTCTGTAAACTATTCTTCTATCAATGCAAAGATACACAGCTTGCGTATTCGCGAAAAAAAGAAATAAGTGTGTCAAACTTTCCTGAATCATTGACCTAAATCCAACTGTCCCAAAATATTGCACACCAAAAGGATAACTAAATACGGCAGGTGTTGCTGTAGAAGAATTCAATTTAGACATTTAGTCATATGTGTTTTTTTTACATATCTGGGTAACTTTTCGTCTTTCGTTAGCTTTCCTACATACTCCCTCCGTCCCACAACTACACCGACCGCGCCCTCATCCCGCCGGGGCCGCTGGAGAAGGCGCTCGAGCTGACGTTCAAGGCGACCAAGCTACGGAGGTTCCGCTACAATACCTCGGTGGAGATCATCTTCCAGAGCACAGCGCTACTGCAGAGCGACTCCAACCCCATGCACCTCCATGGCTACGACTTCTTCGTCCTCGCCACAGGGCTCGGCAACTACAACCCCAAGACGGACCCCAAGAAGTTCAACTACCACAACACGCAGCTGAGGAACATGGTGCAGGTGCCCAGGACCGGCTGGGCCGCCGTGCGCTTCGTCACCGACAACCCTGGGATGTGGTACCTCCACTGCCACTTTGAGTTCCACATCATCATGGGCATGGCCACAGCGTTCATCGTGGAAAACGGGCCGACGCCGGAGACCAGCGGAACCATACTTCCTCCTGGGATGCATGAATATTTATGTTTAATGAAACAAAAAGTAATATGAATCAACTCAAACTCTATGAATTATAACACTGTATAGGTAAGAAAAGAGATAAATACTCCACCTAGATGTAAGATTTGCAGGTCCGTCTCCAGAAATTTGGGGGCCCGGGTCAAAAATAGAAAGAGGGCCCTAAATTTTTTTAAACCATATAGATTAAGAACTATTTTTTGATAAAAATGAGCTGAAGAACTAATGTTAGTACATAATAGTCTCACTTAATTATTTAGCATCAAATAAGTCTACTTTGGTACAATATTTAGAAAATATATCAAATACTAACAGTAAAATAGTAAACATGGTACTAAAGCAATGAACTTCTAAATTGATCTCATTTTGTACCAAAAAGCAATATTCTTCTAGTATTTCTTGAAATGAAATCTTCGATCAAGTATTCATAATTAATCTTCTCCAAGACATCATTCTCAAGTGCTATTGTTGCCAATCAATTGAGTCTTTCTTATGTCATCATGTTTATCAGATTCTGCAATGTGAGCCTCAACCTCTACTGGATCACCACCATGTGCATCATCAATATTAGCATCTAGAGTTTGGTTTTCAGAATTGCTTTGAGGTTCTCTCACAACAAATTTATCGACAGCGCTCTTTTGGGATCGAGATTCTTCTTATAGTTTTTGTTTCTTCCTACACTTTGAACACCGGAACCATACTTCCTCCCGGGATGCATGAATATTTATGTTTAATGAAAAAATAGTAATCTGAATCAACTCAAACTCTATGAATTATAACACTGTATAGGTAAGACAAGAGATAAATACTCCACCTAGATGTAAGATTTGCAGGGCCATCTCCAGAAATTTGGGGGCCCGGGACAAAAATTGAAAGAGGGCCCTAATTTTTTTTAAACCATATAGATTAAGAACTAATTTTGCTAAAAATGAGTTGAAGAACTAATGTAAGTACAGAATAGTCTCACTTAATTATTTAACATCAAATAAGTCTACTTTGGTACAATATTTAGAAAATATATCAAATACAAACGGTAAAATAGTAAACATGGTACTAAAGCAATGAACTTCTAAATTGACCTCATTTTGTACCAAAAAGCAATATTCTTCTAGTATTTCTTGAAATGAAATCTTCGATCAAATATTCATAATTAATCTTCTCCAAGACATCATTCTCAAGTGCTATTGTTGCCAATCCATTGTGTCTTTCTTATGTCATCATGTTCATCAGATTCTGCAATGTGAGCCTCAACCTCAACTGGATCACCACCATGTGCATCATCAATATTAGCATCTGGAGTTTGGTTTTCAGAATTGCTTTGAGGTTCTCTCACAACAAATTTATCGAGAGCGCCCTTTTGGGATCGAGATTCTTCTTCTAGTTTTTGTTTCTTCCTACACTTTGAACACCGGAACCATACTTCCTCCTGGGATGCATGAATATTTATGTTTAATGAAACAAAAAGTAATCTGAATCAACTCAAACTCTACGAATTATAACACTGTATAGGTAAGAAAAGAGATAAAGTCTCCACCTAGATGTAAGATTTGCAGATCCGTCTCCATAAATTTGGGGGCCCAGGACAAAAATCGAAAGAGGGCCCTAATTTTTTTTAAACCATATAGATTAAGAACTAATTTTGCTAAAAATGAGCTGAAGAACTAATGTTAGTACATAATTGTCTCACTTAATTATTTAACATCAAATAAGTCTACTTTGGTACAACATTTGGAAACTATATCAAATACTAACAGTAAAATATTAAACATGGTACTAAAGCAATGAACTTCTAAATGGATCTCATTTTGTACCAAAAAGCAATATTCTTCTAGTATTTCTTGAAAATGAAATCTTTGATCAAATATTCATAATTAATCTTCTCCAAGAAATCATTCACAAGTGCTATTGTTGCCAATCCATTGAGAATTTCTTATGTCATCATGTTCATCAGATTCTGCAAGGTGAGCCTCAACCTCTACTGGATCACCACCATGTGCATCATCAATATTAGCATCTGGAGTTTGGTTTTCAGAATTGCTTTGCGGTTCTCTCACAACAAATTTATCGAGAGCGCCCTTTTGGGATCGAGATTCTTCTTCTAGTTTTTGTTTCTTCCTACACTTTGAACACCGGGACCATACTTCCTCCCGGGATGCATGAATATTTATGTTTAATGAAACAAATAGTAATCTGAATCAACTCAAACTCTATGAATTATAACACTGTCTAGGTAAGAAAAGAGATAAAGACTCCACCTAGATGTAAGAATTGCAGGGCCGTCTCCAGAAATTTGGGGGCCCGGGACAAAAATTGAAAGAGGGCCCTAATTTTTTTTAAACCATATAGATTAAGAACTAATTTTGCTAAAAATGAGTTGAAGAACTAATGTAAGTACAGAATAGTCTCACTTAATTATTTAACATCAAATAAGTCTACTTTGGTACAATATTTAGAAAATATATCAAATACAAACGGTAAAATAGTAAACATGGTACTAAAGCAATGAACTTCTTAATTGACCTCATTTTGTACCAAAAAGCAATTTTCTTCTAGTATTTCTTGAAATGAAATCTTCGATCAAATATTCATAATTAATCTTCTCCAAGACATCATTCTCAAGTGCTATTGTTGCCAATCCATTGAGTCTTTCTTATATCATCATGTTCATCAAATTCTGCAATGTGAGCGTCAACCTCTACTTGATCACCACCATGTGCATCATCAATATTAGCATCTGGAGTTTGGTTTTCAGAATTGCTTTGAGGTTCTCTCACAACAAATTTATCGAGAGCGCCCTTTTGGGATCGAGATTCTTCTTCTAGTTTTTGTTTCTTCCTGCACTTTGAACACCGGAACAATACTTCCTCCCGAAATGCATGAATATTTATGTTTAATGAAACAAAAAGTAATCTGAATCAACTCAAACTCTATGAATTATAACACTGTATAGGTAAGAAAAGAGATAAAGACTCCACCTAGATGTAAGATTAGGGCCTCCTATTTAGAAACAGAAGATATATGGCCTAATCTGTTTTTTGAAACTACCTTGGACAATTGATAAGATTAATAGTATATGAATTGTATAATGTGAAATTTATACTATTGGAAGCTTCTTTCGCATATGAATTTTATAGTATGCATGATTTGTATGACCTACATGTCATATATTATTGCTTTAACATGTGGTGAAAGTTTAGCCTCCAAAAATGCGTTAGACCCTATACATATATATGGATAGAGGGAGTAGTAGTTTTCATCACATCAATTATATCCCAGATGTAATCCATGACATGAATTGTACATATCTGAATGGATTAAATAAGTCAGATAGACGCCGTGTGTAGCCCGGGCCTTGCCCCTTGCATGCGAATAACTAATCTGAAATTTTCAGGTATGGACAATGATCGGGAAAACTTGTGTACCTTCTTAGCCTTAATTTTATCCTGTTGAATTTAGAAAACAGGGGGAGGGGGTGCGAATGTCTATCTGAATTTTTCTGTTGGTCTCAGTTGAAGTTTCAACTAGTGACTTCGACTGCCAATCGTTTTAGTTATGCTCGTTGTTTTCACCTCTTTTTATCTTTTGAGAAATCATTGTTTGACTTATTCGCCGCTACTTTGAGAGCATGTCAATGATCCAGTTGTATCGCAAAGTCGATCGAAGAATCAAGGAGTACTTTCTGCATGTTTATTTTCATTTGCACATATCTTATCTTCAAACGATGCTGCGCTTTATAGTGCAAGACCCGGCGGTGGCGTTCATCTCTATGATGATAGATTAATAATATTTGACCAGGTTAAATGTCAAAATTAAGCACGAAGCAGGAATGAGAAGACTTCTTTTTCTTAAAACAAAAGATCAGCCGCACTTCATAATATACCAGTATGTGCTGCATGCAGACCAGTGAATTGTTAATTTGTCGAATTCAGATTTTTGCCCACTGAAAACAAATGTATTCACAGTTTTTGGGTTCCATATAAGTCTATAACCTGTCATCTGGACAAAGGAAAACTATGTTTTACCGACTGCTACACTATAAGGCCATTTGACTTTGTCATATGCTTTTTTCGAAGTCTATTTCAAAGATGACTCCATTCAACTTTTTACGGTGGAGCTCATGCATAGTTTCATGCAGCACAACAACATGCATGGCCTTTCATGTCGCTTGGTTTGATTAGCCTGGTCAAATCAACGATTGCAAACGGCTGTAGGATTCGGACGCCTTGTCCCTCGAGTGTATAAATAGGCCACAGCTCACGCTTAGCAGCGAGTCATTACCTCCGTCTTGTTTTATTAGTCCTTCTTATATTTTATGTCAAAATTTGATCATAAATTTAACTAAGAAAATGTTAATGCATGTTATAAAGAATAATATAATTGAAAACTATATTCAGATACAAATCCACCAATATTTTTTATGAC
Organism: Secale cereale; assembly: GCA_902687465.1. NCBI lineage: Eukaryota > Viridiplantae > Streptophyta > Magnoliopsida > Poales > Poaceae > Secale > Secale cereale. The sequence goes on from LR738711.1 coordinate 945,790,664, forward strand.
ATGCATTAATATGTTGTTAGTTAAATCTTTAGTCAAAGTTTGGCACAAAATACAAAGGGGACTTATAAACTCGGACGGAGGTAGTAACTAGATAGCCGACTTCATACTCGGACGGAGTATGATATAGTATTTTCTAGTGATATAAATGTTAGAATGTATAACTTATATTATATTAATCATAATTGACAATCCAGGGATGTCCACAGATCTTATGAACCGAAAAGGAGGTACTACTTCCTCGGGCCTGGTTTATAAGTTGGACATGTATTTTAGGAGATCTATTTTGGTAGAAAAACATGTATTATATTCTAAAAATATATATCTTCACATTCATTGTCTAATGTAGTTTCTAATCATATAATTTTAGTGGAATATTATACTCCCTCAATCCAATGACAACTGACGGTCAAACGTATGTATTTAGCATGGAGGGAGTACATGTTTTATTAATCAAATCAAAGACCGAAAACCCATTCCTGATATATAAACCCAATCGAGGGATTATTTTTGTTTCCGGTTGCCGCTCGTGTCTGCTAGTTAAGCGCACATGCGGGCCCATGAAAGGAGTCATGTTTCTTGTAACAGGGACAGAGAAAACTAACGTGACGCGGCTGGTAGAATTTGCATGTTGTCCAAAGTGTCAAGTGCCAACTCTTCTCCCATGTCAATTTCGTCCAACCAGGTAGCAATAACTTTGTTTTACCACCTAGCAGTAACATTTTAATGTTCAAAGTCACTAGTTTTTTTTTGACGGGATGTTCAAAGTCACTAGTTAATATTTAACTGGACATTCCCAAAGAAAAATGCTTAACTCTACGACGTGATGATTCTAGGTGGCCTTATTGTCAACTTTGGATTATTCAACCTCTTGATGTTTTTAGCTCCCATTTGATCTTTGGGATTGGATCAATGAAAAAATAACTAAAAGTTTTTCGTGAAATTCGAATTGAGTTCAAACTGAGGCTGGGCAAGACCTAACACTGCCACTAAGACATTTCCACCGTCCTCACAAGACCAGGTGGCCGCAACACCCCAACTCCCCTTCCTCCACCTTTTTGTCACTGAAGGATGCGGTCTGTGTGGGACGGTGGCGGCGGGGTGTCTGCTCGCGGCGGAGGAGCACTTGTGGGCGTGACGCATTGGTGGTTCAAGCGGAACGACACGGTCTGGGGCGCGAGTCGTTGGAGGTTGTAGCGGATCTTTGGAGCTCGATGGGAGGCCTCTGACGGCCGTAGGTATGATCTCGGTCATGTCTCATTTAGATCCATGCAGCTAGTGGCGGTGCGGCTAAGGCATGTTTTGTGCAATCAGTATTGGTCCATGTGATGTCAGATTGTGGTTGGGTGTCGAATGGTATCCTCCATTGCTTGGATCCGGCATGGGATGACACCCTCCATGTGCCGGATGCCATCTGGCTGCGGTATTTCAAATTTAGACTTGGCCATAGTAGCACCGGCCGGCCACTCGAGTTTGGATTGTGGTGGCCATCGAAGGGTCTTCATGAGGGTTCTTTTGCCCAAGACCGGTGGTTGTTATCTGTGGCTCGCACTGGTAAGGTTGCATCCGAGATGCAGCCGAAAGACTCTTTTGTAGGTTTTGGTAGCTCTCACCCCACCCCGTTGGCCTTCAGCGGTGAGATGCATCTATGGATGAAGGCTTCACACTGAGGATACGGTTGTGCAATGACGGCAGTGAGATTTCCATCCCAGTGCATCTACTTTGGGGATTATGTAACACAGTGGTGACAACTGTTGGAAATATGCCCTAGAGGCAATAATAAAAGAGTTATTATTATATTTCCTTGTTCATGATAATCGTTTATTATCCATGCTATAACTGTATTGATTGGAAACTCAAATACATGTGTGGATGAATAGACAGACTTTGTGTCCCTAGTGAGCCTCTACAGGACTAGCTCGTTGATCAAAGATGGCCGCGGTTTCCAGGTCATAGACATGAGTTGTCATTTGATAACGGGATCACATCATTAGGAGAATGATGTGATGGACGAGACCCAAACGTTAAACATAGCTTTTGATCGTGTCAGTTATCGCTATAGTTTTCTGCATGTCAAGTATAAGTTCCTATGACCATGAGGTCATGTAACTCACTGACACCGTAGGAGTGCTTTGTGTGTGCCAAACGTCACAACGTAACTGGGTGACTATAAAGGTACTCTACAGGTATCTCCGAGGGTGTCTGTTGAGTTGACATGGATCGAGACTGGGATTTGTCACTCCGTGTGACGGAGAGGTATCTCCGGGCCCACTCGGTAATACGTCATCTCAATGAGCTCAAAGTGACTAAGTAGTTGGTCACGGGATTGTGTATTACGGTAACGAGTAAAGAGACTTGCCGGTAACGAGATTGAACTAGGTATAGAGATACCGACGATCGAATCTCGGGCAAGTAACATACCGACGAGACAAAGGGAACTGTATACGGGATTGCCTGAATCCTTGACATCGTGGTTCATCCGATGAGATCATCGAGAAACGTGTGGGAACCAATATGGGTATCCAGATCCCGCTATTGGTTATTGACCTGGGAGTGTCTCGGTCATGTCTACATGGTTTCCGAACCCGCAGGGTCTACACACTTAAGGTTCGGTGACGCTAGGGTTGTTAGTGAGAACAGTGCATGGTTACCGAAGGTTGTTCGGAGTCCCGGATGAGATCCCGGACGTGACGAGGGTCTCCGGAATGGTCCGGGGACGAAGATTGATATATAGGATGAAAGGTTTCGGAGTCCGGAAGTGTTCCGGGGAGCATCGGGAAATCGGCGGATTACCGAAAAGGGTTTTCGGGGGTCCCGGAAGTGGTTCTGGGCCTAATGGGCCACAAAGGGGGGACACCACAGCCCTCATAGGGCTGTGCGCCCCCCC
>LR738711.1:945793557-945853954 GCA_902687465.1 Secale cereale
GGCCCCCCTAGGGGAAACCCTAGGGCGCCCCCCTCTCCTCCTTCCCCCTATATATAGAGAGGTAGAGGGAGGGCAGCCAACACACGTTTGTGCCTCGGTGCTGCCCTCCCTCTCCCACAACATATTCGTCTTCCCGCGGTGCTTAGGCGAAGCCCTGCTGGAATCCTCCTCCACCATCACCACCACGCCGTCGTGCTGCCGGTCTCTCCATCAACCTCTCCTCCACCCCTTGCTGGATCAAGAAGGAGGAGACGTCCCCGAGCCGTACGTGTGAAGAACGCGGAGGCACCGTTGCTTCGGTGCTAGGATCTTCGGCGATCTGAATCGCGGCGAGTACGACTCCATCAACCGTGTTCTTAACGCTTCCGCTTAGCGATCTACAAGGGTACGTGGATCCAACTCTCCTCTCGTAGTAGCATCTCCTAGATTGATCTTGGTGAACGTAGGAAAAAAATTTTGTTTCCCATGCAACGTTCCCCTTCAGTGGTATCAGAGCTAGGATCTTGCGTAGATGCTTTCTCGAGTAGAACACAAAAGGGTTTGTGGGCGTTGATGTTTAAATTGCTGCCCTCCTTAGTCTTTCTTGATTCAGCGGTATTATGGGATGAAGCGGCCCGGACCAACTTTACATGTCCACGTACATGAGACCGGTTCCATCGACAGACATGTGACTTTTGTTGCATAAGATGGCTGGCGGGTGTCTGTCTCTCCTATCTTAGTTGAATCGGAATAGAACAAGGCGGTCCTTGTAGAAGGTTAAATAGCAACTTGAATATCACCGTTGTGGCTTTGCGTAGGTAAGAAGCGTTCTTGCTAGATACCCATAGCAGCCACGTAAAACATGCAACAACAAATTAGAGGACGTCTAACTTGTTTTTGCAGGGTATGTATGTGATATGATATGGCCAATGACATGATGAGATATATTTGATGTATGAGATGATCATGTTGTAATAGTTAATATCGACTTGCATGTCGATGCATACGACAACCGGCAGGAGCCATAGGGTTGTCTTTAATTTTTGTATGACCTGCGTGTCAATCATTAAGCGCTTTGTAATGCTTTACTTTATCGCTAAACGGTAGCAATAGTAGTAAGAGCATGGTGGGCGCGCGACAACCCCGATGGCGACACGATGATGGAGATCATGGTGTGGCGCCGGTGACGATGGAGATCATACCGGTGCTTTGGAGATGGAGATCAAAAGCACGAGTTGATGGCCATATCATGTCACTTATGATTTGCATGTGATGTTAATCCTTTTATGCATCTTATTTTGCTTAGGACGACGGTAGCATTATAAGATGATCCTTCACTAAAATTTCAAGATAAAATTGTGTTCCCCCCGAGTGTGCGCCGTTGCGAAGGTTCGTCGTTTCGAAGCACCACGTGATGATCGGGTGTGATAGACTCTACGTTCGCATACAACGGGTGCAAGCCAGTTTTGCACATGCAGAACACTCGGGTTAGACTTGACGAGCCTAGCATGTACAGACATGGCCTCGGAACACGGAAGACCGAAAGGTCGAGCATGAGTCATATAGTAGATATGATCAACATGTTGATGTTCACCATTGACACCACCTCATCTCACGTGATGATCGGACTTGGGTAGGTGAATTTGGATCATGTCACGCTCGAATGACCAGAGGGATGTCAATTTGAGTGGGAGTTATAAATAATTTGATTAGGTAGTAACTCACTTATCATGAACAATAGTCTAAAATGTCTTTGCAAATCTTTTGTTGTAGATGGCTCGCGCAGTAGCTCCCCTGAATTTTAATGCGTTCCTAGAGAAAGCTAAACTGAAAGATGATGGGAGCAACTTTGTGGACTGGCTCCGCAATCTGAGGATCATCCTCACAGCTGCCCAAAAGGTTTATGTCCTAAATGCACCGCTAGGTGAACCCCCCGCTCCTACAGCCCCTGCAGACGTTTTGAACGTCTGGCAGACGCGTTCGGATGACTATTCGATAGTGCAGTGTGCCATGTTGTACGGCTTGGAAGGAGGACTTCAAAGGCGTTTTGAACGTCATGGTGCATATGAGATGTACCAGGAGTTGAAGTTCATCTTTGAAAAGAATGCTAAGATCGAGAGGTATGAGACCACCGATAAATTCTTTGCTTGCAAGATGGAGGAGAATTCGTCTGTCAGTGAGCACTTACTGAAGATGTCTGGGTACTATACCCGCATAGCTGATCTGGGACTTGTGTTCCCGGATGAGGCTATCATTGACAGAATTCTCCAGTCACTCCCTCCTAGCTACAAGAGCTTCGTGCAGCAGTATAACATGCAAGAGATGAACAAAACCATCGCCGAGCTGTTTTCGATGCTGAAAGTCGCTGAGGCAGACATCCAGAAGGAGTATCAAGTGTTGATGGTCAATAAAACCACCAGTTTCAAGAAGAATGGCAAGGGCAAGAAGGGTAACTCTAAGAAGGGTGGCAAAGCAGTTGCTAATCCAGTGAAGAAACCCAAGGCTGGGCCCAAGCCAGAGACTGAGTGTTTCTATTGCAAGGGGAACGGCCACTGGAAGCGGAACTGCCCCAAGTATCTGGCGGACAAGAAGGGGGCCAACAACAACAAAGGTATATGTGATATACATGTTATTGATGTGTACCTTACCAACTCTCGTTGTAGTGCCTGGGTATTTGATACCGGTTCGGTTGCTCACATTTGCAACTCTAAACAGGAACTGCGGAATAAACGGAGGCTGGCGAAGGACGAAGTGACGATGCGCGTGGGAAATGGTTCCAAGGTTGATGTGATCGCCGTCGGCACGCTCGCTCTTCGATTACCATCGGGATTAGTTATGAACCTGAATAATTGTTATTTAGTGCCTGTGATACAGGGTGGAACCCTAATCAGCAGATCTTTCACGAAATGGAGTGGATCCCACGATGAACACGAAGAACACGAGAGGGAACACGAGGGGAAACACGAGAGAATCACTCAAACCAACAAGAACAAGTCACACATATGCTAGATCCTCGAAACACAAAGAGATACAAGATCCATGATCAACAAGGGACGATACAAAGGGTAACCGGTTCTTCTCCGTGAGGAGGTCTTGATATCCCTGGGGATCTTCTCCGATGAAGGAGGTCCTGAATCCGTAGTGGATCTTCTCCGTGGAGGGGACGCAGTCACTCACAAGGAGATGAACCACTAGATAGTATCAAATGAGCTATCACTAAGCTAACCCTAACTAGGAGGAGGTGGAGGGGTATATATAGTCTAGGTCCACGAAGGGGTAAGTGGGAGAGGGATACATGGGCCTCGGGCCCGATACACTGTGCGCAGACAGGGGCCGGATGTCCGGGCCGGGGGCCGGATGTCCGGCGGCTCGCGAGGAGCCGGATGTCCGAGCCTCTGGCCGGATGTCCGGGCTGACCGTGGCCGGCTTCGGTTGCCTTCTGTGATGAGGGGCCGGATTTCCGGCGAAGGGGCCGGATGTCCGGGGCTTCGAGTGGAGCCGGATGTCCGGGGCATGGGGCCGGGTGTCCGGGCTTGCGGTGCTAGCTTCTGTGAAGGGGCGCCGGATGTCCGGGCTTGGGGGCCGGATGTCCGGGCCTGTAGATGCTGGTCCTTCTTCCCTCCCTCTCGCGCTCACTTGGCCTTGGTCCTTGGGCTCTCCATGGGTGTTCCTGAGCATGCACAAGGTCCGCGCTTAAAGTAGCATCCATATCTCGCGAGAAAGGAAAGGTAAAGCATCGAGGAACGGGATCACCTTGCGTCCAAATGGTGTACATGGGGATGAGCGAAGGATGCTCCGTATCAGCCTGCGTTAAGCATGAACATTATATCTGGATCTTGTTTATTGCGAGACGGTTACTCATTTAAGTCAGAGAATAATGGTTGTTCTATTTATATGAGTAATATCTTTTATGGTCATGCACCCGAAGTTAGGGGTTTATTCTTATTGAATCTCGATAGTGATGATACACATGTTCATAACATTGATGCCAAAAGATGTAGAGTTGATAATGATAATACCACTTTCTTGTGGCACTGCCGTCTGGGTCATATCGGCGTGAAACGCATGAGGAAGCTCCATGCTGATGGACTTTTGGAGTCTCTTGATTTTGAATCACTTGACACGTGCGAGCCGTGCCTCATGGGCAAGATGACAAGGACCCCGTTTTCAGGGACAATGGAACGGGCAAGTGACTTATTGGAAATCATACATACTGATGTGTGCGGTCCGATGAGTGTAACGGCGCGCGGTGGATATCGTTATTTTCTCACCTTCACTGACGACTTAAGTAGATATGGGTATATTTACTTGATGAAGCATAAGTCTGAAACTTTTGAAAAATTCAAGCAATTTCAGAGTGAAGTTGAAAATCATCGTAACAAGAAGATCAAGTTCCTACGATTTGATCGAGGGGGAGAATATCTGAGTTATGAGTTTGGTGATCACTTAAGAAAATGTGGAATTGTTTCACAGTTGACGCCACCTGGAACACCACAGCGTAATGGTGTGTCCGAACGTCGTAATCGAACCCTATTAGATATGGTACGTTCTATGATGTCTCTTGCCGATTTGCCACTATCGTTTTGGGGATATGCGTTAGAGACAGCTGCATTCACTTTAAATAGGGCTCCATCTAAGTCCGTTGAGACAACACCGTATGAACTGTGGTTTGGTAAGAAACCTAAGTTGTCTTTTCTCAAGGTTTGGGGTTGCGATGCTTATGTCAAAAGGCGTCAGCCAGAAAAGCTCGAACCCAAAGCGGACAAATGTGTCTTCATAGGATACCCAAAAGAAACAGTTGGGTACACCTTCTATCTCAGATCCGAGGGCAAAGTGTTTGTCGCTAAGAACGGGTCCTTTCTCGAGAAAGAGTTTCTCTCGAAAGAATTGAGTGGGAGGAAGGTAGAACTTGATGAGGTTATTGAACCTCTGCTTCAACCAGAGAGTAGCGCAGCACAGAAAGATGTTTTTGTGGAGCCTGCAGAGGTTGAAGAGGAAGCCAATGATGATGATCAAGGAGCTTCTGATCAAGTTACTACCGAACCTCGTAGGTCGACAAGGGTACGCACTACACCTGAGTGGTATGGTAACCCTGTCTTGGAGGTCATGTTGTTAGACAACGGTGAACCTACGAGCTATGGAGAAGCGATGGTGGGCCCGGATTCCGACAAATGGTTAGAGGCCATGAAATCCGAGATGGGATCCATGTATGAAAACAAAGTATGGACTTTGGAAGTATTACCTGAAGGGCGGAAGGCCATTCAGAATAAATGGATTTTTAAGAGGAAGACGGACGCTGACGGTAATGTCACCGTGTATAAAGCTCGACTTGTGGCAAAGGGTTTTTCACAAGTTCAAGGGATTGACTACGATGAGACTTTCTCACCCGTAGCGATGCTTAAATCCGTCCGAATCATGTTAGCAATAGCTGCATATTTCGATTATGAAATTTGGCAGATGGATGTCAAAACAGCGTTCCTTAACGGTTTTCTTAAGGAAGAGTTGTATATGATGCAACCAGAAGGTTTTGTCGATCCAGAGAATGCTGACAAAGTATGCAAGCTCCAGCGTTCCATTTATGGGCTGGTGCAAGCATCTCGGAGTTGGAATCTTCGTTTTGATGAGGTGATCAAAGCGTTTGGGTTTATATAAGTTTACAATGAAGCTTGTATTTACAAGAAAGTGAGTGGGAGCTCTATAGCGTTTCTAATATTATATGTGGATGACATATTGCTGATTGGAAACAATATAGAATTTTTGGATAGCGTAAAGGGGTATTTGAACAAGAGTTTTTCAATGAAGGATCTCGGTGAAGCTGCTTTCATATTGGGCATCAAAATCTATAGAGATAGATCAAGACGCTTGATAGGACTTTCACAAAGTACATACCTTGATAAAGTTTTGAAGAAGTTCAAAATGGATCAATCCAAGAAGGGGTTCTTGCCGGTATTGCAAGGTACAAAGTTGAGTAAGACTCAATGCCCAGTGACTGCGGAAGATAGAGAAAAGATGAGTGTCGTCCCCTATGCTTCAGCCATAGGCTCTATCATGTATGCAATGCTGTGCACAAGACCAGATGTCAGCCTTTCCATAAGTATGGCCGGAAGGTTTCAAAGTAATCCTGGTATGGATCACTGGACAGCGGTCAAGAATATCCTAAAGTACCTGAAAAGGACTAAGGAGATGTTTCTCGTTTATGGAGGTGATCAAGAGCTCGTCGTAAAGGGTTACGTCGATGCAAGCTTTGACACTGATCCGGATGACTCTAAGTCTCAAACCGGATACGTATATATTCTCAACGGGGGAGCGGTAAGCTGGTGCAGTTCCAAGCAGAGCGTGGTAGCTAATTCTACATGTGAAGCGGAGTATATAGCTGCCTCGGAGGCGGCAAAGGAAGGTGTCTGGATGAAGGAGTTCATGACAGATCTTGGAGTTGTGCCTAGTGCACTGAACCCAATGACTCTGTTCTGTGACAACACTGGTGCCATTGCTCTAGCCAAGGAACCAAGGTTTCACAAGAGGACCAGACACATAAAGCGACGCTTCAATTCCATCCACGATTCGGTCAAGGAGGAGGACATAAATATTTGCAAAGTACACACGGATTTGAATGTTGCAGATCCGTTGACTAAACCTCTTCCACGGGCTAAGCATGATCAACACCAAGACTCTATGCGTGTTAGATTCATTACCTTGTAATGCTAGATTATTGACTCTAGTGCAAGTGGGAGACTGTTGGAAATATGCCCTAGAGGCAATAATAAAAGAGTTATTATTATATTTCCTTGTTCATGATAATCGTTTATTATCCATGCTATAACTGTATTGATTGGAAACTCAAATGCATGTGTGGATGAATAGACAGACTTTGTGTCCCTAGTGAGCCTCTACAGGACTAGCTCGTTGATCAAAGATGACCGCGGTTTTCAGGTCATAGACATGAGTTGTCATTTGATAACGGGATCACATCATTAGGAGAATGATGTGATGGACGAGACCCAAACGTTAAACATAGCTTTTGATCGTGTCAGTTATCGCTATAGTTTTCTGCATGTCAAGTATAAGTTCCTATGACCATGAGGTCATGTAACTCACTGACACCGTAGGAGTGCTTTGTGTGTGCCAAACGTCACAACGTAACTGGGTGACTATAAAGGTACTCTACAGGTATCTCCGAGGGTGTCTGTTGAGTTGACATGGATCGAGACTGGGATTTGTCACTCCGTGTGACGGAGAGGTATCTCCGGGCCCACTCGGTAATACGTCATCTCAATGAGCTCAAAGTGACTAAGTAGTTGGTCACGGGATTGTGTATTACGGTAACGAGTAAAGAGACTTGCCGGTAACGAGATTGAACTAGGTATAGAGATACCGACGATCGAATCTCGGGCAAGTAACATACCGACGAGACAAAGGGAACTGTATACGGGATTGCCTGAATCCTTGACATCGTGGTTCATCCGATGAGATCATCGAGAAACGTGTGGGAACCAATATGGGTATCCAGATCCCGCTATTGGTTATTGACCTGGGAGTGTCTCGGTCATGTCTACATGGTTTCCGAACCCGCAGGGTCTACACACTTAAGGTTCGGTGACGCTAGGGTTGTTAGTGAGAACAGTGCATGGTTACCGAAGGTTGTTCGGAGTCCCGGATGAGATCCCGGACGTGACGAGGGTCTCCGGAATGGTCCGGGGACGAAGATTGATATATAGGATGAAAGGTTTCGGAGTCCGGAAGTGTTCCGGGGAGCATCGGGAAATCGGCGGATTACCGAAAAGGGTTTTCGGGGGTCCCGGAAGTGGTTCTGGGCCTAATGGGCCACAAAGGGGGGACACCACAGCCCTCATAGGGCTGTGCGCCCCCCCTGGGCCCTCTCCTATGGCGCATGGGGGGCTGGCCCCTCCTAGGGCAGCCGCACCCCCTGGCTTGGGGGGCAAGGCACCTAGGGGGGGGGGAAACCCTAGGGCCTGGCGCAGCCCTTGGCCGCCGCCCCCCCTCTGCCCTGGCCGCCGGCCCCCCTAGGGGAAACCCTAGGGCGCCCCCCTCTCCTCCTTCCCCCTATATATAGAGAGGTAGAGGGAGGGCAGCCAACACACGTTTGTGCCTCGGTGCTGCCCTCCCTCTCCCACAACATATTCGTCTTCCCGCGGTCCTTAGGCGAAGCCCTGCTGGAATCCTCCTCCACCATCACCACCACGCCGTCGTGCTGCCGGTCTCTCCATCAACCTCTCCTCCACCCCTTGCTGGATCAAGAAGGAGGAGACGTCCCCGAGCCGTACGTGTGAAGAACGTGGAGGCACCGTTGCTTCGGTGCTAGGATCTTCGGCGATCTGAATCGCGGCGAGTACGACTCCATCAACCGCGTTCTTAACGCTTCCGCTTAGCGATCTACAAGGGTACGTGGATCCAACTCTCCTCTCGTAGTAGCATCTCCTAGATTGATCTTGGTGAACGTAGGAAAAAATTTTTGTTTCCCATGCAACGTTCCCCTTCAACAACACAAGATTGAATTTAATTTGGTGGTACTTCTCGACTACATGGTCTCGAGCTCCGGGGAGAAAATCCTGGGTCTGGCCCGAGTTAGTTATACATGGCAGTAGCGATGATTTTCTGCCATTGCCATGTTGATGGCATTGCTCAGATTTGTTCTTCACGGTCAAAACCTATAATCCGACCTTTGGTAGTTGGCTCCAGTGATGGCGGCGCTCGAGCATCGTTCATTTCTGAATGTGTTGTTGTTGAAGAACCCTTCTCGTTGTCCTTGTATTGTCAAGAGATGGTTGGTGTGGATAGCAGCTAATATTCTATCACTATTTTATCTTTTTTTATTGGAATCCAATAACTCCCGAACATTCGGGTTTTAGGCATTTAGTCCCGAAGGTTTTTACATGGCAACTTTAGTTCGTAGGGGATGGCAACTTTAGTTGATAGGGGATGGCAACTTTGTCCTTTTTGGTTTTTTTGTCAGAAAATTGCGATGTTTCCCTAATCTCACGCAAACTAAAGTTGCCATCTAAAACATTCGGGTTGCCATGCTTAAATCCCAAACGTTCGGGAGTTATCATTACTGTTTTTATTTGTCTCGCTTGGACATAACTTTGATCCTGTATGCTTTGCTTATGTGTTTTATTTTGTGTCTGTTGGTATCATTTGTGTGCATCCTAATATTGCTTTTGAATGAATAAAATCCATGATTAGTCGAAAAATCTAGGAGTTTTCATCTCATGAATGATGTCCCAGATGTAATCCATGAATGGTGTATTTGCATTTAATTGGATTATGTAATTTGGGTCAATCTGTCAGATAGACGCCGGGTGGCCTGGGCCTTGCATGCGAGTCACTTAATTATCTGAAATTTCCAGGTACAAACAATGATTGGGAAAAGTAGTGTGGCTTCTTAGCCTTCTTTTTATTCCCTCGAATTTACGCAACAGTGGACGCAAAATCTATCTGATATATATTCCCATTGGTCTAGTTGAATTTTCAACTAATGAGTTTCTTTACCAATCGTTTTAGTTACGCCCATCGTTTTGACATTTTTCCTTTTCGTTTGAGAAACCATTGTTTGATTTATTGGCTGCTACTTTGAGAGGATGTCAATGGTCCAGTTGTATCGCGAAGTTGACCGCGAAATCCTGGAGTACTTTCTGCACGAATGTTCCCTTTGCACACATCTTATCTTCAAACGATGCTGCCCTTTATAATGCATGACCCGGCGGTCATGTCGATCGTTATGATTAATTACTAATATTTGACCAGCAGGCAGGAAACGTTCCGCCGTATAAACATGATGGTTTGGACTTGTGGATAGTGCATCATAAGTCAAGGTTGCTGAAGTACCGAGAAGACGTATCCGAGTCAGTAAAATACTACGCCTTGCCTGCAGCATGGAACTTCCTCCGCCGTGCGGTATCTGTTACCCAATGAAGCATGGTAGTCAGACTGTGACCGATGCTGGGTTGGTAGAGGTTGGTGGACAGAGTCTTTGCATAGTACTAGTAGTACTCTAGTTTGAAGGAATGGATTTATTTCACGTTTCTTAAGGAAAAAAGATACGTTGCGTAACCAAAGTCTTGGGAACATCTACAGGAGTACCAAATTCTGGTCCCCAAACGCCCGCGGATGTGCTCGAACGCGTCTGTGGGTACTGGCCAAAGAACACACACAAAATGGACATCACAACACGCAAATAAGTCGATTTCACAACCGGATACCTCACTTTCAAATTATCAAATCCGTATCATTACATGCAACGTGAAACCTAATCTAAGCCGGACTCGTCCGGCTCCGCCGTGTCCATGTTCGGCGGCCGGTTGCGCTACTCGAAGTGTTGCTCCGGTCACTGACTAGGTTGAGTAGTTCATGGGACACGTACCGGCTGATGGGACTCAAGTTGCCTCCTTCTCCCATGCCCTACTCTTCCTCGACAGAGCCCGTCGCATGCACGTCGCTGGTGGATATGAGATCGATGATGTATCTGTCGCCGGAGGATTCGGCAACGTCCACCACAACGAGGTTGCGGCGCCCGGGGTGGCCGTGCACCATACACGACGCTGAAGAGTGCGACTCCGCCTCGCCAATGTTCGCCGTGAGGGCTTCTGCTGCCTCCTGCTCGCGCTGCCTTGCACGGTGGACACGTTATGTCAAACTTGCGTTGCACGAACCCATGCGGTCACCTCCGCCTAAGCACGCCGATGTGGCAGTTGCGCATCTGCCAGCGTGCTGGGACGCCTGATGGATCGTACTGCCTCCGGCGAGGCAGTGGCGGCACACCTCATGCTAGATCCAAGCGACATTTGGATGGACGTAATGGATTCCCTGGTGGAAGGATTCCAACCGCTGTCATCGGTCTACCTCCTCCCAGGTGTGGCACGACGCTAGGCGGGCAGCTATCTCCTCATCGGGGCCACGTGGGACGAGCTCCGGATCAACGGATCTGAAGGTCTAAGATTTGGGTTCGTTGGTCGGCATGCCGGAGATGGTGGGAGATCGTCGAACGGAAGATTGTGGGCGGAGAAGATTGGAGTGGAGTGGAATACAGCTAGGGTTTCGTCCGGAGTGTAGATAGTGTTCAATTTATGTGGGGTCTGGTGTGCCGGAAATGACATGACGCCCGCGTCCTGGCGTCCATATCCGCCCCAGATTTGGACTAGATATTGGGAGTGATGGTCAGTTCGGATGTTTAGTCCGGATATGGGACGCCTGGTTTGGTGGCATTTTTTCGTCCAAACACTGACCGGATAGCCTGATTGGGCATCTGGGACAGGTATGGGGTCCATTTGTAGATGCTCCGAGGCTAACTTTCATGAACACCTAAACATTGTGAGACGATGGACACCCAACGGCGTAGCCAGGATTGGCTGACGCCCAGGGCCAAAAATGAAGGGCTAATTTTTTTTCCTAACAAACTACCCCAGTTTTAAGTCATACAAAAGTAATGCTAATTTTTAATGATAAAATCTGAACACAATATTTAGCTGTGCTTCATCTCATAACGTAACACATAACAAAAGACAATATAAATGATACATAATACAAAAGATGGTACCAAATCGAAGGGTTGTTTGATTTTAGCTTCCCGCGATTACATCTTCAATAATAACAGATGATTCACCTTCAAGTATAAAATTGGCATGCAAGTCAGTGCATAGAAAGCAAGTTAAAAAATTGCTACTGGATGCAAAATATGAAACATTACCTATAGGACGAGGTAACATGCCTTTGCGGTTGCGATAACCTTGAAATCGCTCAATGATCTTTGACTCTTCAATACTAACCAATACATCTCGCTCAATGTAACATACCATTCTGTGATTCAGCCAATCATCACCCATCCTGTTCCTCAGGTCAGTCTTGATAATGCTCATTGCCGAGAAGGCCCTTTCCACCGTTGCGGTTGCAACAGGTAAAATTAATGCTAACTCGACAAGGCGGTAAACCAGCGGAAAAGTTGTGTGCATCTCACTCAAAACCATCTTCATGGCAAGATGACCAAGGTCATTACAATTCATCAAATGTGGATCTACTCTTGCTTCATGAATGAACGAGTCCAATTGGTTTCTAAGGACAAAACTAACTTCATATGCAGAGAAGTCGGCACCATACATACTAGCAAGATCAACAAGCTTGTCTTCATCATAATTGGCAAAAGAGTTCTTTGGATCAAGACAAGCAATGCATCTTAACAATTGAGTAGATCTTTCAGTAAAGCGGTTGTTTAATTCCACAATAACTTGGTCATGCACCACATTGAATATTTCATTTCTGAAATGATGATGGTAAGTTACCAATTGGCCACCCCAAGTTCTTGAACGACCATTAGCAGTTCTTGTATCTTCCATATTTGGCACTACAATATTGTATTTGAGACAGAAGTCAGTTACCTCTTGGAAGAGCTCATCCCAACCATTCTGTCGTATCTCTTGCATTTTGTCCAATGTGGTTTTGATCAATCCCACGGCACGCACAATATGTTGTTTTTTCTGTTGCAAGCATTGTGATAGATCGTTAGTCTTGCCCAATAATCTAATCATAAGATGCAATATGAGAACAAATTCAAATGTTTCCATGTGCTTTATCAAACCCCCAGCCGAGGTTCTTTGTGCAACATTATCAGCATCATTGTACAAATTCTCTAATACCTTCAGAACTGGTTTCCACATAGAAATAAGTCGACACAAAGTCCTATGATGTGACCCCCACCGTGTATCACCGGGTCTTGCAAGGTTAGTTAACTGGTTTTTTCCTTTCCCCCCAAGAAGTTCCCCGGCCTCCACTTGGCGCACAAATTCATTATGTTGCTCTTGGGCTAATTGATCATGTCTTTTACATGAAGCATTAACAATGTTGACAACCATGCTAGTGTATTCAAAGAAATCCCTTACTGATGAACAACACTTTGCAACGGCAACAACAACTAATTGCAATTGATGGGCAAAGCAGTGTATATAATGAGCATAAGGATTTTCCTCCAATATCAATCTTTGCAACCCACGAAATTCCCCTCTCATATTGGAAGCCCCGTCATAACCTTGCCCTCTCAAATTCGACATAGACAAGCCCTGAGTAGCAAATATAGCATCCAAAACTACATTAAGTGAAGTTGCTCGCGTGTCCGGAACATGCTTGATTGCAATAAACCTCTCAATCACCTCCCCTCGGCTGCTGAGATGCCTACATAAGACACAATTGCATGATTAATATATAACAACTTTGAGAAAATATATGCACAACAAGACCCACATACAATACACACAAAGGTACTGACCTCAAACACATAGCCATTTGCTCCTTGATAGATGCATCTCTAGACTCATCAACAAGTAAGGAAAATTTTATATCTCCAATTTCATCAATAATGGCTTTGGAGGTCTCTTCTGCACACGCCTTGCACAAGTCCAATTGTATCTCAGGTGAAGTTAGCTTATGGTTCGCTCCTGCATCCCCAATCAATTTGCGTGCCTCTCCGTCTTTCTCTATGAGCCAGGCCAACAATTCCTTAAAGTTACCCTTATTCTTTGAGCTAGTAGACTCATCATGTCCACGAAAAGCTAGACCTTGTAGCAGCAAAAATTTGATAACACCCAATATAATCAAGAGACGAGCTTTGTATTCTTCTTCGTCCTTCTGAGTTCCTCGATCAAACACATGTGGCAGATTTTGCCTCTGATTTTTGAAAGCCTCATAGTGCTGTCTAGCCTTATTATGAGCACTATCATGTTTACCAACATGTTCATCAAGGATTTTGGGTCCATCCTTCCAATTTTTAAACCCATTCTTAGTGAATGCTTGAACACCATAGTTTTCAGCTCTTGGTTGCTTAAATAGAAAGCAGTAAAAGCAAAAGGCTGCATTTTTATGAACGCTATATTCCAACCAGCCACGATGATTTTTGTACCAAGAATCATGAAAGCTTCTAAGCCCTTTTCCTACCCATTTCCGTTCATATACATGATCAGTTGGTTGGCATGGACCCTTACTAATGTACTCCCTTCTAGCAAGATCCCTAATGTCTGGATCCAAATTCTCAATAGGTATTCTCTTACCAGGGTCTGGTTCGATATCACCGGGCTTAAGTTGAGCCGTAACATGAGAAATATCATCACCTGGTTGAGTTGAAGGGGCTGTTTCTGTTACTATGGAATCATGGCTTTGTGGTTGAAAAAAAGATGTCATTGTCCTGGTTCTTTTGTTCATCTTGTCTTCCTGGAAATTTGAACAAAAATTAGGAAATCAATTTCTACTGCAGCAATTAAACAACTAATCAATCCATCAAGGTGTATTTTGATTTGAAGCATCAATTTGAATGGAGCGAAAACATCTAACAGATGCCCTGTTGTGTGCTTTGTCAAAAAAAAAAATCTAACAGACTGGGCAGAGCCGCAGAGGACAAAAGATGCCCTGATTAAGCGCGTTCAACTAAACAGAGAGGCAGAGAGCAACCAAATTTCGGCCCGATCGATCCCAGCCTAGATTCCCTAGCCTGGCCGGTGGGGAGCGAATCCGGCAAAGCGACGGCGAGGGGAGCAGGGGTGGAAGAGCCATGAAGCTCTGCTGCCTGCGGCTACATTATACCTGGCTCTGGTTGGCTGGACGGTGGCGCCGTGGTGGAAGGCCGGAGGCGGGGCGAGGTCGCCGGACGGGGTCGCCGCCTGCCCGCCTCGCCGGAGTGGACGGGGTCGCCGGATTTGAGGAGCGGTGGCCGGCGGCTGGCTACGAGGGTGGATGCGGACGGGAATAGGTTTTAGTCAGCGTCTCCGCTCTCTGTCGCTCTTGCGTGGTCGATCGATAGGCCTGGGCTGTCGCACGTGATGGGCTGGGCCAAGCCAACGCCCCGGGCCACTTTTGAAAATCTAAAAAATATAGGCTAAAAAAAACTGCACGCCCCGGGCCATGGCCCTGGTGGCCTGGGCCCCAGCTACGCCTTTGTGGACACCCAACTAGGATACTTAGGGCATATCCATGGGAGGCCGCCAACATCGAGGGAAAATAGAACACGAGAGGAGCCGCCGCTTGGGTCCCTACAGGAAGGCCACCGCCGGCACGCCACCGGCTTGCACAACCCCTCGTCGACCCCCGCCCGGGCTCCATGGAAGCGGAGGTGCCCACCTTCCCCTTCGGGGCTCCTGACAGTCCGGTAAGTGGACTGCCGGAGATGGGGATGACAAAGAGATTCGTTGTGGCCAGCCGTAGACTTGTGTAGTGTATCTGTGTCGTGTGAGTGGACATAGTTTTATGTTTTTAGTAAAAATATGTCCAAAATGTAAACATTTTTGTCCAGTTTGTATGAAATCGGTAAGTTTATAATAAATCCGGCCGTGTTTGTATGAATTTCATCCGGTTTGCTGAAAAGGTGTTTGAAATGTATGCTGCTACCGTTGGATGACGGCCTCCCATATCCGTGTCCACGCACTGGTCCCTTTTGTCCTCGGACGGATACAGAAGAAAATTTGTGGGTTGCCGTTCGAGATGCTCTAAGTCAAATATATAGATTTAATTAAAATTATTAAATACACAATTAACTCAAAGAATACATAATTAAATAGTATGATTTGTATTTGCTCGTATCATTGTTGGTAGTTTATTCTACAAATTTGACCAAACTTTGCGCTATTTGACTTGAGATTAACATTTTGAAGACGGATAGAGCACGTGATTTGATCTGGTGAACGCCTTTCGTTCCCGCGTTAACTCAGTGCGCACTGCACTTTTTCGTGACGCCGGCGTGGAAGTCTGGCTTAATTAGATCAGTTTTGCTAAAACTCATCTAGATGAGATATAATTTGGTCTCATTCACGTTTTATAGTCATTAGATGTGAACAGACACAACCCACGTCAGCACACACATATCTTATAGCATCACATCTAATGGCTATAAAACGTGAATGAGACCAAATTATGTCTCATCTAGATGAGTTCTAGGTACTCCCTAATTAGATAGCCGCAATTGACTTGTCAATTCTCTCTGGATTATCATGTCGTGCAAAACTAATTTACCGGCGCAACAGAAAGTATTCAACGTGCCAATGATGCTAATCTGTAATCTCCCTTCACATCACGGCGTTTCCATGTAGCCTCGCCTCTAGCCGGCCTAGCTATTACTAATCGCATGAAATGTAGCAGAGTGATCTACTGGGCTTGTGAACGTGATCCATGGTATCAACATGCATGGCGTTTCATGTAGCTTGGTTTGATTGGCTTGGTCAAGTCAACGATTGCAAACGGCCGTAGGATTCCGACACCTTGTCCGTCGAGTGTATAAATAGGCCCCAGCACAGGCTTGGCAAACCATCCTTCCATTGAGCAGTGAGTTAACTAGCTAACTACCCATCGAGAGTGGCATATAGCACCGAGTTTGCAGAGCAAGCAGGCATGGAGAAGCTCTCCATGGCAGCAACCATGTTCTGCGCCGTCGTCCTTGCGGCTCTTGCAGCGGCGGCCGGCAGTGAGGCGGCGGTCGTGGAACACACCTTTGTCGTGAGTACAATATCTATCTATCAATCTATCGATGTTCTTGATCACTTCTCGGTAGATTTACTTTCAAAGGTGTGTTCAAAAAAGGTTTACTTTTAAAGGTGGCGACGATAGTAAACTTGCTTTGTGCGTATAGGCTAAAATCTTAGGCTGGATGTGCATCATGAAAACAAACCAACAAAAGTATTTTCAGTTTGTGTGTGGTTACCGTCACTAGCTATCAAGTTTTCTATAGCCTCCGATTCTCAAAAAAAAAAACTATCTATAGCCTCTTGATCAGTTACGTATTTGATTAATGATGATGTTCAGGTGCACGAGATGAACCAGACGCACCTGTGCAACACGACCAAGATTTACGTGGTGAACGGGCAGCTCCCGGGCCCCACCATCGACATCACGGACGGCGACACGGTTGTCGTCCACGTCGTCAACCGTCTCCCTCACGGGCTCACCATCCACTGGCACGGCGTCCGGCAGATGAGGAGCTGCTGGTCCGATGGCGCCGGCTTCGTCACCGAATGCCCCATCCCTCCCGGCGGCGAGCACGTGTACCGCTTCAACGTCACCGGCCAGGTCGGCACGCTGTGGTGGCACGCCCACGTCACCTGTCTCCGCGCCACCGTCGCCGGCGCCTTCATCATCCGCCCCAAGGGCGGGAGGTACCCGTTCCCGACTCCTGCCAAGGACGTGCCCATCATCATCGGCGAGTGGTGGCAGCTCGACCTCGTGGAGCTCGACCGGAGGATGCATGACGGTAACTTCGATGACAACCCGCTGTCGGCGACCATCAACGGTAAGCTCGGAGACCTCAGCAACTGCTCTGGCAAGCCGGAGGAGAGCTTCGTCCTCGACGTGGTGCATGGGAAGACATACCTGCTGCGGATCGTGAACACGGCGCTCTTCTCGGAGTACTACTTCAAGGTCGCCGGGCACACGTTCACGGTGGTAGGCGCCGACGGGTACTACCTGACGCCGTACAAGACGGACATGGTGACCGTCGCGCCAGGGGAGGCCATCGACGTGCTCATGGCCGCTGATGCCCCGCCCGCGCACTACCATATGGTGGCGCTCGCAAACCAGCCGCCGGAGCCTGACCCGCAGATCCCGGGGTTCGTGTCCCGCGGCCTCGTCCGCTACGCTGGATCCTCCCACAACAACAATGGGCTGCCGGTGCCGACGCCGCTCATGCCCAGCCAGCACAACACCATGCCGTCCTACTACTTCCACAGCAACCTCACCGGCCTCGCCCACCCGGACCGCCACCGCGTCCCCATGCACGTCGACGAGCGCCTCTTCTTCACGCTCGGCCTCGGCTCCATCTGCCGCGGCACCAACAAGACATGCCAGCGTGGGCGGAGTCCCGAGACCATCGTGGTGGCCACCATGAACAACGTGTCCTTCCGCCACCCGACCAACGCGTCGCTCCTCGAGAGGTACTACGACGGCCGGACAAGTGGCCTCTACACGGAGGACCTCCCCGACCATCCGCCGCGGCCGTACAACTACACCGATCGCGCCCTCATCCCGCCGGGGCCGCTGGAGAAGGCGCTGGAGCCGACGTTCAAGGCGACCAAGCTACGGAGGTTCCGGTACAACACCTCGGTGGAGATCATCTTCCAGAGCACGGCGCTGCTGCAGAGCGACTCCAACCCCATGCACCTCCATGGCTACGACTTCTTCGTCCTTGCCACGGGGCTCGGCAACTACAACCCCAAGACGGACCCCAAGAAGTTCAACTACCACAATCCGCAGTTGAGGAACACGGTGCAGGTTCCCAGGACTGGCTGGGCCGCTGTGCGCTTCGTCACCGACAACCCCGGGATGTGGTACCTTCACTGCCACTTCGAGTTCCACATCATCATGGGCATGGCCACAGCGTTCATCGTGGAGAACGGGCCGACGCCGGAGACCAGCCTCCCCCCGCCGCCGCCAGAATTCAAGAGGTGTGGCGCCAATGGCCTCACTCAGCCATAGAGTAATTAATTTGGGTAATTAAGGACGTGCGTGCGGAAGTTGGGTCCTGAGTTTATTTATTACTACTAGTGCAAAATAAAAACAAATGAAGATGCACGCAAGGATTTGCATGGATCCTTCATTGTATGGCCAGATGATTCTTACTGTAAAAGTTGATATTATTTTTTAATTTTATTTCCCCATTGTAATGTGTGAACTGTAAGTCGGTCCAGTTGGGTTCAATTTTACAAAGAAGTATATGAACTGGCTGTTATAATAAACAAAAGGACCGTGATATTTGGCACACGTGTGGTGGATAGCAAAACTATCACACTCCTCATTTCTCCCATATAAATACATGCATGCATGCATTAGGATATAGATTAGGGTGTGACTAACTCTTTTTCCTCGTCCATCCCTCTATCTAATTACGTACATGCATTAGAGGACAAAAAAAGCTGATGTCATCCTAGATTCTCTCCTATTTCAAAAATTCAAAATGTTTTGTAGCTTAAACCGTTGGTTCGATGCAAAAACCGTTTTCACATAAAAGATTCGTCGTGATGAGATCTTCAAACTAGATCCCATGTTGGTATGTTTCGACGAATCTTTTTCCCGGGTCAAAAGTTACCACGCCTCGGCTATATAAGTTACCAAGCCTGTGGTATGCAACTTACCATGCTATTTCCACATAAGTTACCGGGGTTATATTTTACATCAACCCCCCTCCCCCCCGGTTCAAAAGTTACCGCAGGTGTTTGTACTTATTTTAATAGGTATGTGCTTCATATATTGCCGTGCTATTTTCACATAAGTTATCGGGGGATGTTTCTTAAAAAGTTTTCCCCTTGGTTAAAAGTTTCCACGGTATATGTACATAAGTTATAGGGTATGCGGTTTGTATTTACCATATTATTTTCACATTAGTTATCGGGCTATGTTCTCCCGGTCAAAAAAGTTACAGCGGTGTTTCTGGAAAATTGTCGGGTATGCGGTTCACATATTGTCGTGCTATTTTCGCACAAGTTACCTTGAGGATTGGAGTATGCTTTTCAACAATTTTGTTTCTCGTTGGTCAAAATTATTACGGTGTTTATTCGTAAGTTATCGGACATGCGGTTCATATATTACCATGTTATTTTCAAACTAAAGAAACTAATCGTTTTGACACTTTTTTACAGTTGTGTTATTATAGAAAATTATCACGATTTTCTCTCAGGTCAAAGTTACCATGGTATTCGGATGCAAGTTATCAGGCCTGTGTTGCATAAGTTACTGTGCTATTTACATAGAACTTACCAGGTACTATGTTTCAACAACTACACCCCTTTCAAAGTTACCACTGTGTTTTGTACACAAGTTATAAGGTCTTTGATGTGTAAAATACCATGGTACTTACACATAAGTTATCATGGTATGTTTACATCAATCTTCCCACGGTCAAAGTTACCAAGTGAGGTTGTACATGAGTTATCGGGTCTACAGTTTGTATATTATCATGGTACTTACACCTAAAAACCTGGCTGTGTTTCGGTAGCTATTTTCGTAGGTCAAAAAATACCACAATGTTTTTGCGTAACTTATCACGCCTATAGAGGGTCAAAGTGGGCCGTTTTCCTAGGGCAACCCACGAGCACGTGTGCCCCTCATGACACTAAACATTATGTGACTTTCCCGAGGCATGCCTTTTGTTGTCTTCATCCAAGAGGCCCCACGAGACGAGTGTATGTCATCATTTTATTTACAAAAAAATTATCGGGGATGTTTTGAACAACTTTTTCACAGGACAAAAAGTTATCATGGTGATTTTAGGTAACCTGTCAAACCCGCAGTGCTTAAAATATCATGCTATTTACACATTTATCAGGGGTATGTTTCAGCAAAATCCCCCCCTCTCCACGGGTCAAAAACTTATCGCGGTGTTTAGTTATCGCAGTGCATATGTCTTTCGTGCTATTTACACATAAAAATATCAGGGGAGGGAGGTATACTACCGTGCTATTTACACAGAAGATACCGGAGTATCTTTTCAAAAGAAAACTTCCCTATGGTCAAAGTTACCATGGTGTTTCTACCTCAGTTATCAGATGTGCGTAGCGTAAATTACCATCTATTTACACATAAATTATCGGGTATCTTTTCACATTTTTCTTCCTCAATGGTTAAAGTTATCACGATGTTTGAATCTAAATTATCAGCTCTATGGTGTGAATGTTATCGTGCTATTTACAGGAATTATTGGGGGGTGGGGGTGGGGGCGGGTCCAACAAATTTCTTCCCAATGATCAAAATTACCACGATGCTTTCACCAAAGTTATCACGCCTTCAGTGCTTATGACCATGCTACTTACACATAATGTACCGCGTGGTATACAAAAGTTACCATGTTGGTGGTACGTCATTTATCGTGGTGGTGATGAAGAATTTACCATGGGAAAAGTTTATGTGTCAGGATTGATAGGTGAAACAAAAAAAAATTCAATGCTGACATATTAAAGACAAAACATGTCAAAAACAATATTTCCCTTTGCTTGTTCAACAATGAGTGTTATAGGTGAGGTGGTTAGCTCCCTTTGTTGATTACTTGCAGACCAGAGAACAAATCCCAATCCAAGTATTATTTTTGCCTGAAAATCGGGAAGGCACGTGGGGCCTTAACTGATGATTACGAAAATTAGGAAGGCACGAGGAGGTGCGAGAAAGGAAGGAAACCGAAAGGATCTATTTTTGCAGCATAATATCCGCTCCTGTCATAATTTATGATTACGAAAATTAGAAAGATATGATGGGTGTGGCAGTTTTGCAATCTGCCACACGGTTGCCACATACATATGTCCTAAACAAAATCCTATATTTAGAGGATTCAGTGTCAGAAATAAGTGTGTCAAACTTTCCTGAATAGTTGACCTAAATCCAACTGTCCCAAAATATTGCACACCAAAAGGATAACTAAATACGGCAGGTGTTGCTATGGAAGAATTCGATTTAGACATTTAGTCGTATGTTTTTTTCTTATCTGGGTAACTTTTCGGCTTTCGTTAGCTTTCCTATGTACTCCCTCCGTCCAATAATATAAGGGCATTTTTATACTAAAAACATTCTTATACTATGGGATGGAGGAAGTACTTTGCTTGATACTAATTAATAAGAATGGTTATGTGCATCATAACAATACCGGGGGGTTTAGCCTCCTTTTCGGAAAAAGAATATAAATCACCAATTTTGATAAGTAAAATGTGGAATATAGATGCATTTTGACTTTTTTTGATAAATAATTTGTGGGCCGCTGATGTGTGCCATGACTCGCAAACATGGTCACGCGACGGGTACTTTTTATTGCATAGCCTTCGCCAAAACACTCTAATGGGTTCGTAAATGGGAAAAGTGTTTTACCTCTACAAGTGTGATCGCATTGGTCGGTATATATATTTTATAAATAGGGGATGTAAACGTTATATATTGAAATGCAACTGCTATTGAAAAATGATTCATTCTGTCCTTCCTGGTGTTCTTCTCCCTAGTTGTAGTTTTCTTATACTCGCTTGTTCTGTCTCGGTGTACCTTGCTTCTGCTCCTCATCCATTTTGCAGACGTTCTATGGTGCCGGGGAGCATGTGGCTCGATCTTCTTGCTGGTATTTAGATCTGATAAGATTTGTGTCTAATGGTCGATGCTTATCTCTCTCTCGGGTGGTGTTGGTATCGGCCATTGCGGTTGTGTTTGGTATCGGCATGACCCAGCGCCAGGCAATGGCCGCACCGCCGCTGCTTTCGTCGTTGTGGAGCTGCTGGCCGTGTAGAACACCCACCACGCCAGGATGATCGCCTTCAACACCAAGGACGGCGAGTGAAAGTAGAAGAAGCTTCATATTTTAAAGGCTTACTCCTGTCGCGCACGGGGTCGCCACGGCGTTCTCTCACACTCTGACAAGTTGTGGTGGGCTGACCTTGCCTAGGGACTCGTCTATTATGACCTCTCCGACGGCACCCCGACGATACGCTTCGTCGAGCTGCCGTATGAGAGTGCTCTTAGCTTTGACCACCACCCCTTGCGACGGCGCGCCGTGTGCACGAACGATTCCTGCATTAGGTATGTCGAGGTCTCGCGCATCGGGGACGGCCCTTCCGGGGCCGGTCTAACAAATATTGGACCCCGGTACGTGTCAAATAAACATCAACATTTATACGAAATTTTAATACTTGTGTATAAGTCATTTTTCCAACTAACAATGGTAAATTTTAAAATAATAAGAATACATTTGTCAATAAAGTAGTGTTAAAAACGTTTTTATATTTTGGGACAGAGGGAGTACATCTTAAAACATGTTTTGATCAATTCAACTTAATATTGATCAAATAAGAAATGAAAAAAAATCCATGTATTATTGGATTATTATTTTAATTTTGAATTAATGTGGTGTATATGTATATGTGTGTCACTAACTATATTAATAAGTGTGGGGTATAGAAATATGTCTTGATAACGAACTTTACAATTAAATATATGCAAATAGAAAAATCTAGAGTACACGAGATGTTTACGAGGAGTTTGCTACCTAATAATTGGATGTTGTTTTATTCGTTTTTCTGTAAAATAAGTGGAACATATTACTGTGGGTTCAATAATATGTTGATGATGCTTATATGATATGTACTTGGCACTGAAATAATATTACTCCCTTTAGTACAACTTGTAAAGCGTCCATCAAAGAGGAAGAGAGAGACCTGCAATCCTAAGTAAAATTGCATTATTTTCTTTAGATATTCGATGATTTCTATGTATTTGGTAGGCTCTTGGAGGTGACATTGTTTCATTAATAATGTGGTGATTAATATGCACACTTAGGATAGGACCAAGGTGGTCGTCCTGTTTTCTTGGTCTATGGGTTTGCTCTAACGTCAAGGAGCGATAAGACGAGATTGGCATTGACTATGATGACCCGCAATCACTAAAGAAGACAACTAGTAGTGGAGACTCAAATCTCAAGCTAGGTTGTAGAAGCTCAAAGGTGCAACAGTTTAGGACATTCTACAGATGTATGTATATATATAGCGCACTCTAGTTAATGCCTAATAACTACTAAAGCTGGCTGAAGTGGGTGATCCGTCTCAGTCACGCTGATGGTGTAGTTAGGAGCCTTATTTCAATCTGTTTTTGAGATAGGTATCTAGTTTCTTCATTCCTATCATCATCGATATATATAAGTATTTATCATTGATATATGTATATATAGGAGTAGGATTTTTTACAATAGCTTACCACAGAACTCGTTAAGATTTTTGACGGTGTAAAAGTTCTAAAAAATTCTGGAAAAAATATTAAACCATCACACCTATAATATAACATGATCCAACGGAGGGATTGAAAAATATGACTGGATGTGTCCTGGACAAAAAGAACAACTATTTCAGTATATATTGATCCTGATATGAGCTGAAATGCTTGTTTTTTCGCTGAGGACATATAAATGCATATTTTCACAATCACACCGGTGAATCATCTTATTGTATTAGAATGAGGCTCCCATATTTATTTCGTATTTTTAATAACTTTTAAGATGTTAAATGTTTCGCAAGCCATAACTAGTTTTGTGACAAGCTATGATATACAGCCGGTCTATTATGCTAATATTAGCAGAATAATTATTCTGATAACACTTCCGCACCGCACGATCAACGCGAGGGCATTGCACTTTCTGTAGCAACGACACTGCAATATAGAGACTAGTGAACTCCATGTCGAAAAAAACTATACACTATGTTTTCTCGGTACTATTTTCGCTTCAGTTTTTAAAACGTTTGTCGGAACGAGGCGTGTAATATATCGTTGAAAATCTATGGATTAGGTGCAACTTCACCATGTTGAAATATTTTCGAGATTCTTCACAGTTTAAGAGTAGTTTCGGAAACGGTGCGGCGCATGACGAGTGGTAGCGAGTGTTTTTTCGCGTTTTTTCTAAATCACTTGTCGGAATGAAGCAAATGATACACCGTTGGAAAAATATCGTTGAGGCGCATCTTTTTCATATCTATTATTTTCTCTAATTAATTACTGTTTAAGAGCAGTTTCAAATTTACCAAATCGTGGAATTCTGTATTTCAATTTTTCGATATTGTTTTCGCTCCAGTTTTTTAACTGTTTGTCAAAACGAGGCGTGTAATATACGTTGAAAAGCTAGGGACGAGACGCAACTTTCATATGTTGAAATGTTTTTGAGATTCCTTACGGTTTTAAATTAATTTTGAAAATCGTGCGGCGGGCACCGATTGGCAGCGGCCGTTTTTTCTATAAAAAAATCAAACCTCTCGTCGGAATGATCCAAACGATACGCCGTTGGAAATATATCGCCGAGATGCAAATTTTTCATGTAGAACGTTCTGTCTAATTCCTTACGTTTTAAGAACAGTTTTAAATTTACCGAAATGCGGACACTGTTTTTCACGACACCCAAATCGATGAGTGAACTTCATTTGACAGAAAACCGCACTGCTTAGTATAGGAAACCACAGTGCATTGATGTCTATTACGCAACCTTATTCTTGTAAACATTGTTGGGCATCCAAGTGCAGAGGTTTGTAGGATAGTAGCAAATTTCCCTCAAGTGGATGACCTAAGATTTATCAATCCGTGGGAGGCGTAGGATGAAGATGGTCTCTCTCAAACAACCCTGCAACCAAATAACAAAGAGTCTCTTGTGTCCCCAACACACCTAATACAATAGTAAATTGTATAGGTGCACTAGTTCGGCGAAGAGTGGTGATACAAGTGCAATATGGATGGTAGATATAAGTTTTTGTAATATGAAAATATAAAAACAGCAAGGTAACTAATGATAAAAGTGAGCGTAAACGGTATGCCAATGCATTGAAACAAGTCGTAGGGTTCATACTTTCACTAGTGCAAGTTCTCTCAACAATAATAACATAATTAGATCATATAACAATCCCTCAACATGCAACAAAGAGTCACTCCAAAGTCACAAATAGCGGAGAACAAACGAAGAGATTATGGTAGGGTACGAAACCACCTTAAAGTTACTCTTTCTGATCGATCTATTCAAGAGTCCGTAGTAAAGCACGAAGCTATTCTTTCCGTTCGATCTATCATAGAGTTCGTACTAGAATAACACCTTAAGATACAAATCAACCAAAACCCTAATGTCACCTAAATACTCCATTGTCACCTCAACTATCCGTGGGCATGATTATACGATATGCATCACACAATCTCAGATTCATCTATTCAACCAACACAAAGAACTTCAAAGAGTGCCCCAAAGTTTCTACCGGAGAGTCAAGACGAAAACGTGTGCCAACCCCTATGCATAAGTTCATAAGGTCACTGAACCCGCAAGTTGATCACCAAAACATACATCAAATAGATCACGTGATATCCCATTGTCACCACAGATAAGCACATGCAAGACATACATCAAGTGTTCTCAAATCCTTAAAGACTTAATCCGATAAGATAACTTTAAAGGGAAATCTCAATCCATTACAAGAAAGTAAAGGGGGTGAAACATCATAAGATCCAACTATAATAGCAAAGCTCAGGATACATCAAGATCGTGCCATCTCAAGAATACGAGAGAGAGAGAGAGAGAGAGAGAGAGAGAGAGAGAGAGATCAAACACATAGCTACTGATACATACCCTCAGCTCCGAGGGTGAACTACTCCCCCCTCATCATGGAGAGCACCGGGATGATGAAGATGGCCACCGGAGAGAGATTCCCCTCTCCGGCAGGGTGCCAGAATGGGTCTAGATTGGTTTTGGTGCCTCCAGAGGCTTGCGGTGGCGGAACTCCTGATCTAGGTTATTTCCCGAAGGTTTCTGTATATATAGGGGGTGTTGGAGTCGGGGGCAAGTAAAGGGGACCTCCGGGCTATCCACGAGGTAGGGGGCACGCAAGGGGTGCGCCCCCTACCCTCGTGGGCAGCCCGGGAACCTTCTAGTCCCCCTCTGGCATTTCCTGGGCATCTTCTAGTCCAAAAATAACCTCCGTTGAGTTTCAAGTCAATTGGGCTCCGTTTGGTATTCCTTTTCTGAGAAATACTGAAATAGGAAAAAAAAACAGCAATTTGCACTGGGCCTTGGGTTAGTAGTTTAGTGCAAAAAAAATTATAAAAGTGTATAGTAACGCCCATTAAACATCCAAAACAGAATATATAATAGCATGAAACAATCAAAAATTATAGATACGTTGGAGACGTATCAAGCATCCCCAAGCTTAATTCCCGCTCGTCCTCGAGTAGGTAAATTATAAAAACAGAATTTTTGATGTGGAATGCTAACCAACATAATTCTCAATGTAATTTTCTTTATTGTGGCATGAATGTTCAGATCCGAAAGATTCAAGACAAAAGTCTATATTGACATAAGAATAATAATACTTCAAGCATACTAACAAAGCAATCATGTCTTCTCAAAATAACATGGCCAAAGAAAGTTATCCCTACAAAATCATATAGTCAGGCTATGCTCTATCTTCATCGCACAAAATATTTAAATCATGCACAACCCCGGTTTCAGCCAAGCAATTGTTTCACACTTTAATTCTTTCAAAACTTTCAACTTTCACGAAATACATGAGCGTGAGCCATGGATATAGCACTATGTGGAATAGAGTGGTGGTTGCGGAGAAGACAAAAGAAGAAGATAGTCTCACATCAACTAGGCGTACCAATGGGCTATGGAGATGCCCATCAATAGATATCAATGTGAGTGAGTAGGGATTGCCATGCAATGGATGCACTAGAGTTATAAGTGTATGAAATCTCATAAAAAAAACTAAGTGGGTGTGCATCCAACTTGCTTGCTCATGAAGATCTAGGGCATTTGAGGAATCCCATCGTTGGAATATACAAGCCAAGTTCTATAATGAAAATTCCCACTAGTATATGAAAGTGATAAAACAAGATACTCTCTATCATGAAGATTATGGTGCTACTTTGAAGCACAAGTGTGGAAAATGATAGTAGCATTGTCCCTTCTCTCTTTTTCTCTCATTTTTTTTGAGGGGCTTTTTTTTAGCCCCCCTCTTTTTTTGGGGGGGGGGCATATCTTTTTTTGGCCTTTCTCTCTTTTTTTTCCTCACATGGGACAATGCTCTAATAATGAAGATCATCACACTTTTATTTACTTACAACTCAAAGATTACAACTCAAAGCTAGAACAAAATATGACTCTATGTGAATACCTTCGGCGGTGTACCGGGATGTGCAATGAATCAAGAGTGACATGTATGAATGAATTGTGAATGGTGGCTTTGCCACAAATACGATGTCAACTACATGATCATGCATGGCAATATGACAATAATGAAGCGTGTCATATGAATGGAACGGTGAAAAGTTGCATGGCAATATATCTCGGAATGGCTATGGAATTGCCATGATAGGTAGGTATGGTGGCTGTTTTGAGGAAGGTATATGGTGGGTGTATGGTACCGGCGAAAGTTGCGCGGTACAAGTGAGGCTAGCAATGGTGGAAGGGTGAGGGTGCGTATAATCCATGGAGTCAACATTAGTCATAAAGAACTCATATACTTGTTGCAAAAATCTACGAGTTATCAAAACAAAGTGTTCAACGCATGCTCCTAGGGGAAGGGTTGTTAGGAGTTAACCATCGCGCGATCCCGACCTCCACACAAAGGATGACACTCAATAAATAAATCATGCTCCAACTTCATCACATAACGATTCACCATACGTGCATGCTACGGGAATCACAAATTTTAACACAATTGTTTCTCAAATTCATAATTACTCCACTAGCATGACTCTAATATCAATATCCTCATATCTCAAAACAATCATCAAGTATCAAACTTCTCATAATATTCAATGCACTTTTATGAAAGTTTTTACTATACCATCTTGGATGCCTATCATATTAGGACTAATTTTATAACCAAAGCCAATTACCATGCTGTTCTAAAAGACTCTCAAAATAATAAAAGTGAAGCATGAGAGTTCATCTATTTCTTCAAAATAAACCACCGTCGTGCTCTACAAAGATTATAAATGAAGCACTAGAGCAAATGACAAACTACTCCAAAAGATATAAGTGAAGATCAATGAGTAGTTGAACAATTATGTAACTATGTGAAGACTCTCTAACATTTAAGAATTTCAGATCTTGGTATATTATTCTAACAGCAAGCAAAACAAAATAAAACAAAATGACGCTCGAAGCAAAACACATATAATGTGGTGAATAAAAATATGGCCTCGAGTAAAGTTACCGATAGATGAAGACGAAAGAGGGGATGCCTTCCCGGGGCATCCCCAAGCTTAGGCTCTTGGTTGTCCTTGAATATTACCTTGGGGTGCCTTGGGCATCCCCAAGCTTAGGCTCTTGCCACTCCTTATTCCACAGTCCATCGGAATCTTTACCCAAAACTTGAAAACTTCACAACACAAAACTCAACAGAAAACTCGTAAGCTCCGTTAGTATAAGAAAATAAAACCACCACTTAGGTACTGTAGTGAACTCATTCTAAATTTATATTGGTGTAATATCTACTGTATTCTAACTTCTCTATGGTTCATACCCTCCGATAGTACTCATAGATTCATCAAAATAAGCAAACAACACACGAAAAACAGAATCAGTCAAAAAAATAACAGTCTGTAGCAATCTATAACTTTCGAATACTTCTGTAACTCTAAAAATTCTGAAATAAATTGGTGGATGTGAGGAATTTTTCTATTAATCATCTGCAAAAAGAATCAACTTAATAAAAAATGGCAGCTACTCTTGTGAGCGCAAAGTTTCTGTTTTTACAGCAAGATCACATTAACATTCACCCAAGTCTTCCCAAAAGTTCTACTTGGTACTTTATTGAAACAAAAGCTATAAAACATGATTACTATAGTAGCTTAATCATGTGGACACACAAAAACAGTAGGGGTAAATATTGGGTTGTCTTCCAACAAGCGCTTTTCCTTAATGCCTTTTAGCTAGGCATGAAGATGACAATGATGCTCAGATAAAAAGATAAGAATTGAAACATAAAGAGAGCATCATGAAGAATATAACTAGCACATTTAAGTCTAACCCACTTCCTATGCATAGGGATTTTGTGAGCAAGCAACTTATGGGCTCGAGAATCAACTAGCATAGGAAGGGAAAACAAGCATAGCTTCAAAACTTTCAACATATAGAGAGGAAACTTGACATTATTGCATTAGGTAGAAACATATGTTCCTCTCTCATAATAATTTTAAGTAGCATCATGAATGAATTCAACAATATAAACAACACATAAAGCATTCTTTTCATGATCTATAAGCATAGAAATTTTACTACTCCCTATTGGAAATATGCCCTAGAGGCAATAATAAAATGGTTATTATTATATTTCCTTGTTCATGATAATTGTCTGTTATTCATGCTTGAATTGTATTATCCGGAAACAGAGATACATGTGTGAATACATAGACCACAACGTGTCCCTGGTAAAGCCTCTAGTTACTAGCTCGTTGATCAACAGATGGTCGCGCTTTCCTGACCATGGACATTGGATGTCATTGATAACGGGATCACATCATTAGGAGAATGATGTGATGGAAAAGACCCAATCCTAAGCCTAGCACAAGATCGTGTAGTTCGTAATGCTAAAGCTTTTCCAATGTCAAGTATCTTTTCCTTAGACCATGAGGTTGTGCAACTCCCGGATACCGTAGGAATACTTTGGGTGTGCCAAACGTCACAACGTAACTGGGTGGCTATAAAGGTACGCAATGGGTATCTCCGAAAGTATCTGTTGGGTTGGCACGAAACGAGACTGGGATTTGTCACTCCGTATGACGGAGAGGTATCTCTGGGCCCACTCGGTAAGATATCATCATAATGAGCTCAATGTGACTAAGGAGTTAGTCACGGGATGATATATTACGGAACGAGTAAAGAGACTTGCCATGACGAGATTGAACAAGGTATCGGTATACCGACGATCAAATCTCGGGCAAGTACTATACCGATAGACAAAGGGAATTGCATACGGGATTAAGTGAATCCTTGACATCGTGGTTCATCCGATGAGATCATCGAGGAACATGTGGGAACCAACATGGGTATCCAGATCCCGCTGTTGGTTATTGACCGGAGAGTCGTCTCGGTCATGTCTACGTGTCTCCCGAACCCGTAGGGTCTACACACTTAAGGTTCGGTGACGCTAGGGTTGTAGAGATATATGCACACGGTAACCCGAATGTTGTTCGGAGTCCCGGATGAGATCCCGGACGTCACGAGGAGTTCCGGAATGGTCCGGAGGTAAATAATTATATATAGGAAGTCTAGTTTCGGCCATCGAGAGAGTTTCGGGGGTCATCGGTAGTGTACCGGGACCACCGGAAGGGTCCCGGGGGTCCATCGGGTGGGGCCACCTATCTCGAAGGGCCCCGTGGGCCGTAGGGGGAGGGAAACCAGCCCATAGTGGGCTAGCGCACCCCCTTGGGCCTCCCCCATGCCTTGGGGGGCAAACCTCTCCCTTGGCCGCCGCCCCCCTAGGAGATTGCATCTCCTAGGGCCGGCGCCCCCCGGCCCCTATATATAGTGGGGGGGAGGGAGGGCAGCCGCACCCTTGCTCCTGGCGCCTCCCTCTCCCCCGTTACACCTCTCCCTCCTCCCGCAGGTGCTTGGCGAAGCCCTGCAGAATTTCCATTGCATCCACCACCACGCTGTCGTGCTGCTGGATCTCCATCAACCTCTCCTCCCCCCTTGCTGGATCAAGAAGGAGGAGACGTCGCTGCACCGTACATGTGTTGAACGCGGAGGTGCCGTCCGGTCGGCGCTGGGATTATCGGTGATTTGGATCACGACGAGTACGACTCCATCATCCACGTTCTCTTGGACGCTTCCGCTCGCGATCTACAAGGGTATGTAGATGCACTCCTTTATCCCTCGTTGCTAGATGACTCCTTGGATTGATCTTGGTGAAGCGTAGAAATTTTTTGAATTCTGCTACGTTCTCCAACAGTGGCATCTGAGCTAGGTCTTTGCGTAGCATCTTGCACGAGTAGAACACAAAGCAGTTGTGGGCGTAGATTTGTTCAATTCTCTTGCCGCTACTAGTCCAATCTTGATTCGGCGGCATCATGGGATGAAGCGGCCTGCACCGACCTTACACATACGCTGACGTGAGACTGGTTCCACTGACTGACATGCACTAGTTGCATAAGGTGGCTAGCGGGTGTCTGTCTCTCCCACTTTAGTCGGATCGGATTCGATGAAAATGGTCCTTATGAAGGGTAAATAGAAATTGACATATCATGTTGTGGTTCTGGCGTAGGTAAGAAACGTTCTTGCTAGAAACCTATAGCAGCCACGTAAAACTTGCAACAACAATTAGAGGACGTCTAACTTGTTCTTGCAGCATGTGCTATGTGATGTGATATGGCCAAAAAGATGTGATGAATAATATATGTGATGTATGAGATTGATCATCTTCTTGTAATAGGAATCACGACTTGCATGTCGATGAGAATGACAACTGGCAGGAGCCATAGGAGTTGTCTTATTTATTGTATGACCCGCGTGTCATTGAATAACGCCATGTAATTACTTTACTTTATTGTTAAACGTTAGCCATAGTAGTAGAAGTAATATTTGGCAAGACGACTTCATGAAGACACGATGATGGAGATCATGATGATGAATATCATGGTGTCATGCCGGTGACAAAGATGATCATGGTGCCCCGAAGATGAAGATCAAAGGAGCAAAATGATATTGGCCATATCATGTCACTTTATTTGATTGCATGTGATGTTTATCATGTTTATCCATCTTATTTGCTTAGAACGACGGTAGTAAATAAGATGATCTCTCACTAAAATTTTAAGAATTGTGTTCCCCCTAACTGTGCGCCGTTGCTAAGGATCGTTGTTCCGAAGCACCACGTGATGATCGGGTGTGATAGGCTCTAACGTTCGCATACAACGGGTGTAAGCCAGATTTACACACGCAATACACTTAGGGTTCACTTGATGAGCCTAGCATGTACAGACATGGCCTCGGAACACGGAAGACCGAAAGGTCGAACATGAGTCGTATAGAAGATACAATCAACATGAAGATGTTCTCCGTTGATGACTAGTCCGTCTCACGTGATGATCGGACACGGGCTAGTCGATTCGGATCATGTATCACTTAGATGACTAGAGAGATGTCAATCTGAGTGGGAGTTCATTAAATTTGATTAGATGAACTTAATTTTCATGAACTTAGTCTAAATTCCTTACAATATGTCTTGTAGATCAAATGGCCCACGCTCATGTCACCCTCAACTTCAACGCGTTCCTAGAGAAATCCAAGCTGAAAGACGATGGTAGCAACAATACGGATTGGGTCCGTAACCTGAGGATCATCCTCATAGCTGCCAAGAAAACTTATGTCCTATAAGCACCGCTAGGTGACGCTCCCGCCCTGGCAAACCAAGATGTTATGAACGCTTGGCAGTCGCGTTGTGATGATTACTCCTTGGTTCAGTGCGGCATGCTATACAGCTTAGAATCGGGGCTCCAAAAGCGTTTTGAGCACCACGGAGCATATGAGATGTTCCAAGAGCTGAAAATGGTTTTCCAAGCTCATGCCCGAGTCGAGAGATATGACGTCTCCAACACATTCTACAGTTGTAAGATGGGGGAGAATAGTTCTGTCAGCGAGCACATACTCAAATTGTCTGGGTTGCACAATCGCTTGTCTCAGTTGGGAATGAATCTCCCAGACGAAGCGGTCGTTGACAGAATCCTTCAGTCGCTCCCACCTAGCTACAAGAGCTTCGTGTTGAACTTCAATATGCAAGGGATGGAGAAGTCCATTCCCGAAGTGTATTCAATGCTGAAATCGGCGGAGGTGGAGATCAAGAAAGAACATCAAGTGTTGATGGTGAATAAAACCACTAAGTTCAAGAAAGGCAAGGGTAAGAAGAACTTCAAGAAGGACGGCAAATGAGTTGCCGCGCCCGGTAAGCCAGTTGCCGGGAAGAAGCCAAAGAATGGACCCAAGCCTGAGACTTAGTGCTTTTATTGCAAGGGAACGGCTCACTGGAAGCGGAACTGCCCCAAATACTTAGCAGATAAGAAGGCCGGCAACGTCAAAGGTATATATGATATACATGTTATTGATGTGTACCTTACCAGCGCTCGTAGTAGCTCCTAGTTATTTGATACCGGTGCAGTTGCTCACATTTGTAACTCAAAGCAGGAGTTGTGGAATAAGCGGAGACTGGCGAAGGACGAGGTGACGATGTGCGTCGGGAATGGTTCCAAGGTCGATGTGATCGCCGTCGGCATGCTACCTCTACATCTACCCTAGGGATTAGTTTTAAACGTTAATAATTGTTATTTAGTACCAGCTTTGAGCGTGAACAATGTATCTGGATCTCGTTTAATGCGAGATGGCTACTCATTTAAATCCGAGAATAATGGTTGTTCTATTTATATGAGAGATATGTTTTATGGTCATGCCCCGCTGGTCAATGGTTTATTCTTGATGAATCTCGAACGTGATGTTACACATATTAATAGTGGGAATGCCAAAAGATGTAAAGTTGATAATGATAGTCCCACATACTTGTGGCATTGCCGCCTTGGTCATATTGGTGACAAACGTATGAAGAAGCTTCATCCAGATGGACTTCTAGAGTCTCTTGATTATGAATCATTTGACACGTGCGAACCATGCCTTTTGGGCAAGATGACCAAGACTCCGTTCTCCGGAACAATGGAGCGAGCGACCAACTTATTGGAAATCATACATACCGATGTGTGCGGTCCAATGAGTGTTGAAGCTCGCGGAGGCTATCGTTATGTTCTCACCCTCACAGATGACTTCAGTAGATATGGGTATGTCTACTTAATGAAACACAAGTTTGAGACCTTTGAAAAGTTCAAGGAATTTCAGAATGGGGTTGAGAATCAACGTGACAGAAAAATAAAGTTCTTGCGATCAGATCGTGGGGGTGAATATTTAAGTCAGAAATTTAGCACACACCTAAGGAATTGTGGAATTGTTTCACAATTGACACTGCCCGGAACACCTCAGCGCAATGGTGTGTCCGAATGTCCAAATCGTACTCTGTTGGACATGGTGCGATCTATGATGTCTCTCACCGACTTACCGCTATCTTTTTGGGGTTATGCTTTAGAGACTGCCGCATTCACTTTAAATAGGGCTCCGTCTAAATCCGTTGAGACGACACCGTATGAACTTTGGTTTGGCAAGAAACCTAAGCTGTCATTTCTGAAAGTTTGGGGTTGCGATGCTTATGTCAAGAAACTTCAACCTGAAAAGCTCGAACCCAAATCGGAAAAATGCATCTTCATAGGATACCCAAAGGAAACTATTGGGTACACCTTGTACCTCAGATCCGAAGGCAAGGTCTTCGTTGCCAAGAATGGATCCTTTCTGGAGAAAGAGTTTCTCTCGAAAGAAGTGAGTGGGAGGAAAGTAGAACTTGATGAGGTGACAGTCACCTCTTCCGAACCAGAAAGTAGCGCAGCGCAGGAAATTGTTCCTGAGGTGCCTGCACCGACTAGGGAGGAAGTTAATGATGATGATCATGAAGATTCAGATCAAGTTACTACTGAACTTCGAAGGTCCACAAGGACACGTTCTGCACCATAGTGGTACGGCAACCCTGTCATGGAAATCATGTTGTTAGACAACGGTGAACCTTCGAACTATGAAGAAGCGATGGCGGGCCCGGATTCCAACAAATGGCTTGAAGCCATGTATTGAAACAAAGTATGGACTTTGGTGGACTTGCCCGATGATCGGCATGCCATAGAAAATAAATGGATATTTAAGAAGAAGACTGACGCGGATGGTAATGTGACAATCTATAAGGCTCGGCTTGTCGCTAAAGGTTATCGACAAGTTCAAGGGATTGACTACGACGAGACTTTCTCTCCCGTAGCGATGCTGAAGTCCGTCTGAATCATGTTAGCAATTGCCGCATTCTATGATTATGAGATATGGAAAATGGACGTCAAAACGGCATTCCTTAATGGCTTCCTCAAGGAAGAGCTGTATATGATGCAGTCGGAAGGTTTTGGTGATCCAGAGAATGCTAACAAGGTATGCAAGCTCCAGCGCTCAATCTATGGGCTGGTGCAAGCATCTCGGAGTTGGAATATTTGCTTTAATGATGTGATCAAAGCGTTTGGGTTTATACAGACTTGGGGAGAAGCCTGTATTTACAAGAAAGTGAGTGGGAGCTCTGTAGCATTTCTCATATTATATGTGGATGACATATTGCTGATGGGAAATGATGTAGAATTCTTGGAGAGCATAAAGGCCTACTTGAATAAGAGTTTTTCAATGAAGGACCTTGGAGAAGCTGCTTACATATTAGGCATCAAGATCTATAGAGATAGATCAAGACGCCTCATTGGTCTTTCACAAAGCACATACCTTGATAAGATATTGAAGAAGTTCAATATGGATCAGTCCAAGAAAGGGTTATTGCCTGTATTGCAAGGTATGAGATTGAGCACGGCTCAATCCCCGACCACGGCAGAAGATAGAGAAAAGATGAGTGTCATCCCCTATGCCTCAGCCATAGGTTCTATTATGTATGCCATGCTGTGTACCAGACCTGATGTGAACCTTGCCATAAGTTTGGTAGGGAGGTACCAAAGTTATACCGGTATGGAACACTGGACAGCGGTCAAGAATATCCTGAAGTACCTGAAAAGGACTAAGGATATGTTTCTCGTTTATGGAGGTGACGAAGAGCTCGTCGTAAAGGGTTACGTCGATGCTAGCTTCGACAAAGATCTGGATGACTCCAAGTCACAAACCGGATACGTGTATATTTTGAATGGTGGGGCAGTCAGCTGGTGCAGTTGCAAGCAGAGCGTCGTGGCGCATTCTACATGTGAAGCGGAGTACATAGC
Organism: Secale cereale; assembly: GCA_902687465.1. Taxonomy (NCBI): domain Eukaryota; kingdom Viridiplantae; phylum Streptophyta; class Magnoliopsida; order Poales; family Poaceae; genus Secale; species Secale cereale. The sequence continues at coordinate 945,829,876 of LR738711.1, forward strand.
TTCTTGCGAAGCAGCGCAGGAAGGAGTCTGGATGAAGGAGTTCATCACCGACATAGGAGTCATTCCAAGCGCGTCGGGCCCGATGACTCTCTTCTGTGACAACACTGGAGCTATTGCCATTGCCAAGGAGCCCAGGTTTCACAAGAAGACCAAGCACATCAAGCGCCATTTCAACTCTATCCGGAATTATGTTCAAGATGGAGACATAGATATTTGTAAAGTGCATATGGATCTGAATGTCGCAGATCCGTTGACTAAACCTCTTCCACGAGCAAAACATGATCAACACCAGAACTCTATGGGTGTTCGATTCATCATAATGTAACTAGATTATTGACTCTAGTGCAAGTGGGAGACTGTTGGAAATATGCCCTAGAGGCAATAATAAAATAGTTATTATTATATTTCCTTGTTCATGATAATTGTCTGTTATTCATGCTTGAATTGTATTGTACGGAAATAGTGATACATGTGTGAATACATAGACCACAACGTGTCCCTGGTAAAGCCTCTAGTTACTGGCTCGTTGATTAATAGATGGCCACGGTTTCCTGACCATGGACATTAGATGTCATTGATAACGGGATCACATCATTAGGAGAATGATGTGATGGACAAGACCCAATCCTAAGCCTAGCACAAGATCGTGTAGTTCAAAATGCTAAAGCTTTTCCAATGCCAAGTATCTTTTCCTTAGACCATGAGGTTGTGCAACTCCTGGATACCATAGGGATACTTTGGGTGTGCCAAACGTCACAATGTAACTGGGTGGCTATAAAGGTACGCAACGGGTATCTCCGAAAGTATCTGTTGAGTTGGCACGAACCGAGACTGGGATTTGTCACTCCGTATGACGGAGAGGTATCTCTGGGCCCACTCGGTAAGACATCATCGTAATGAGCTCAATGTGAATAAGGAGTTAGTCACGGGGTGATGTATTACGGAACGAGTAAAGAGACTTGCCATGACGAGATTGAACAAGGTATCGGTATACCGACGATCGAATCTCGGGCAAGTACTATACCGATAGACAAAGGGAATTGCATACGGGATTAAGTGAATCCTTGACATCGTGGTTCATCCGATGAGATCATCGAGGAACATGTGGGAACCAACATGGGTATCCAGATCCCGCTGTTGGTTATTGACCGGAGAGTCGTCTCGGTCATGTCTACGTGTCTCCCGAACCCGTAGGGTCTATACACTTAAGGTTCGGTGACGCTAGGGTTGTAGAGATATATGCACATGGTAACCCGAATGTTGTTCGGAGTCCCGGATGAGATCCCGGGCATCACGAGGATTTCCGGAATGGTCCGGAGGTAAAGAGTTATATATAGGACGTCCAGTTTCGGCCATCGGGAGAGTTTCTGGGGTCACCGGTAGTGTACCGGGACCACCGGAAGGGTCCCGGGGGTCCACCGGGTGGGGCCACCTATCCCAGAGGGCCCCATGGGCCGTAGGGGGAGGGGAACCAGCCCATAGTGGGCTGGCGCACCCCCTTGGGCCTCCCCCCTGCGCCTAGGGTTGGAAACCCTAGGGGTGGGGGGCGCCCCCCATGCCTTGGGGGGCAAACCTCCCCCCTGGCCGCCGCCCCCTAGGAGATTGCATCTCCTAGGGCCGGCTGCCCCCCTGGCCCCTATATATAGTGGGGGGAGGGAGGGCAGCCGCACCCTTGCTCCTGGCGCCTCCCTCTCCCCCGTTACACCTCTCCCTCCCACCGCAGGTGCTTGGCGAAGCCCTGCAGAATTTCCGTTGCATCCACCTCCACGCCGTCGTGCTGCTGGATCTCCATCAACCTCTCCTCCCCCCTTGTTGGATGAAGAAGGAGGAGACGTCGCTGCACCGTACGTGTGTTGAACGCGGAGGTGCCGTCCGTTCGGCGCTGGGATCATCGGTGATTTGGATCACGACGAGTACGACTCCATCATCCACGTTCTCTTGAACGCTTCCGCTCGCGTTCTACAAGGGTATGTAGATGCACTCCTTTATCCCTCGTTGCTAGATGACTCCTTAGATTGATCTTGGTGAAGCGTAGAAATTTTTTGAATTCTGCTACGTTCTCCAACACTCCCATCATAAGCAAAATTCTTCTCATTCATAGTAGTGGGAGGAGCAAATTCAACAAAATAACTATCATGTGAAGCGTAATCCAATTGAAAATTAAAATCATGATGATAAGTTTCATGGTTATCTTTATTCTTTATAGCATACGTGTCATCACAATAATCATCATAAATAGGAGGCATGCTTTCATCATAATAAATTTGCTCATCAAAACTTGGGGGACTAAACATATGATATTCATCAAACATAGCATCCCCAAGCTTGTGGCTTTGCATATCATTAGCATCATGGGTATTCAAAGAATTCATACTAACAACATTGCAATCATGCTCATCATTCACATATTTTATGCCAAGCATTCTATGTAATTCTTCATCTAGTACTTGAGCACAATTTTCCTTCCCATCATTTTCACGAAAGATATTAAAAAGATGAAGCATATGAGGCAACCTCAATTCCATTCTTTTGTAGTTTTCTTTTATAAACAAAACTAGTGATAAAACAAGAAACTAAAAGATTCGATTGCAAGATCTAAAGATATACCTTCAAGCACTCACCTCCCCGGCAACGGCGCTAGAAAAGAGCGTGATGTCTACTACGCAACCTTCTTCTTGTAGACGTTGTTGGGCCTCCAAGTGCAGAGGTTTGTAGGACACTAGCAAATTTCCCTCAAGTGGATGACCTAAGGTTTATCAATCCGTGGGAGGCGTAGGATGAAGATGGTCTCTCTCAAACAACCCTGTAACCAAATAACAAAGAGTCTCTTGTGTCCCAACACACCCAATACAATAGTAAATTGTATAGGTGCACTAGTTCGGCTAAGAGATGGTGATACAAGTGCAATATGGATGGTAGATATAGGTTTTTGTAATATGAAAATATAAAAAACAGCAAGGTAACTAATGATAAAAGTGAGCGTAAACGGTATGGCAATGCGTTGAAACAAGGCCTAGGGTTCATACTTTCATTAGTGCAAGTTCTCTCAACAATAATAACATAACTAGGGGCCAGTTCTTTTGGCCGGCTTAAAAAATAAGCTGCCTCTCCCCAGCTTAAAAAATAAGCCGCTTCAAAAATTTGTTGAGGCTTCTAAATTAGTAATGTTATAACTAGGTTATAAGTCCCAATGAATGAGGGAGGCGGCTTATGGAAAAAGCTGGGTAGGATGCGGCTTATTTTTTAAGCTGCCAAAAGAACTGGCCCTAGATCATATAACAATCCCTCAACATGCAACAAAGAGTCACTCCAAAGTCACTAATAGTGGAGAACAAACGAAGAGATTATGTTAGGGTACGAAACCACCTCAAAGTTATTCTTTCTGATCGATCTATTCAAGAGTCTGTAGTAAAATAGCACGAAGCTATTCTTCCCGTTCGATCAATCATAGAGTTCGTACTAGAATAACACCGTAAGATACAAATCAACCAAAACCCTAATGTCATCTAGAAACTCCATTGTCACCTCAAGTATCTGTGGGCATGATTATACGATATGCATCACATAATCTCAGATTCATCTATTCAACCAACACAAAGAACTTCAAAGAATACCCCAAAGTTTCTACCGGAGAGTCAAGACGAAAACGCGTGCCAACCCCTATGCATAAGTTCACAAGGTCACTGAACCCGCAAGTTTATCACCAAAACATACATAAAGTAGATCACGTGATATCCCATTATCACCACAGATAAGCACATGCAAAACATACATCAAGTGTTCTTAAATCCTTAAAGACTCAATCCGATAAGATAACTTTAAAGGGAAAACTCAATCCATTACAAGAAAGTAGAAGGGGAGAAACATCATAAGATCCAACTATAATAGCAAAGCTCGCGATACATAAGAATCGTTCCATCTCAAGAACACGAAAGAGAGAGAGAGAGATCAAACACATAGCTACTAATACATACCCTCAGCCACGAGGGTGAACTACTCTCCGCTCGTCATCGAGAGCGCTGGGATGATGAAGATGGCCACCAGAGAGGGATTCCCCCCTCTGGCAGGGTGCCGGAACGGGTCTAGATTGGTTTTTGGTGGCTCCAGAGGCTTGCGGCGGCGGAACTCCTGATCTAGATTATTTTCCAGAGGTTTCTGTATATATAGGGGATGTTGGAGTCGGGGCAAGTAAAGGGGACCTCCGGGCTGTGCACGAGGTAGGGGGCGCACCCAGGGGGCGTGCCCCCTACCCTCGTGGGCAGCCCGGGATCCTTCTGGTCCCCCTCTAGCACTTCATGGGCTTCTTCTGGTCCAAAAGTAACCTCCATTGAGTTTCAGGTCAATTGGGCTCCGTTTGGTATTCCATTTCTGAGAAACACTGAAATAGGCACAAAAAAACAGCAATTTGCACTAGGCCTTGGGTTAGTAGGTTAGTCCCAAAAAAATATAAAAGTGTATAGTAAAGCCCATTAAAAATCCAAAACAGAATATATAATAGCATGGAACAATCAAAAATTAAAGATACGTTGGAGACGTATCATGCATACGAGGGTCAAGCAAACTGCATGTATTCTTTTGTCTTTTTTATAAAATAATTATGAACAAGAGTGGACCGTAGAGACAAGGGCAAGTGAAGTGAACGGCAACACTCTGGAAAGTGATCCGCAGCACTCTTGAGAGTGAACCGCGTTACTTTTTTTCACTTGTTTAAATGTCTTTCAACTAACACAACATAATTTTTTTAAATACATTTTTTCCAAGTGAAGTGTACTTCAAAGTCCTTCGGAGGGGACTTTTTTTAATACCGTAGTGCCGTGCAGTTTCCTATTTATTTTTTCTATATAGAGTTTTGGTTTTCCCATAGTGCACTGCATATATTATTTTTGGTTAATGAAATATGCAGTGCGGGGATGAGGTGAGTGGACTGCATTGTTTGTTTGCACGCTACACATTACACACCACTAGTAGAGAACATGCCTTTTGCCCTGGTTGGTAAGGGCCTTTTGCCCCGGTTCTTGAACCGGGACTAAAGGGTCGGTACTAATGCCCTAGCCCTTTAGTCCCAGTTCAATCTAGAACCGGGACAGATGGGTCTCCACGTGGCCTGTGCGCGGAGCCCAGGCAGGAGGGCCTTTGGTCCCGGTTGGTGGCACCAACCGGGACCAGTAGGCATCCGCGCATCAGCATTTCTGTGGCTGGGGTTTTTGTTTTTTGTTTTGAAAGGGGGGGGGGTTTGGGGGTTTTGGGGGGGTTAATTTAGGTGTTTCATATTGTGTTAGCTAGCTAATTAATAGAGAGAAGTGTCCTCTCTTATGTCCGTGCTTGGTCGACGCTACGTACTATACATACGTATAGAGAGGACTAGTGTGACGACCCCGGCCCGACCGTGCACTATCATACACGCAAGTGCACACGATCAAGCCTAAGGACTCACGTGAAGGAATCACAGCACAACTCTAAAACATAAATAAATACATACAAGTTATATATTACAAGCCAGGGGCCTCGAGGGCTCGAATACATAACAAGTGTCACACAAGGTTAGCGGAAGCGTTAGGTATCTGGGTACAGATACAGAACACAAGTATAGATAGGCCTGTTACACAGGCGGGGCAAAAGAAAAGCTACGATCGAAAAGGCGCAGGCCTCCTGCCTGGGACCTCCGATCCTACTCCTGGTCGTCGTCCGCCGGCTCCTCGTAGAAGTACTCGCCGGCCGGGTAGTAGTAGTAGCTAGCCTCGGGCTGGTAGTAGTAGTCGTCAACGAGGGCTGCAGGCACCATGGCTCCGTCGTCTGGTTTTTCAAGCGGGAAGGACAAAAAGGGAAGCAAAGCAACCGTGAGTACTCATCCAAAGTACTCAGCAAGACTTACATCAGATCTATACTAAGCAATGCATTATTTTCAAAGGAGGCTTTATGTGGGTGGACTAGACTGCAGAAAGCCAGAGTAGAGAGGGGAAAAGCCTAGTCCTGACGAAGACTAGCATCTTCAGGGTCTTGCAGCAATTAGAAGGGCGCAGATTAGTTCATCATAATGTAAGGTGTTCATAGCAATATCAACCTCATATCTCAAGTCATCAGTTCTAGTTGTACCGAAGTGGATACAACTCCGAGTGTCCGTTACCGTAGGACAGGCTATCGATAGATGTTTTCTTCCCTGCAGGGGTGCACCAACTTACCCACCACGCTCGCTTAACTCCGGCCGGACACACTGGCTGGGTCCTGCCCGGCCTCGGCTAAACAATACGACGCAACCCGACCGGAAACCGCCAGAGAGGATCGAGCACGCCGGACTAATCCTATGCCCCCAGGGGTCATGGTCCATCACCCCGGACGCTCCTGCACGTTGCGAGGCCGTTCGGTAGCAGACCTAGCAACCCCTTATACAAGCACGCAGTTGCATCCTAGGTCCAATCCGAACGGGCCGCTCAATCGCTGACGTCGTGACGACTCCGGCTGATGTATACGACGCAGAGCACCCACTCACACCCACGTGGTGGTTAGTGCTATCGGACCCGAAGGCCCCTCGGATCAAATATCCAAATTGCTTAGTGGATTGGGAGCGCGCGGTAACGAGCGTTGCCACCACACCGGTGGCCCCGACGTCCCGTCTCGAAGACTTGTGACAAGGACCTTACGGACCGGCCACGCTTCGTAGTTATCTCGCGGGTACCCTCACTGGTCACCCGACTCCACAGCTCACGCCTCAAAGGCACTCGCGGGTACCCCTCAGGGTCAACCCGTCTCTATCCAACATGTGTAGTAGTAACCATAAAGTGTCTTCAGACGCACGATACCTCTGGCCGCACGCCTTTGTTCCTGGCGACGTCCGGCCTCGGGGATCGATACGTCTTTAAACACGGTACGGTAAACCAGGGCATCCGTGTGGCTTCCATGCCGATGAGGAATCCGAGGAATCACCCTCGTTGGATTCCTAAACGACAAGTCCCGTTAAGGTGATACTGGAGGAATCACCCTCGGCGGTAATCACCATAGCGGATGCACGACAAAAGCTAAGTCGGAAGTGGGAAGAGGAATCACCCTCGGTAACCCACAACGAGCTAGCTATACTACAGGGACAACATCGGAAGTGAGTTCGGAGGTATCACCCTCGTCACCTGATGTTAACTCTGCGGAGTCGAGCATACTAGGGGGTGTGTGGTGATGTGAAGAAGGTCAGGGGAAGGGGCTCGATCGGTTGATCGAGGCAAGGGTACTATGCGAGGCAACTACGAGAAAGCGGGACCACAGCAGTGCTACCCAACCTATACTAAGCAGTTTATGAATAAAGACAGGTATCAACAGTATTGCAAAAACAGGCTATGCAACAGTAATAGGAGCAGTAGCAGTAGCAGCAATTCTAATGCAAGAATAAGAGAGAACAGACATAGGCGATATCGGAATGATCAAAGGGGGGGTTGCTTGCCTGGTTGCTCGGTGGCAAAAGCAAGGTCGTCGGAGGGGGAACCAATCACCGGGACGGCGTCGGTCTCTGGAGCGGCGTCAGCGTCGGACTCTACCGAGAGAGAAGAGGGGGGAAGAAACAGATAAATACACAGAATACAAGCATCACAAAGCGTGCTAGGCTAATGTGCAGTGCAGGGTTGCCTAAAAACATGTCTAAGTCATATTAGTTATTTTTAGGATTTAACTGGAATTATTTACCGGTGTATGTGCACTATTCATCTACCGGAAACGGGCTAAAAGTTGCGGGTTCACCTCCGTAGAGGGTCCCGACACGGAAACAGATAGCACGGTTGGCTTCGTCTCGTCGTTCTGAGCAACTTTCATGTAGAAAGTTTTTCGATCGGAGCTACGGTTTGAAAGATATGAATTTTCTAAGTTTTTGGCATTTTTTGGAATTATTTTAAATAACAGAAAAGAATATATGACGTCAGCATGTAGTCATCACTGCGTCAGCAGTCAACAGCCGCACTGGTCAGGTCAAACCTGACCAGTGGGTCCCACCTGTCAGCCTCTGTGACTTAACAGAGTATTAACATAAGCTAACAGTGCTATTTAGTGGGGTGGACCCCACATGTCAGTGAGAGTATTAGTTAAACTAATTAAGTTAATTAACTAACAGTTAAACTAATCCGTTTTATTAATTATAAAAACGTTTTTAAACGCGGGGCCCGCATGTCAGTGGGCCAGGGGTGCCCAGTCAGCCAGTTGACCAAGTCAACTGGTCAACTGGGGCCCGTGGGGGCCACTGGCAGTGACCCAGGGGGTGGGGCCCGCCCAGGCCACGTCGGCCGGCCGGCGTTTAAACGCCGGCGAGCACGAAAATGCGGCGGCGCGCACGGGAGCTCGCCGGAAATGGACTACAGGTCGCCGTTTTGCGCGCGGGAAGGCGCGTTCGAACGGCCACTCCACCGCGCGTCGAACGCGGGTGGTGGCTGGGCTCAGGGGTGGCCGGAACGGCGCCGGCGACGAGCTAAGGCGGCGGTGGCTTCGGGTGCTCGACGGAGTCGTCGTTGCGGCGAGCTAACGGGCCAAAGTAAAAGCTAGGAAGCACCTACGCGACACGGCAAAGCAAAAGGGCATGCGCCCGTGATCATAAGGTCACTGGAGACTCGCCGGCGGCGAGTTCCGCGGCGCAGCGTTCGGGCGCGTGGGGAGGAGACAACTACGGCGCGAGAGAGGGCTAACGGAGGGAACGCAGAGGAGGGAGGAGCTCACAGAGGGGGGAAGCCGACGTGCGCCTGCTCGGTGCAGGCGTGTGGCGGCCGGAGTTCGTCGACGCTCGTCGGAGCAGAGGCGGAAGGGGGCGGCGCTGCACGGCCGTTCCCGTGGCCTCCTGCTTCGGCTGGAGGTCGGGGACGACGTAGTCGACCACCGCGCGTGCGATGGACAAGGTGACGGCGACGGTGGACGCTGGTGGCCGCGGCAGCGACGGTCGAACGGCGGCGGGGCTCTCGGCTCCGCCCGGATCTGAGAGGAGGGAGAGGGGAGGAGAGGTTGGCGAGGCGATGGGGAAGGAGGGGAATGAGCCAGGGGAGTGGGAGGCTCGGTCTTATCCCCTCCTCGGCGTCTGTAGCGGCAGGTGTCGGCGGGGGCGCGGTGGCGAGCGCGGCGACCGCGGCGGCGGCGACACGAGGAGGGAGCAGGTGAGGGAGGCGGGCTGGGCCGGCTGGGCTTCGCCCGGGGCGCCAGGTAAGTGCTTCTGCCTTTGTCTCTTCTTTATTTATTTCACAGAGAGCAAAAACAAATGTTTAGGCATCCAAGGAGTTTTGCAAAATTTTGAGAGTTGGTCCATAAAATGTCTTGCAATATTCCTCATCACCAAGAATTGGTTTGGGCATATTTGGGTCATTTTTTGAAACTTACAAAAATGAAAAGGCATTTATTAGTGCTGTTTCAGCACTGTTTATTGCCCTAGCCCACTTTTGGAGTTGATGGTGATGTTGTTTTTCCTCAACATCATTTGTTTTGGAATATTTGCTAAATGATGAACATTTTTTCATAATTTTTGGAGCAACTTCATTTTGCATTTGAATTTGAGCTTGAATTTTCAGGGGCAAATTTGAATTGCCTAGTTTAACCACTGTGATTAGCTTTGCTAATGAGCATGACATGGCATGGTTAACATTATGTCACAGTGATTAATACAAGGGGCGTGTTACAAATTCTCCTCCTCTAAAAGAAATTCTCGTCCCGAGAATTTAGGAGGTAGAAGCAAAGAGGTCGGGGTATTCCGCCCGAAGATTTTCCTCGCGTTCCCAAGTGGCTTCGTCTTCAGTGTGATTCGACCACTGCACTTTCAGGAACTTGGTTGTCTTCTGGCGGGTTCGACGTTCAGTTTGATCGAGGATGCGGATCGGATGCTCCTTATAAGAAAGATCACCTTGAAGCTCGAGCATCTCGTGATCCACAGCACGATGCGGGGACTCCTTGAAGGATCGGCGAAGTTGCGACCCATGGAACACATCGTGGATATGAGAGAATTGCGGAGGCAATTCCAGTTTATAGGCCACAAATCCACGTCTAGCAACCACGGGGAAGGGACCAATGTAGCGTGGAGCTAACTTGCCCTTGATACCGAAACGGTGCGTGCCCTTCATAGGGGTGACACGAAGATAAACTTGATCACCTGGTTGATAAGTCAATCCCCATCGCTTGCGATCATAGTTGCTCTTCTGACGGTCTTGAGCCGCCTTGAGATTTTCACGCACGATACGGACTTGCTCTTCGGCGTGTTGAATAATGTCCGGACCAATAACTTGTCGTTCCCCAGTTTCTGACCAGTTCAGAGGGGTTCGACACTTACGTCCGTACAGAACTTCAAAGGGAGCCATCTTCAAGCTTGCTTGATAGCTGTTGTTATACGAGAACTTGGCATATGGAAGGGATTCTTCCCACTTCTTACCGAATGATATAACACAAGCTCGCAGCATATCTTCAAGCACTTGATTGACTCGTTCAACTTGACCTTGGGACTGGGGGTGATAAGCTGAACTCCAGTTGATATGAGTTCCCAAAGCTTCTTGGAAACTTTCCCAGAACTTGGAAGTGAACAGGGTGCCACGGTCCGAACTGATCTCCTTCGGAATTCCGTGGAGGGATACAATTCGGGAGATATACAGTTCTGCTAACTGGCTAGCAGTGATAGTCTCCTTAATTGGCAGGAAGTGTGCAACCTTTGAGAGTTGGTCGACGACGACAAGAATGGCATCGTTACCCTTCTGGGACTTAGGAAAACCAGTAATGAAATCCATCTGCACCTTATCCCATTTCCACAGCGGAATAGGAAGAGGTTGCAGAAGTCCAGCAGGCTTCTGATGTTCTGCCTTCACGCGACGACAGACATCGCATTCAGCAACATAACGAGCAATATCCCGCTTCATATTAGGCCACCAGTACCTTTGGCGGAGATCACGATACATCTTAGTACTACCAGGATGAATAGACAGCGGTGTATCATGTGCCTCCTTCATGACCTTGTCAGTCATTAGGTCGAAACGAGTTACCACAATGCGGCCTCGGAAACACAAGGTTCCATCTTCGGATATTGAGAAATCCCTGTATTTCGGAAGATGCAGTTCCCGTTTCACAACATCAACGTAAGCATCTTTGGTTTGCGCTACCTTGACAGCCTTCTCAAGATCCGGCTGTATCACAAGGTCATTAAGCGAACCCTGTGGAACGATATGCAGATTCAGCTTGCGTAATTCCTCATAAAGACGAGGCTGAGCTCGCTTAACCTTGAGGTTGGTGCTGTATGACTTGCGACTCAAGGCATCGGCCATCACATTAGCCTTGCCAGGGGTATAAGAAATACCGCAGTCGTATTCAGAAATAGTTTCCAACCATCGCTGTTGGCGGAGATTAAGATCCGGCTGAGTGAATAAATATTTCAAGCTTTGATGATCGGTATAAATCTCACACCGGTTACCAAGAAGGTAATGCCGCCATAGTTTCAATGCAAAGATCACTGCAGCAAGTTCAAGATCATGCACTGGATAATTCTCTTCATGCGGACGCAATTGACGCGATGCATAAGCAACTACTCTTCGTTCTTGCATTAGGACACAGCCTAATCCTTGACGAGAGGCGTCACAATATATCACGAAGTCCTTGCGAGAATCTGGAGGAGCAAGCACTGGTGCAGAAACGAGCTTGTCCTTAAGAGCTTGAAAGCTTTCCTGGCATTTATCTGTCCACTCAAACTTAACGCCTTTGTGAAGGAGATTAGTCAGGGGCTTGGCAATCTTGGAAAAGTTCTCGACGAAGCGACGACAATAGCTTGCAAGGCCGAGAAAACTTCTCACTTGCTTGACATTCTTCGGAGGAGTCCAGTCCAGAATAGCCTGAACCCGTTCCGAATTAACGGCAATGCCATCCTTGGAAATCACATGTCCAAGGTAGGTTACTTCAGAAAGCCAGAACTCGCATTTGAAAACTTAGCATAAAGTTGATGCTCTCGCAGCTTCTCCAGAACAAGGCGAAGATGTTCGGCGTGTTCTTCCTTGTTCTTTGAGAATACTAGAATATCATCCAGATATACCACGATGAACTTGTCGAGGTAATCCATGAATATATAATTCATCAGACGGGAGAAGGTAGCTGGAGCATTAGTCAGTCCAAAGGACATGACAGTGTACTCATATGAGCCATAGCGAGTAACAAATGCAGTCTTTGGAATATCCTCTTCACGAACACGGATCTGGTGATATCCCAACCTCAAGTCGAGTTTAGAAAACACCGATGATCCAGCCAGTTGATCATATAAGTCATTGATCCGAGGAAGTGGATATTTGTTCTGGATGGTTGCCTGGTTGATAGGTCGGTAATCTTGTACCAGCCTATTCGTACCATCTTTCTTCTTGACGAAAAGAGACGGTGCTCCCCAGGCAGAGGAACTAGGACGGATGAAGCCCTTCTTGAGTGACTTGTCGATTTCCTCCTTAAGCTCGAGGAGCTCATGCGGTGGCATCTTGTAAGGACGCTTCGCAATAGGAGTAGTACCCGGCTTCAAGTCAATAACAAATTCGACGGCTCGAGCAGGGGGTATTCCTGGAAGTTCTTCTGGGAAGACATCCGGGAAATCACATACAACTGGTATGCTTTCGAGCCCTTCAAGTGGTGAAGCATTCAATGCATTTAAGGCATAGATTTGAGCCTCGGCATTACGGGATATACGAGCGCGGCAATTCACGAGTTGATTCGAGGGGTGCCGAAGACGTACAGTCTTGGTGGCACAATCAATTTGGGCCTCGTGAGCTTCCAACCAATCCATTCCTAGGATAAGGTCGATGCCGCAGGATTTCAGGACAATGGGGTGTGCCTGAAACTTCCTTTCTTCTATCTCCACTACCACTTCCGGACAGAATAAGGTAGATTTGCACTGACCCGCGGAGGTTTGTACGGATACCGTGTGATATAGTTTATCTTGTTTAAAGCCATGTTTAAATGCAAATGGTTCTGATATGAAAGAATCAGATGCACCAGTATCAAACAAAACATTAGCAAATACTGAGTTGACAAGAAGTGTACCCATCACTGTGGCTGGCTGCTCTGGTTCTTCGCTCAGATTGACGTGGTGAAGCTGACCACCACGAGCATACGAAGGCCTGGTATTATTGTTGCGCTGCTGAGGAACTCCACGTCCACTGCCACGGCCAGCAGATGGAAGAGCCAGCTGACCCTGAACCTGCGGACAGTCTCTGGCACGGTGACCCGGACGGCCACACTTGAAGCAAAGTCCACTCTCTGGACGAATCGCAGGTGCTCGAGGTGCTGGGACTGCAGGCCTGTACTGCATTGGCGGTGGAGGAGGCAGACGAGGTGCAGCACAAGAAGGCCTGTATACAGGAGCGTTGGGACGATACATGCTCTGAGGAATCCATATGCGGCGCTTCTGAGAAGACGAGCCCGAAGATGAGCCCGACTCGCGAGAGCGCTTAAGAGCGTCCTTGTGTAGCTTGAGTCCAGTTTCAACCTGAATGGCCTTGTTCACTAGAGTGGCGAAGTCCGGAAAGTCCAGTGCCACTAGAGCAAGCAGAATATCATGATGAAGTCCGCGCCTGAACTTCTCCTGGCGTCTTGCGTCAGTAGCGATATCCTCCTCAGCATAGCGGGACAGTTCCAGGAACTCCCGCTGATAAGCATCAACTGACTTGTTGCCCTGAATCAGGTTGCGAAACTCCGTACGCTTGCGGTCGATAACACCCTCAGGGATGTACCGAGCGCGGAAGGCAGTCTTGAAGTCTGCCCAGGTGATGACAGTTCCAGCAGGCACTGTGTTCCGGTGCGTGTCCCACCACTGGGCCGCCGGACCCTTCAGGAAATATGTCGCGAACTTGACATAGTTGTCAGGGGACACGGCGGCAGAATCCAGCTCAAAGAAGATGTCACGCAGCCAATCATCGGCATCCAAGGGGTTGGCGGCACTGCGAAATATCGTTGGACTGAGCCGCAGAAATTCTTGCAGAGTGATAGCGGCTGGCTGATGCTGAGCATTGGCGTTGATCTGAGGTATCTGGTTGAGCATACCCTGCAGCACCTGACGCTGCATGTCAATGGTCTGCATTACGGCAGCCATATAGTCTGGCGGCGGAGGCGGGGGCGGAGGTGCAGGGGGATCATTGTTACCAGCCATCCTGATAATTCCAACAGGGGTGGTTTAGCGACAAGGATACACGTTGCATGAGTTCAACAATGAAGTAAATATGCACGACATAAGGGAGGTGCAATAAATACAACATCATACACATCATGACATACGGGTTCGTACATAACGTCGGTTACAAATGGGCAGCATAACGGCGCAAAATCAAAAACTAGACATAGTAGGCGGCGCGCAGACCGCGGTAAGGAAGTACACAACGAGACGTAGCAAAGGCTACATCAACGTCGGAGAAAGGAACTGAAACGGGGTAGCTGCAAGTGCGGACGGCGGATCTCAATCGCAGAAGGATCCTGAGCTCCATGTGCACTCTGATGCAGAACCCGGTATCGGACGGGAATCAGAGGTCCACGAACTGGCGTGTGACCTCCAACCGCAGGCCACTCGACACCTGGAGGTGTGTTGATCCTGCGCGGGCAAAGGATAGACTGAGGAAGTGTCCCTGCTTGGACAGCCGGTACCAACTGCGTCAACGTCTGGTAGAGAACTGTCCGAGTGATGGACAACTCAACCGCCAGGGCCCGAGCAGTACGATCCAGCGCCTGAGTGTGCTGAATCAGAACCTGCGGGTCATAACGTCGACTCTCGTACGGGGCACAGATGGCTGAGTAGTATCCAGTCTCATCTCCAGCAGGTGCATACGGAATGTACCGAAACTCAGAGGCATCCAAGCTATCTCTGTGCTCTCCTCGGAGGCGTGCGACAGCAGCGTAGGCAGCATCATGGACTGCCATCGCAACCGTCACGCCACTACCGCGAAAGCGGTACAGCTCAGTGTCTGAGTCATCCTGTCGGTCATAGATACGAACATCAGCATAATACTGCTCCTGGTTGAACTCGCGATACTCCTCGTAGACCATGTACTCGGGGTACCAGCGGTAGCCCAGTCTGGTCAGGAGAGCGACTAGAATGGCCGGAAACCCAGGGGCATCTCGAGCCCAGGTGCGAAGCACAAGCTGAGTCTCCGGGTGAGGTGGAAACAGAGGATTCATCTGAAAGAAGAAGAATCAGACTTGTCAAGTCCTGATGATAATTAAACAGAACTTGGTAAGAAAGGTTAAACAAACAAATGGAAAGGAATGATTATCAGACTATTCAGGTTAATGATAAGAAACCGCACTGACATCCAGCTCTCCGGGTAGATGTGAAAACGAGAACCTAATGGAGTTAGTAAAACTTAACCCGAATAGACGAGAGAGGAGAGTCCCAGAGTATAGACGAGGAATAAAAGAAGCTACACCACCCAAGTGGCGACGTGGGGCCATAAGCCACACAGCCAAGTTAGTAAAACATTTTTGGACCTCTAGACTCGACTTCGGCCAAGGAGTTGGAAAGGGGGTTCCTACAGGCAGTCGGCTCTGATACCAACCTGTGACGACCCCGGCCCGACCGTGCACTATCATACACGCAAATGCACACGATCAAGCCTAAGGACTCACGTGAAGGAATCACAGCACAACTCTAAAACATAAATAAATACATACAAGTTATATATTACAAGCCAGGGGCCTCGAGGGCTCGAATACATAACAAGTGTCACACAAGGTTAGCGGAAGCGTTAGGTATCTGGGTACAGATACAGAACACAAGTACAGATAGGCCTGTTACACAGGCGGGGCAAAAGAAAAGCTACGATCGAAAAGGCGCAGGCCTCCTGCCTGGGACCTCCGATCCTACTCCTGGTCGTCGTCCGCCGGCTCCTCGTAGAAGTACTCGCCGGCCGGGTAGTAGTAGTAGCCAGCCTCGGGCTGGTAGTAGTAGTCGTCAACGGGGGCTGCAGGCACCATGGCTCCGTCATCTGGTTTTTCAAGCGGGAAGGACAAAAAGGGAAGCAAAGCAACCGTGAGTACTCATCCAAAGTACTCAGCAAGACTTACATCAGATCTATACTAAGCAATGCATTATTTTCAAAGGAGGCTTTATGTGGGTGGACTAGACTGCAGAAAGCCAGAGTAGAGAGGGGAAAAGCCTAGTCCTGACGAAGACTAGCATCTTCAGGGTCTTGCAGCAATTAGAAGGGCGCAGATTAGTTCATCATAATGTAAGGTGTTCATAGCAATATCAACCTCATATCTCAAGTCACCAGTTCTAGTTGTACCGAAGTGGATACAACTCCGAGTGTCCGTTACCGTAGGACAGGCTATCGATAGATGTTTTCTTCCCTGCAGGGGTGCACCAACTTACCCACCACGCTCGCTTAACTCCGGCCGGACACACTGGCTGGGTCCTGCCCGGCCTCGGCTAAACAATACGACGCAACCCGACCGGAAACCGCCAGAGAGGATCGAGCACGCCGGACTAATCCTATGCCCCCAGGGGTCATGGTCCATCACCCCGGACGCTCCTGCACGTTGCGAGGCCGTTCGGTAGCAGACCTAGCAACCCCTTATACAAGCACGCAGTTGCATCCTAGGTCCAATCCGAACGGGCCGCTCAATCGCTGACGTCGTGACGACTCCGGCTGATGTATACGACGCAGAGCACCCACTCACACCCACGTGGTGGTTAGTGCTATCGGACCCGAAGGCCCCTCGGATCAAATATCCAAATCGCTTAGTGGATTGGGAGCGCGCGGTAACGAGCGTTGCCACCACACCGGTGGCCCCGACGTCCCGTCTCGAAGACTTGTGACAAGGACCTTACGGACCGGCCACGCTTCGTAGTTATCTCGCGGGTACCCTCACTGGTCACCCGACTCCACAGCTCACGCCTCAAAGGCACTCGCGGGTACCCCTCAGGGTCAACCCGTCTCTATCCAACATGTGTAGTAGTAACCATAAAGTGTCTTCAGACGCACGATACCTCTGGCCGCACGCCTTTGTTCCTGGCGACGTCCGGCCTCGGGGATCGATACGTCTTTAAACACGGTACGGTAAACCAGGGCATCCGTGTGGCTTCCATGCCGATGAGGAATCCGAGGAATCACCCTCGTTGGATTCCTAAACGACAAGTCCCGTTAAGGTGATACCGGAGGAATCACCCTCGGCGGTAATCACCATAGCGGATGCACGACAAAAGCTAAGTCGGAAGTGGGAAGAGGAATCACCCTTGGTAACCCACAACGAGCTAGCTATACTACAGGGACAACATCGGAAGTGAGTTCGGAGGTATCACCCTCGTCACCTGATGTTAACTCTGCGGAGTCGAGCATACTAGGGGGTGTGTGGTGATGTGAAGAAGGTCAGGGGAAGGGGCTCGATCGGTTGATCGAGGCAAGGGTACTATGCGAGGCAACTACGAGAAAGCGGGACCACAGCAGTGCTACCCAACCTATACTAAGCAGTTTATGAATAAAGACAGGTATCAACAGTATTGCAAAAACAGGCTATGCAACAGTAATAGGAGCAGTAGCAGTAGCAGCAATTCTAATTCAAGAATAAGAGAGAACAGACATAGGCGATATCGGAATGATCAAAGGGGGGGTTGCTTGCCTGGTTGCTCGGTGGCAAAAGCAAGGTCGTCGGAGGGGGAACCAATCACCGGGACGGCGTCGGTCTCTGGAGCGGCGTCAGCGTCGGACTCTACCGAGAGAGAAGAGGGGGGAAGAAACAGATAAATACACAGAATACAAGCATCACAAAGCGTGCTAGGCTAATGTGCAGTGCAGGGTTGCCTAAAAACATGTCTAAGTCATATTAGTTATTTTTAGGATTTAACTGGAATTATTTACCGGTGTATGTGCACTATTCATCTACCGGAAACGGGCTAAAAGTTGCGGGTTCACCTCCGTAGAGGGTCCCGACATGGAAACAGATAGCACGGTTGGCTTCGTCTCGTCGTTCTGAGCAACTTTCATGTAGAAAGTTTTTCGATCGGAGCTACGGTTTGAAAGATATGAATTTTCTAAGTTTTTGGCATTTTCTGGAATTATTTTAAATAACAGAAAAGAATATATGACGTCAGCATGTAGTCATCACTGCGTCAGCAGTCAACAGCCGCACTGGTCAGGTCAAACCTGACCAGTGGGTCCCACCTGTCAGCCTCTGTGACTTAACAGAGTATTAACATAAGCTAACAGTGCTATTTAGTGGGGTGGACCCCACATGTCAGTGAGAGTATTAGTTAAACTAATTAAGTTAATTAACTAACAGTTAAACTAATCCGTTTTATTAATTATAAAAACGTTTTTAAACGCGGGGCCCGCATGTCAGTGGGCCAGGGGTGCCCAGTCAGCCAGTTGACCAAGTCAACTGGTCAACTGGGGCCCGTGGGGGCCACTGGCAGTGACCCAGGGGGTGGGGCCCGCCCAGGCCACGTCGGCCGGCCGGCGTTTAAACGCCGGCGAGCACGAAAATGCGGCGGCGCGCACGGGAGCTCGCCGGAAATGGACTACAGGTCGCCGTTTTGCGCGCGGGAAGGCGCGTTCGAACGGCCACTCCACCGCGCGTCGAACGCGGGTGGTGGCTGGGCTCAGGGGTGGCCGGAACGGCGCCGGCGACGAGCTAAGGCGGCGGTGGCTTCGGGTGCTCGACGGAGTCGTCGTTGCGGCGAGCTAACGGGCCAAAGTAAAAGCTAGGAAGCACCTACGCGACACGGCAAAGCAAAAGGGCATCCCGTGATCATAAGGTCACTGGAGACTCGCCGGCGGCGAGTTCCGCGGCGCAGCGTTCGGGCGCGTGGGGAGGAGACAACTACGGCGCGAGAGAGGGCTAACGGAGGGAACGCAGAGGAGGGAGGAGCTCACAGAGGGGGGAAGCCGACGTGCGCCTGCTCGGTGCAGGCGTGTGGCGGCCGGAGTTCGTCGACGCTCGTCGGAGCAGAGGCGGAAGGGGGCGGCGCTGCACGGCCGTTCCCGTGGCCTCCTGCTTCGGCTGGAGGTCGGGGACGACGTAGTCGACCACCGCGCGTGCGATGGACAAGGTGACGGCGACGGTGGACGCTGGTGGCCGCGGCAGCGACGGTCGAACGGCGGCGGGGCTCTCGGCTCCGCCCGGATCTGAGAGGAGGGAGAGGGGAGGAGAGGTTGGCGAGGCGATGGGGAAGGAGGGGAATGAGCCAGGGGAGTGGGAGGCTCGGTCTTATCCCCTCCTCGGCGTCTGTAGCGGCAGGTGTCGGCGGGGGCGCAGTGGCGAGCGCGGCGACCACGGCGGCGGCGACA
Source organism: Secale cereale (assembly GCA_902687465.1). Taxonomy (NCBI): domain Eukaryota; kingdom Viridiplantae; phylum Streptophyta; class Magnoliopsida; order Poales; family Poaceae; genus Secale; species Secale cereale. Next base: position 945,849,102 of record LR738711.1, read on the forward strand.
CGAGGAGGGAGCAGGTGAGGGAGGCGGGCTGGGCCGGCTGGGCTTCGCCCGGGGCGCCAGGTAAGTGCTTCTGCCTTTGTCTCTTCTTTATTTATTTCACAGAGAGCAAAAACAAATGTTTAGGCATCCAAGGAGTTTTGCAAAATTTTGAGAGTTGGTCCATAAAATGTCTTGCAATATTCCTCATCACCAAAAATTGGTTTGGGCATATTTGGGTCATTTTTTGAAACTTACGAAAATGAAAAGGCATTTATTAGTGCTGTTTCAGCACTGTTTATTGCCCTAGCCCACTTTTGGAGTTGATGGTGATGTTGTTTTTCCTCAACATCATTTGTTTTGGAATATTTGCTAAATGATGAACATTTTTTCATAATTTTTGGAGCAACTTCATTTTGCATTTGAATTTGAGCTTGAATTTTCAGGGGCAAATTTGAATTGCCTTGTTTAACCACTGTGATTAGCTTTGCTAATGAGCATGACATGGCATGGTTAACATTATGTCACAGTGATTAATACAAGGGGGGTGTTACAACTAGACACGCTAGCTAGCTAGTAAGCAAATGAAGGAAACAGAAGATCGTCATCAACATATATATGCATACAGAGAGAAGTGATATCGACCACCTCTCCTTCTCCGAGAGATTGGTCGAACAACAAGTTCTCGTATATCTATCCGACACTACCGGGTACATATATACAATAATTATCTCTTACAAATATAATCTCCTATCATATGGACGCATGGTCCACATAGTATTCTCCGTCTTCAGCGATCACGTGGTCAAGGAAGAATGCCGCCAATTCCTCTTGAATTGCTCGCAGACGATCTGGTGCTAGGAGTTCATTCTGCATCCGAAAGATCTAATTTGAAGAAGGGGTTCAATACATACATATATATGAATAAATGAAACTCAACACAAATGATGATAATGAAATAAAATTGTGAATATTATTAATTTCTTACGCACTTCAAATTGTGCGTCACAGTAGCCCCGCTCACAGGTCGTGTGGCGGATGGACTCGCAAATGTAGTATCCACAGAAATCATTACCTTGTTCCTGCCACAACCAGTTTACAAGAAATAGAGGTCAATCAAACTGATAAGCAAGAATGCCAAATGGTATTGATGAAACTAGCGCTTGAATCAATAGGAGATGCGCGGAACATGCTACTATATAGTACTTACTTTCGGGTGTCTAAATTGCAGCTTCTTCGGCAGTCCCGGAGCTTTTTTGGTGAATTTTTTCCAAACCCTGCCAGACAAAGAAAACAATTACTTGATATCAGAAATGAACAAAGTTGCTAATATGCATGGTGGATAATGATCGATTTAACTTACTTCTCGAGCATTTGAGTCATGTCCGCATACTCCTTGGGATCTTTTCGTTTAGAGTCCAAGACAGTTACTACTCCCTGCTCAAGCTTAATCTCTAGGAGAATATAGTGGAAGCTGCGCACGCATGCATGAACTCATCAATTACATTACTATAACCTTGACTAATAAATAAGGGAAACTGAATATGAACAAGACAGTAACACTCACTTGAAGTTGTAAGGAAAGAGTATTATATCTTTGTTTTCATTTACCACCAACGATCGTAGCAAGTTGGCCTCGATATCTGCGGCGCGCAATTCAACCTCAGTTGCATCTATGAGATATGTGTTAATGAACCCTATATCACCGACTTGTATTTTCTTCAATTCGACGATCTTCAATCTGCATAATATAGTGAGTAAAATTATAAATACATGCAACGAAAGAGCTGAGCTATATAGAGAGACTTAATGATAAAAGTAGTACTACTTATAGACAGTACCAGGTGATCGTTGCTTTATCGAGGGCCAATTGATTGAAAAACTGATAGAACTCCTCAAATGGAATAGGCAACAGTTCAATTCCAACGAGGTCATGCTCCGGTTTAACTCTCACATACAAACTATCCCTCCCCCCAGACTCTCTGCAGATTTTCAAGTACCAATCATGCAATCTTCGCATCATCGTTGATAGAGATCTTTCATCTTTGACGAGAGGCTTCCCGTACTCGTATCTTTGTATCTGCACCTCCAAGAAATTATAATGTACATCGTCGGGCAGGTAATCTCCAAGATTGCTATAACCGGGCACCATCCTCGGATCATTAGCGACGATGTCGCTAGACACCTTGAGCGGAGGGCACGATTGGTCCGCTTGTTCGCCGAGCTGGGCAATTTGTTTCCCAGCTCGTCCTTCTGCTAACCTTTGATCACTTCTAGTACTTCCCGACCGCTTCGCTTCGTGAAATGACTTTTCAATAATGCGGTCATAGTTGTCTTTCGGCTGACTTTTCGCTGGTTTCTTCAGGGCAGCAAGAGTGCGCTTTGCTTTCACCGGATCTATCTTCTCCTCCGGAGGTGGATGTCTCTGTGCTTTCAACCCTTCAAGCCAGTCCTTCACTTCGCCTTCAGCGATCTTCGTGTTTTCCTCGTCGGACCTCTCGTATGGTAACTTCTCTAGAGGCGTGAGAGAAGGACCGAATCTGTATTGCCTCCCGCCTCTGGCTGTACTGCTAGACGCTGGCAGACCAGACGAAGCGGCTGTCTTCTTTCCTTGCTTACGCGCCGGAGCAGCCGGAGCGGCGGCAGGTCTCTTCCGCCCTTGCTGACTAGGCGGAGAAGGAGGAGGCTAGCTGCTCGGGCGCGCCGGCGCAGGCGGAGAAGGAGGCGGAGTGCCGCCACGCGCCGGAGAAGGAGCCGGAGTGCCCTGATCGTCACTCGCCGGAGGAGGAGGCGGTGGAGGAGGCGGAGTGCCCTGACTCGCCGGAGGAGGAGGAGGAGGCGGAGGCGTCCAGTTAAGAATGTTGATGAGGTCCTTCCGCCATAGGCATGGAGTCTTCAGTGAAGAACCCAGCCGAGTCTCCCCTTCACCGGTAGGGTGGTCAAGCTGGAGGTCCTCAAATCCCTCTGTTATTTCATCCACCATCACCCAAGCATATCCTTCTGGAATTGGCCGGCAGTGAAAAGTTGCGCCGGGTCCAGTAGGATAAACAGAGCCAGCAGCCGCCTTGACCTTCATATTTATCCATTGCGTCATAAGGTGGCAATTTTGAGACTCCGTGATAGCATCCACGGGATAGCTGGCAGGAGCCGTCAAGACATGCTCCGGCTGAAGCAGCTCGGTGGAAGCCATGCTGCTTCTCCGCTGAGATGGCGGGGTAGCTTCGGGGGAAGCTTCGGCAGTTCTTTTGTCCCGATTTGCTTCTCGTTCCTCTATCGCTTGTATTCTGGCGTGCAGCGCCTGCAGTTCGGTCTGCTGCACTTTCTTCCTCCTCTCGTGGCATTTGTAACCGCCTGCGTCCGGAAACCCAGCACTCCACGGAACGGATCCTGGCATGCCTCGTGTCCGTCCAGGGTGCTCAGGATTCCCGAGGGCCATTGTGAGCTCGTCGTTCTCTCTGTCGGGAAAGAACCTCCCTTGCTGCATTGCTTTGATATAGTGCCGCATCTTCTTGAGTGGTATTTCCAATTGTTTGTCTGTCCAAATGCACCACCCTGATACAGGGTCCAAGGTTCCGCCAGCCCCGAAGAACCAAGTCCGGCAACGATCTGGCCAGTTCATTGTCTCTGGTTCGATCCCTTTCTGAAGCCGATCATTCTCAGCCTTGGCCCACTTAGGCCGGGCCCTGAGGTAGCCACCTGACCCCGTGCGATGGTGATGCATCTTCTTCGCAGCATTTTTCTGGTTTGTCGCCGACATCTTCTTACTCTTTTCCGATGTCTTATAGGCCACAAATGCGGGCCAGTCATCTCTGATCTTCTCATATATGCCCTGGAATTCTGGAGTCTCTTTTTTGCGGACAAACTTATTCAGGTGTTTCTTCCACCACCTGAATAGTTCTGCCATCTTCGTAAGAGCAAAAGACTTGATTAATTCCTCTGTAACTGGCTTCGCCGGATCAGCCTCTGGCGGTAGGGTGAAATTTGACTTCAGCTCAGTCCAAAGATCTTCTTTCTGCATATCAGTGACATAAGACACCTGAGGGTCTTCTGCAGCCGGCTTTAACCATTGATGGATGCTGATCGGGATCTTGTCCCTAACCAGAACCCCGCACTGATTAACAAATGCGTTCTTTGTCCGGATGGGTTCAATCGGTTGGCCGGTGCGCGCGATTTCTGTGATCTCAAACTTTTCATCCGAGCTCAACTTTTTCTTCGGGCCTCGTCTCCTTACCGAAGATGTGCTCGATCCGGAGGGCTAGAAAAAAGAACAAAGACGAGAGTTAATTAATATGTGTACATACCAAAACAATGAATGCATCAATCAACTAGTCAGCACAGGCTTAACTAATATATATACCTGCTGGCCGGACTCGGTTCGGTTACCGGAGCCGTCATCACGGTCTCCTTCTTGCACCGGCATTGGGTCACCGGAGCCGTCCTCACGGTCTACTTCTTGCATTTGCATTGGGTCACCGGAGCCATCATAATCATAGCCTGATTCTTCATCCTCTCTTTCCAGCAGCTCATCGGTGTCGTTGAGAAACAACAAGACGGCATCACGTCCGTCTGCGATTATGTCCAGCAACATCGCTTCTTGTGCTTCGTCTCGGGGGTTGTCGTCCATAGTTTCTACAAATATTTACAACATGGCAATTATTATTCAAACATGACAGATGGATATATTAATGGCAAACATAGAACTAGCTAGCTAATCACAGTAAGGAATCATATATATTAATTTGTGGCCTCGACGCTGCTTCTCTATGGTTTCGGGTGGCCTCGACAACGCTTCAAGGGTTAGGGGTGGCCTCGAGAACGCTTCAAGGAGGGGGTAATATCGATAACGACGAGATACATACACGGGAAAATAATGTTAT
>LR738711.1:945865301-945883146 GCA_902687465.1 Secale cereale
GAGGGCAAGGTGGCCTGAGCCGTGCTCCCATGCGTGGATCTCGCCGTCGCGGCGACAACGAGGTAGTTAGAGGAGGTGGGGCGGCCTCATGCGGGGGTGGGAGAGGAGGCATATTATACTGTCAAGCATACCAAATGGATTTGCGTAAGGACCTTTATTTGTGTGCCATATCTTGCATGTACATATTCACGTGCTACTCAATACTGATGGAGAATTTATCTTAGGAAGTTGTAATGCAGGCAAATAGTTATTGGGGCTTGCAAGGTTAACTGCTCAATCCATGGATACAATTTAGCATCTACAACGAAATCACAAGGTATCACTTTGATCATACATTTTCTGCTTGACATTTTTAAGCCTCGCTACTAGACCATAAGCATTTCTATTATTTTGATATACATCAACCAATACAATTGTTGGTACAAAATGCAATCTTCGAATATGATTTTCAGTGATATTTACTGATTTATGAAGTTTTACATGTCACGAATCGTTGCCTCTAATTGAGAAATGCTTGCACCTAAGTTGGGCTGCAGGTCAAGGCGATGGAGTAGCTGACAAACGACCATGCTTACTCTGCTTAATGTACATCTGGGCAGGGTTTTAGTTCAGCCTTTGCGCTAACACATTTCACAGTTGTTGCCAACAGGAAAATTGGTATTTTGGTTTCTCTTTAATTTCATCAAGCATACACACATCTTCAAGGGCAAGAGTGTTTGTAGCCTGTGATGTTGCTAGACTTTTGGAAATTCTGACGGCATTACAATTCATGTTTTCCAAATATGTGTATAATGATGAATATTCGCCTTCACATGTTCAATGATCTGTAGACTTTGGTCCATTAAAACTTCTCTTACTTCCTATTCTGTTGCTAATTTGATGTACTAAAAATACAGACTTGGAGCAGTGTAAGGAGATTACGACAGTCGATGTATAACTAGGGTACATATACTCAGGGTGTTCCTTAATTAGAAGTTTATTCAACATCTTTGTTAAATATTCTAGCATTATCACTTACCATGGGACAAAGTATTCTTATAAGTTGTCAAACATCCTATTTCGGTGACTAGAAATCGTTATACATCACCCACACAACGTGTTCGTTTTCCTTTTCTTATTTTAACAATTTATTTCCTCTATGGTCTAGAGCGCTTATCATTTCTCTTACGATGTTTGGCCCACAAATGTCCCGCTGCAACGCGCGGGGTATCATCTAGTTAAACTAGATAGCATGTATAGAACTAATGGATTGTGACTATATTAATTTGCCACACCTAACTTGGAGCATTAATTACAAGTGGGAATTTTCTTTGGTGAAAGAGTAGTACACAACAGATTTTCCCCATAATATCTACCTTAATTTTATTGACAAATTGCACTTCTAGTGTCTAGAACTAGTGCTAACTGAAGATTCAAAAATATATCTACCTTAATTCTAGACAACTACAACACATTTTCACTGCCTAGCAATGATGAAGCGACGGCAACGAGCGGCGAGAGAGGGAGAGAAAGGGGAATGGAACAGAGAGAGGGAGTGGTAGTGGAGAGAGAGGGAGTGAGTCGAGGCCGTTGCCCCTGTTGGTTTTGACCCCCACGGCATCCCAATCCATGCAACTAACTTTGGATTTTACATGACACAAAGCAATCCATGATATATATACTAAGATTTCTACATAAATTAAAGCAATCCCCTAATCAACTACATGAATCCCAATGTATCCCGGCGGCGTGTCCGCGAACGGAGGATGTGGGAGAGTAGAGAGGGAGGAGTAGTGGATCTAACCTTGGTGCCGGTGAGGGCCGGCAACGGGGTGTCGTCGGGGCGACGGCGGCGGCGGCTTTTGTTCAGGGGGAGGGGTGTGTGAAATGAGAGAGAGCGGTGGCTTGTGTCTTTTTCTAAGTTGACTCAGATAGGTTATCGCTGGCATTGGGAGAAAGGGCAACGCCATAGCTAAATAACATGCTAAATAAAAAAAATACTAAGATTAATGGAAGACTTGACAAAATAAAAGATTCCAAATTAACTATGGCGTGCAAAGCAGATGTACGCCCGCACTAACAAATTAACTATGACGTGCAAATAAAAGCGACGCCACCAGTGCGTGCAAACAGTGAGTGCATATGGGCCAAAAGATTTGTGGCGTTTCAAAAAAGAAAAAAACAGCGCCAGCACTAAGCAGGTAAATGACGTGTTGATTTGGCCTACGCTAGCACTATTTGGAAAAAAATGTTGGTGTTGATGGGAAATGGCGCGGCACCAATGATAGGCTAGACTCTTCTCCTCGTCGGGCACTAGCATCACGCAGCGGTGGCGGGCGGACATCGCAACAGCGTCGGCCCCGCCCCCATCTCCGTTGTCTGCATTTGCTGCGCCGGTGGAGTGGGCACTAAAACCCCACAGCTGCCCGCACGGAGTAGCGACCGGAGGTGGAGGAGGCCGTCGGGCAGGCCTTGCAGATTGGACAACCCTCGCCCATCCGCGCGTGGGGCGGAAAGGCCCGGCACCGGCATCGGCACTGCGGCGACGAGCAACAATTGGCGCCGCCCCGAACCCGGTGCTACCGCCCGTATCAACTCGCAAGCGCTCGAGCGTGGCTCATCCTCGTCTCCGGAGCTGCCGTCGGAGTGGCTGCCGGTGCTGGACATGCTCGCTAGCGCTAGGGATTGGATGGATTGGGGAAAGGGGAGCGTTAGGGAGCGGAGCGGAGTGAAGTGAGCTCGGGTTTGCTATGGAGGGGGATTTTGTGGGGTCGGGTGGGCCAGCGATGGGCCGAGATGACATGGTAGACGCGCCCGGGCCGCCTCATATCCGCCCTATATTTGGGCTGGATATGAGGGGTGCCGGTCAGCCCGGGCGTTTGTCCGCGGTTTGAGAGCTACGATTGGGTTGTTTTTTTATCGGTCAGTGACCGGACGGCCTGACCGGACGTTTGAGACCTGTTTGAGAGGTTCGGATGTAGATGCTCTTATTTCAAAAAATTAAAAATTAAAAAAATAAAGAGGATGGGGCAATCATACTTTGTAGTACTATCTATACCTGGCCATCTGTCGGGCCGGGCCGGGCCTACCAAAGCCTGGTACAAAAAACCCAGGCCCGAGCCCGGCCCGGCCCGACCGTCGGACTCGAGCCCGTCCTATCGCACTAAAAGCCCGTCGGATCTCGGGCCACGAGCCTAGCCTCTTCATTAAAACGCAAAAATGGCGGGCCCAAGTCGGGCCCAGCCCGGCTGTCGGGCTTGAAATCTAGGCCCGAGCTCGGCCCGTGGACATGGTCAGGCCGGGCCGGGCCGGGCCGGGCCGGGCCGGGTCGGGCCGACCAGGCCGGGCTGCCCGTGGCGGTCTAGGACTACTATCACAACTCACAAGGAGCAGCGAATCAACCTGTGGTTGAGATGGTTAGGTGGACAGTGGTATCCCCAATCTACCAAGGTTCAAATCCTGGTGCTCGCATTATTCCTGGATTTATTTCAGGATTTCCGGCGATGCCCTTTCAGTGGGAGGAGACGTTCCCGTCGACGACGAGGCGCTTACGGTGACTTCGTAAATCTTAAGATGATATGACGGCTCAGTCTCTCGGAGGTGCTCATAAGGGTAGAGTGTGCGTGTGTGCGTTCATAGGGATGAGTGTATGCGCGTGTATATGAGCGCTTGCGTCTGTCCTGATAATTCTAAAAAAATAAACTCACAAGGAGCACGCTCTAGGGAAAAAACACACACACGACACACACTCTGCTGCACTGCTCCACGAAAGCCGAACAAGAAAAAACTCGTCCCCCATATCCAACAGCCCGACGGTGCCGGCGGCGCGATCGGAGGCCGGAGTTCCCCCCGCCCAGATCCCGTCCCCTCCTCCTCTCAGTCTCTTAGGAGCGTGAACCAACTACCCCAAGGCGCCGTTCCTCCTCCGCCGCATTCCGATCTGATGGCCGGATCCGGGAACTGGGCAGATCTACCGGACGGGCCGACGGCGCTCATCGCCGACCGCGTCCTCGCCTTCGACGTCGCCGACTACGTCCGTTTCCGCGCCGTGTGCCCCCCGTGGCGGCGGTGCTCAGCGGACCCGCGCGCGCACGGCAGCCTCGACCACCGGTTCCATCCCCGGCGGTGGACCATGCTCCGGGAGGAGCTCGCGGCGCCCAGCCGCCGCTCCTTCCTGAACACCTCCACCGGCGAGTGCGTCCAGGTGGACCTGCCGGAGCTCCATGACCACTACGTGCTCGCCCTCACCCCCGAGGGCCTCCTCGTTCTGCTCCACAAGCTGCAGCGCAACACCGTCCGCCTGCTCAACCCGTTCACTGGCCACCTCACGGAACTCCCGCCACTCAACACGCTGCTACCTCCAGCACACCACTGCTGGCTGATGGTTGATATTGACCCGGCGTGTTGCTCCGGCGTCGCCAATGATGGTTCCACAGTGGTGCTCTGCTTCTACAAGATCGGCGTGCTTGGCATGGCCAAGCCGAGCGATGACCACTGGACGTTGGTGAAATGCAGATTTGATGCATTGGGAGCACCCTTAATGCTGGCAGGCCGCTTCTACTGCGTTTGCTTGCGCAATGGTCTCATGGTGCTGGAAACCAGCGCGGATCAGCCACCACGGCTGGAGATGGCTTCCCAGCTGAATTTCAGTGCCCCCACCATTGGTTATAGTGTGCACCTGGTGAACAATTGCGGGGAGCTCATGCTGGTGCACCGTTGGTGTGGACCATTGTCACCGGTGAATAGAGTGGGTTATTGGTACGATGCATATCGACTGGATTTGGACAAGCGCAAGATATTCCCGGTCAGCAGCTTGGGCGGCGCCGCAGGGCGTGCAGTGTTCATGGGCATGCATTGCTCTCTATTGGTGTCTCTAGAGAATTTCCCTTCTGGCTCCATTACTGCTGACACCATCTACTTAGGCTTTGACGTTCCCGAGAAAGCGGAGTTTAAAGTTGGAGCATATCATCTCGCAGATGGAAGCATCGAAGGCACCAGCAGATATCATTGTCGCTTTATGCCACGGCCGCATACTCTTGTTGACTGTCTATCTTTAGCTAATACTGTCTGAGGAGCTATCCCATTTACGTGATGTTTAGCATGCATGTATGTGCGATAGGTACTCTTGTATCCCATATGGTTAGCTACTATTTGAGTCCTATGTATCTAGCTCGAGTTATCAGTTATGTAGGGTTGACTGGTCGTGTTCTGCACTCTTTGTTGCTGAGTTTCGTTTGAAGATGTGCACATACATGTTTGTATGCGTACTATTTGGAAACGAAGTGTGTTGCACTCTCTTACATGAGTGTAAGTATTTGCCTAATCAATTTGTGACCATGCCAAATTGAAGAGCAACTGGTTTCCTTTGTTGGAAAGCAAGCCTGTCTGCTTTCATGGCAGAAAGGTTGTTTTGGGCTGGGGTGCCGTTGTGAGATCTTTGGGAAGAGATGGTTAGTTGAAAAACAAATCTCCTTCTGCCCTTTACCATTATTTATATGACACATGTAAGCATATGCATTTTCTTGCAAGTTACTCCTTCCAGCCTTCTAACATGCCATTGAGAAAAGATGCATAACTTGTATCCATCACACACGCGCGATGAAGTTATTTTGTTAATAGAGATTTGATATTAGTGCAGTTTGTAAATTTGTCGTCTCAGTGATCTCTACGGTCAGATTAGTGGTCATTGTCTGTCACTTGATGTTGTTAGGTTATGTTTTTTTAGTAAGGTTAGCAAAATATCCATCAATCTATGTAAATTCAGAACTTTCTTTGGACATCAGATCAAGGTTTTAGTTGTTCAGATTGAGCCAGGTTTGTTTGTCAACTTTGCTTATCACGTTAGGAACTTTTTTGAGTCACTTTGCATGAATTTCCTGTTCCCCAGTTGAAGGATTTTGCCCATGCTTGAAATACGCTTCACGATTTTCAGCATGTAAGTTAAGATGCAAGCAAATTTGTATTTTCATTAATCCCGTTTGGAACTTCACTTCCTAGACCCTGTTTAATTTTATTCATGTTTAATTTGCAGGTTCCCCTGTGGACCTTGCAAAATATTATATGAGTTACCATTATTCGACCCCAACCTAGTAGTTTGTGGAGCCAAGTATTTCTTGATAGCAAAGCGGAAGCAGGCAACACTGGCTATTTTAGGTGTTCAGGGGCACCACTTGTTCAGAAGCTGGGTGGATTTAACATTGACGACCCTGGACTTCCTATGAATGGCTATATGACTTTATGTGGCTGGTCAGCATTATGTTTTGTTTACTGCACATCATTCTTTTGCCCTCTCAGAGATAGATATTCATGTTTGCTCCACATTTCATACTCTTGGTCTTTTATGGTGCTAGATGTCTGTATGGCTCATATTACTTAATCAACAGCAAAACTGCGGAATTTGTTGCCAATAAATCTTGATTTATGTCTAGCAGGACCTGAGCTCTTCCAGTGATGTGAATGTCTCACCCTTCTCATCATCCAACACACGATCCCAATTTTTGGTTGCTGGCAGCAGTCAGGCAATTTGTTGAAAAATTCTTACATTGAATTAAGCTATAGATACTGCACATGTATATTATTGTTTCTATTATATATTCAGCTTAACAAGGCATTTGACATATGGGTGTATATATGGTTGACATGATGTAAAAATGTACTAGTTTTTAGTTTTATCCATGTAAGCGCATATTGTATGCATATCCCAACATTGATGAGGTCGAAAGTAGCAAGCTGTCCCTTTTTATTGGTATTGTGCATCGACACATTTAGACCTAGAGTTTTACATCAATTGGGAACTTTCTCCATCAAATTTTACATGGTCTGGACTATATTTTGCAGAGCTTTTCTAAATCCTCAGTTTTCCTTACATGTGTAGAAACAAATACTTTGAATTGTTCAAAAGTCAAATATGATGCCTTCTTCCAAAGATGCTTCTGCGAGTCCTCCTGGATTTTCTCCACCTAGCCAGACATCTGTTTCAGATTTCGTTGAAGGCAGTTCACCTCTTAAGGTTCCCGGAAGAAAAATCACCTCTTAAGGAAATTCCTAGTTTAAAAAGACTTTTTTGGAAAAGGAGTTTAAAAAGACTTGCTTGGGACTGGTCAATCTTTGTGGACTGTAGATAGATAGAGGAATATCAATCAAATATGGTGAATCTTCTAGTGATAATGTTCCTCCTGTCCACCATAATAAAAAACAAGGCGGTTGAGAAGATATTTAAGCAGCTTGACATAATAGCTCCATGACCAAAAGTGAGGCAACAATCTGTTACTGGAAATCCAAGTCGATCCATGTCAAAACAAACATGCTTGTAGAAACTTTTTCAATCCTTGTAACTTAGCACTAGCTTGCTCTTTCTCTTTGTCTTCACACACACTTAACAGTACTTGGTGCTGGGGGTGTGTGGTGTAAAGATTTTAGCCAGTGAAACACCATGTAACACACTTGTATACCCTGGTTATTAATTTAAGAAGTCAGTAGGAGCCTACACTTGTATACACTGATTATTAATTTAAAAGGTCAGTAGGAGCCTCTCCTACTATCAGTTGATGCTAAAAAAAAACTGCTTGTCAAGAAAATGGGCCAAAGGGTTTAAGAGCATCTACAGCCGGACCCATTACCCATCCCAACCGTCTGGTGAGTGCCCGGACGAGAAAACACCATCAAACCGGGTTTCCCATATCCAGCCCAATCGCTTGGACTGACCGGCACTCACCTTATCCAGCCCATATATGGGGTGGATATGGGAATTCTTGTACGCGCCTGCCATGCTGGATTTGGTCCACTCTGGTCCACTCGACCCCACATAAATTGGATCCTATCCGCTCTCTGGACGAAACCTGCTGCTGCTTTTCTATTTATACATGATCTTTTGTTATGCACGATAATCTGTGCTAGAAGTTTTGAAACATACCCCTATTTAGTACTCCCTCCGTCACAAAATAAGTGAATTGAGTCGCTTATTTTGGGACGGAGGGAGTACAACGTTACTTGAATTTTTCATTTTATGTTAAATTGGTGCATCGGCGTGACTTTAGCTCCAGCTCCACACTACATTTCGGAACACTCTCAAATGTCTGGAAATGAAAAATTAGACACTATGACAATAATAAGCCTAGGATAAATAGTAACAGTAATTTTTGTCCCCCTCTTTTGATTTTTCTGGATCCAGCACTGGCAATAATTACCCCTGAATTTGGTGATTAAATAAAAACAGGTAGATTTTTGAATCCATTGCCCCACCTGTTTTTGTTTTTGTAAGTGCCCCAATTGTTGGTTCAATTAAGAAAAGAAAACAAATCCACCCTGCGTGGTGGCCATTGTGACGAATGATTGTAAGAATATTATTATTAATTAATACGTACTCCCTCCATCCGAAAATACTTGTCATCAAAATGGACAAAAAACGATGTATCTAGAACTAAAATACATCTAGATACATCTTCTTTTATTTATTTTGATGATAAGTATTTCCGGACGGAGGGAGTACGTAGTATGCATGGGGTTTTCGAAATAAAAAACAAATGGCTGGCAGGCTTGGACTACTTCCTGGGCCGTATCGGCAGTGCGCTTTGGGCTGTTCTCGTCGGTGTATAGGTTTCGTAATAATCCATTGCGTGTGTGAAATATACGAAGGAAGGATCCGCATGCAGAAGCCATGCCTGCTCGTCTCCCCGCACACAGTAGGCGACGACCCTCTGCACACCGACAAAGTCGGCCTGTACATGTGGGAGGCGAACCAGCAGGGCACCGCCGTGCCCCTCGTATACGCCACGGACTTCTCCGGCAACGGCAAGTTGAAGCACGATCTCGCGCATTGCGATGGGCTGGTCCTGCTGCACGCTGAGTCCGCCGTGCACCTGCTCAACCCGGCCACTCGTCGCACCCAGACGCTGCCTCCGAGCCGTGGTGCTGATGCCGACCCCGCACGCCGAGGGCCCCTCGGCTTCGAGACGTGGGGTACCAGGCGTTCGGCGGCCTCGGGCACGACCCACGTTCTGGTGCCTACAACTACAAGGTGGCGTGTTTCTCCTACCGCTCTTGGACCAAGCTTGCAGTCACGGTCGACTATCACTCCATCAGGATGGAAGTATTCACCGTGGGATTCTCTGACTGGGCAAAGATATCCTTTGTTTGTAAGTACGTAGCACATCCATCATGGCAAGGGAACACCCGTATTGAGAAGCTTCTTTTATGTTTTGGACGACCTCACAAGTGGCTTCGTTATTGGCGCAACACTATTGGCCAATACTCGGTTCTTGATTCGTTTAGTTCCAGCTACTGACATCGGTTGAAGCATCTCCTTCCAACTGAGGAAGCAGGCAAGACTATGGAGTTGCCAATGCAAGTGAAGAGGGCGGTGGCACGGACTATCAAAAACTCAACAAACGGCCATCTTTCACATGGAACCTCCGCACTAATGAGACACGGCATGAGCGATGAACTATGCGGTGCATGCCAGATCAACGATGAATATACACTGACCGACAACATACTGGCATGGCATGTCGCAACTAGCTTCTGTGAGATCTCGGATAGAATCAAACGCCCACACGAAGTGCACCCAAATCAAGTTGTTGAGACTATCTTGTCCAAGTATTGTACCTACTTGGTCGCCTTTGCACCAACGTTGCTTCCAGGCAGTGCACCAGAAACAAAGTATGCTCTCGATGAGATGGTAAAAGAAGCCAAAGAAATGCTACATGATCTCCTCTCTCCAAGGGAAAAGTATGAAAAGCTTAGTGAACTAGAGTATGTCGTAGGTGGTGGAAAAAAAGTGTTCACCTATGGTGTTGTGCTGGGGAAATCGTTGGAGAGCATGGACAGTCATGCGACCAGGTGGGATCTACTGGCAGATTTCTGGGCGGAGATGATGGTGTATATTGCCCCGTCTAATAATGTAGCTGGTCACATAGAACTTCTTGCTGAAGGAGGCGAGTTTGTGACTCATGTCTGGGCTTTGCTCATGCACGCTGGTATTCTGGAGCGTCCTAGTACCACAGTCCCGTAGACCAGGATCTGAAGGCGAGGCTGCAAGGAGCTACACTCAGCCAGTGTATATCCTTCACGTTTATGATGACTTTGCGCTTGTTGGTTTGGTGTAAGTTTGTGGTTATGTGTTGTATTTACTGTCCGAAAGTCTGTAATCTGATGTACCCTTGTACTTAATGATACCATGTGCTTTGGTTGTGTATGTACCATGGGTCTGTTGCTTCTGATTGGAGCCGGATTTTGTTGCTTTGGAAGCACAGCGCTCGGGGCGTTGTGTCGTGAACTTGCTTTGTTGGAGGTTTGATTGTTTTCGTTGCTCTAGAGATAAGATTTCTAACAGAAATTGCAGGCAAACTATCGCATGATTGTATCCCTAGAATCAAATGGTTTGGCACCCAGCTTGTTGCTCCAGTTTTTGACTCATTAATCAATACAGTTGAATTCAAAAGTTAAGCAGAGTCATTGTTCTTCATTTTCTCGCGAATACGCAAAGCTTGTGTATCATTTCATTGATAGAAGGAGTAGAATGAGTATAGAGAGATACAACAAATGTCACGAACGCAGATAGGTGTGAACATGGTGCCTGGAGCAAAGATACAAGGGATGCTCGACCCGAACAGAGGATACATCACAGCTAAACCTACAAACCCAAGGCAAGAGCGGTGATGCCAACCAACAAAAATCCCACCATCACCCGAGGCAAAACCGGGGACACCGCGAGCGATCAAGATAGTGCCTTTAAGAAGGAAGACAGCGAGACGCCGTCACTATCTGGTCCGTGGGAGCCGAACCTAGGGTCTTCGCTGAGCTGGAAGAGGGGCGTAGCTGAAGGCCTTGGCAACGCTTCCAAGAAGGAAACGACACCCGTGGGCGCCGTCGCTGCCAGCACCGGCAAAACCGAGCAGGGATCTCTCCCTGGCCTGAAGCTGCGTGGTCGCATAGCCGCCGAATCTGGAATCAAAGATGGGAGGCCAACGCTGGTCGGAACCATCATCAGGGCGGGGTTGGCGGGGCTGCACCTGCCGTTAGAGGGTGGCACTGCCTCCAAACCCACGAGCATTGGGTCTGGCAAAAGGGCGAGGCTTTGAGGCATACAGGGTAGGGCGAGCAACGAGGCGAATCACGCGGGGGCCCTAGGGCGACGACGTCTAGCAACGCTGGCAAGCAAGGACTGGAGGGACACAGATCCGGGCTGCCATGGCCTTAGCCGTCGGGACATCGGCGACCCAGGTGAGTTGGAAGTTACGCAGCTACCCGTCCGCCCAGGCCGAAACTGCCCGGTAGAAGATGCCGGCAACGAAGGACACCGGAGAGACGCGGGCCGAGGCCACCGAGGCTGGAACAACGCCAGCTTGGACCCGCGGCGAGAAGCCCCATGACAACCACAACCAAATAAGCATTGCATCACCGTCTCCTCACGATAGCCGTCACCGTGGCTTAGGGGGAGGGAGGGCCGCCGGAGACAAGGGGGCCGCCTGCACGGGAGGAAGGCAGCAAATGCCCTCTCAACCGGCTGCAGGCCCCAAGCCCCAACCACGGCAAGCCGAAGCATCGAACGGAGCGCAAGGCCACGGGGCCGGGGGGGGGAGCTGCAGGGAGATGGCGCCCGTGGCAGAGGCGAGGAGCGTCGGATCTGCTGCCGACCGGCAGGCCCGAGCAGCAGCTGGTGGGGGCACCCAAGAAATGCCAGGAAGGACCCCTGGGGTCACGGGTGAGGTGTGGTGGAGGCGCGTGAGGGGGTTGGGGGTGGCGTCCGCAATGGGCTGAGGAGGACGGGGAGGCGCAGCCGGCCGAAGACAATCCGCGGCCGCCGCGGTAGGGGAGCGAGGCGTGGAGGTGGGGGCCGACGGACACAAATCCGCCCCGCCGCCACCTTCCTGGGACCCGATGCGGCTTCGTCGGCAGGCCCTTCGGCGGCGGCGATGTGGGGGAGGTCGCCAGCGGAGGCTGTTAAACGGCGGTGGCTAGGGTTTCCCGTATCATCAGAGGAGGGTGACGCGGGGGGTGGGGGCGGGGGTCATTGTTCTTCATAAAAGCAATAGAGTACATACAGAGCAAACTCCTGTGCTTAGGGCATGTACAATGGTTCTAGCTTAAGAGTGTCACGTAGAATAAATGATGAGGTGGAGGAAAGAGAAATCGTAAGAGAAGGCTTGTCTTCTCTTATTTAAGAGAAGACAAGAGATCTCTTATTTAAGAGAAGACAAGAGATGATCTCTTAGCACAATTTGTCTCACCATATTTTTAGGAATAACTAATTATTAAAGATAAGGCTAAGAGATGACCCATTGTAGACTTTTTCTTTGTCATCTCTAATTTACATGCAAAACTTAAGATAAGACTATCTTATCAACCATTGTACATGCCCTTAGCGGCCACCAATATACATTGACTGTTTGGAAGCTAATGTCTTCAGGGTTATGCTGCGGTGAGAGTAGCAAATCTTGGCGATAGTGAGGCAGAAGGCTTTGCCGGGAGTGGCGAGCAGCGCCTCGTAGTGACATCTTCTATCCAGAAGTCGTTGCCAGATGGCTCCAGCTGAGGTCTCTTTGTTAGGGCATGTACAATGGTTGATAAGATAGTCTTATCTTAAGTCTTGCATGTAATTTAGAGATGACAAAAAAACAAGCATACAATGGGTCATTTCTTAGCCTTATCTTCGATAACTAGTTATTCCTAAAAATATGGTGAGACATATTGTGCTAAGAGATCATCTCTTGTCTTCTCTTAAATAAGAGAAGACAAGCCTTTTCTTATGATTTCTCTCTCCTCCACCTCATCATTTATTCTACGTGGCATTGTTAAGCTAGAACTATTGTACATGCCCCTTAGCAGCTATTACGTGCCGATCGAGATAATTGACAATTGGAAATGCTGGACATTTCTATATACCCGGGAGTCGACAGCTTTGTTAGCAGCCTCCCTCAAAAAATTTAAGAAACAATTTCTTTATTACTATTCACGGATCAGACCATTGCCGGTTGTCGGGGCAGCGACGATTTGCTTTTTGTTTCTTTGTACGCCCTTATCAAAGCAGTCTGCTTCAAGAAATGATCTTCCATGTGTTTAACGGTTGCCGGGAGCAATCAGAACGTGCCTACATTTTCACTACTCATTTTTTGAGAGAGAACCATCTATCCATGTGTTGAGATTAAGATATTCCAATTCTACCACAAGAATCTTGATCTCCAGCCATCGCCAAGTTGTTTTCCACTTAAATCATATTTTCACCATATCTAAATATGTGAGAGAGAGTTGAGTGTTGGGAAGACTATCATTTGAAACACAAGAGCAAGGAGTTCATCATCAACACATCATATATTACCTTTTGGAGAGTGGTGTCTCCTAGATTATTTAGGTGTCACTTGGGAGCCTCCCTCAAGATTATGGAGTTGAACCAAGGAGTTTGTAAGGGCAAGGAGATCGCCTACTTCGTGAAGATCTACCCTAGTGAGGCAAGTCCTTCGTGGGCGATGGCCATGGTGGGATAGACAAGGTTGCTTCTTCGTGGACCCTTCGTGGGTGGAGCCCTCCGTGGAGTCGCGCAGCCGTTACCCTTCGTGGGTTGAAGTCTCCATCAACATGGATATACGATAGCACCACCTATCGGAACAACGTCAAAAACATCCGTGTCTCCATTGCGTTTGCACTCTTCAACCCCTCCATTTATCTTCATATGCAATGTTTTACTTTCCGCTACCACAACTCTAGAATTACATGTGTAGGAAGATTGCTTGACTTGTGCTAAGTTGTTAAAATCTGCCAAGACTTAAAACTGGGAAAAGACTAGATTTTTATTTGGTCAAGTAGTCTAATCACCCTCTCTCTAGACATACTTTCGATCCTACACTATTTTATATAATGCTTATGTGAGTTTGTTGTTCAAATTTGAGACTTCAAATGCATGTTTGTGTATTGTATATCTATTTTTGCTGCAGGGATCCGAGGGAAAAACAGGAGAAACTGGACTGGGAACGAATCTTTAGAGAGTGCAGCTCTCGGCAAAGTGGCATGTGTTAGCCACAGCTGACGGTTAGCTGTGGCAGCTATGCCGAGCGTCGCTCTCGGCAGAGAGCCGAGGGAACCAGCAACCGTGAAGTCATTTTATTTTACAGAGTTGCGATGTTTGACTCTCGGCAAAATATTTGCTGAGTGTGCGTGTCCCGGCTCTCGGCCAATTTCTATTTGCATGAGAGTTGTACGTCAGGTGGCCTTTCCCGAGTGCAACTCTCGGCAAAGGCTTTGTCGGCGGTTATCAGTTCTTTGCTGAGTGTCCATGGCACTCGGCGTATAGTATGATTCCAGTAGTGATAGCTGAATTCAAAAAGGTAAGTAGAGTCATCATTCTTCATAAAACCAATAGAGTACATACAGGCTTGAGCTAACGCTTCTGGTTAGCGGCCACCAATACACATGGACTGTTTGGAACCTAAGGCACACGATGCAAATGTCTTGAGGGTTTTGATGCGCTCCAAGTAGCAAATCTTCGCGACAGTGAGGCAAGAGGCTTTCCGGGGAAGGGGGAGCAGCGCCTCGTAGTGACATCTTCTATCCAGGAGTCGTCGCCTGATGGCACCAGCTAAAGTCTATTAGAGCATCTATTATTGGACTTGGCAAATTCGTCCTTCTATATGCCCGGATGCATCTGTGCGTGTTTGCGGACAGCGCCCGCCGGCTCTTCATATGTCATGCCCTACATTCACATACATCAAATTTTGATCCTTAAATCCATGCAATCTATACACGCCGATCATACGATACGAATTGTTCAAATTCAAAAGTTTGAAACAAAGCAAATAAAATCATAGTTTAACAAACCGGCTATGCCAAAATGGAATCAATGTAAGAGCATGACGGATGGCCGTCAAATCCTTCTTTGTCCCTGTCCCAACGGGGTGGACAGCGTAATCCGCATTGACACTCGGATGGAAGGGGTGCGGGGATTCGGGCGCGGCGGAGGAGACAACTGTTCCACCATGTCCGAACCTCCCTGCGACATCATCGTCGCCTCCCTCTCTCATTGCCGGCGTCGTCGCAACTTCCGGACGACGTTCTCCGCCTTGCAAGTCGCAGCCGACGAAGGGACACCGTCAGAATAGGCAAAGTGGGTCTCCGTTGCGGCGGTCTGGGTCAGACTGGACGACATCTCCGGCGGTGGATCGGGCCCAGTGATGAGGATTGGGAGCTTAGTTTGGATTCATAATCAGAGTCATCTTTACTTGATGTTTGAAAGTAAGCATCGCGTGAGTTTACCTACTCATGTGTTGAGACCAAGATATTCCAATCCTACCACAAGAATCTTGATCTCTAGCCTTCCTCAAGTTTCTTTCCACTTAAATCATCTTTCCACCATATCCAAATCCGTGAAAGAGAGTTTAGTGTTGGGAAGACTATCATTTGAAGCACGAGAGCAAGGAGTTCATCATCAACAAACCATTTATTATCTTTTGGAGAGTGGTGTCTCCTAGATTATTTAGGTGTCACTTGGGAGCCTCCCTCAAGATTGTGGAGTTGAACCAATGAGTTTGTAAGGGCAAGGAGATCGCCTACTTCGTGAAGATCTACCCTAGTGAGGCAAGTCCTTCGTGGGCGATGACCATGGTGGGATAGACAAGGTTGCTTCTTCGTGGACCCTTCGTGGGTGGAGCCCTCCGTGGACTCGCACAGCCGTTACCCTCGTGGGTTGAAGTCTCCATCAACATGGATATACGATAGCACCACCTATCGGAACCATGTCAAAAACATCTGTGTCTCCATTGCGTTTGCACTCTCCAACCCCTCCATTTATCTTCATATGCAATGTTTTACTTTCCGCTCCCACAACTCTAGAATTACATGTGTAGGAAGATTGCTTGACTTGTGCTAAGTTGTTAAAATCTGCCAAGATTTAAAATTGGGAAAATGCTAGATTTTTATTTGGTCAAGTAGTCTAATCACTCCCCTCTAGATATACTTTCGATCCTACACTATTTTATATAATGCTTATGTGATTTTGTTGTTCAAATTTGAGACTTCAAATGCACGTTTGTGTATTGTATATCTATTTTTGCTGCAGGGATCCGAGGGAAAAATAGGAGAAACATGACTGAGAACGAATCTTTAGAGAGTGCAGCTCTCGGCAAAGTGGCATGTGCTGGCCGCAGCCGGCGTTTAGCTGTGGCAGCTATGCCGAGCGTCGCTCTCGACAGAGAGCCGAGGGAACCAGCAGTCGTGAAGTCATTTTATTTTACAGAGATGTGATGTTTGGCTCTCGGCAAAATATTTGCTGAGCGTGCATGTCCTGGCTCTCGGCCAATATCTGTTCGCCTGAGAGTTGTACGTGAGGTGCCCTTTGCCAAGTGCAACTCTCAGCAAAGGCTTTGTCGGCGGTTATCAGTCCTTTGCTGAGTGTCCATAGCACTCGGCGTATAGTACGATTTCAATAGTGATAGCTGAATTCAAAAAGGTAAGCAGAGTCATTGTTCTTCAAAAAAGCAATTGAGTACATACAGGCTTGAGCTAACGCTTCTGGTTAGCGGCCGCCAATACACATGGACTGTTTGGAACCTAAGGCACATGATGCAAATGTCTTCAGTGTTTTGCTGCGCTCCGAGTAGCAAATCTTCGTGACAGTGAGGCGGGAGGCTTTCCGGGGAAGGACGAGGAGCGCCTCGTAGTGACATCTTGTATCCAGGAGTAATCTTCGTGACAGTGAGGCGGGAGGCTTTCCGGGGAAGGACGAGGAGCGCCTCGTAGTGACATCTTGTATCCAGGAGTCGTTGCCTGATGGCTCCAGCTAAGGTCTATTAAAGTATCTATAATTGGACTTGGCAAATATGTCCTTCTATATGCCAGCGGATGCATCCGTGCGTGTCTACGGACAGCGCCCGCCGGCTCTTCATATGTTGTGCCCTACATTCACATATATCAAATTTTGATCCTTAAATCCATGCAATCTATACACGTCGATCATACGATACGAATTGTTCGTATTCAAAAGTTTGAAACAAAGCAAATAAAATCATAGTTCAACAAACCGGCTATGCCAAAATGGAATCAACGTCAGAACATGACGGATGGCCGTCAAATCCTTCTTTGTCCATGTCCCAACGGGGTGGACAGCGTAATCCGCGTTGACACTCGGATGGAAGGGGTGCTGGGATTCAGGCGGCGGAAGAGACAGTTGTTCCACCATGTCCGAACCTCCCCGCGACGTCGTCGTCGCCTCCCTCTCTCACTGCCAGCGTCGTCGCAACTTCCAGGCGACGTTCTCCGCCTTGCAAGTCGCAGCCGACGAAGGGACGCCGTCAAACGAGGCAAAGTGGGTCTCCGTCGCGGCGGTCTGGGTCGGACTGGACGACATCTCCGGCGGTGGATCGGGCCCAGTGATGAGGATTGGGAGTAGGGGTGGATGACGGCAAGGGTCCGGGCGCGGGAAAGGTTGGAGGGCAGCGGGAGGAGGAGGAGGAGGAAGGGTTTGGGTCAATTTGATGCAATTTGCGGTGGAATCGGGATGTCGGGTTCGACATGGCAGACGCACCAGGGCGCCCCGTATCCGCCTCATATTTAGATTGAATATGATGGGTGCCGGACAGCCCGGGTGTCTGATGCCCATTTGAGGAGCCTGTCTGGAACAAAAAATTATGACCGACCAGTCATCGGACGGCCCGTCCGGACGTATGAGACAAGTTTAAGGCGTCCGGCTATAGATGCTCTTACGTGCCGATCGAGTCAATTGGCAATTTGAAATGTTTGGGACATTTATTAGTATATAAACGGTGGAGTCGTCAGCTTTGTTAGCAGCCTCCCTCAAAATATTAAGAAACAGTTTCTTAATTAGACCATTGACGGTTGCCGGCGGCAGCGATTTGTTTTCTGTTTCTTCATACGCCCTTGT
>LR738711.1:945897285-946030837 GCA_902687465.1 Secale cereale
GAGACCGCACGAAGAGCAGATCGAGGCAAAGCACACGAGCAGTTTACCCAGGTTCGGGCCGCACGGATGCGTAAAACCCCACTCCTGCTTTGTGGTTTGTATTGAGTCCTTGCTCGGGAGCGCTGAGTGCTACAGTACACTCCAGCAGCTAACGAGACCGAGCGTCAGAGTTCTTCTGCTTCCAACCCCCCTCTACGTTGCGCATGGGCCTCCTTTTATATGCTCAAAGGGGTCACCGACATGTGGCAACGTAGACAAGGGTAAAAATGGAAAGGTGTTGCGGTTGGTACAACTACCTGTACAGTGTATCATACCCAACCCTGACGGCAGGGGACAAGAGCATTAAATGCCCGTCTGCGTCGCCCAAACAGTGCAAAAAGGGACCGTCAGGGACGCCACCGTTCGCCACGACAGCAACTTTGTCAGCGCCGCTTGTCACCGCGCACCGCTGGCTGCACAGCCTCCCGCCACGTACGCCTGAAAGGGTCCTAGAGCGACACATTGGCGGATGTGCTGGAGCGTGGGTACAGAGTGGTAGCTCGCCGCGGCAAGCGCCTTGCCGCAGTCGTTGTCTTGTCGCGTCCGGGAGCTTGTCGCTCACCGGGCCTTGCCGGGACGCGTGGCGCATCGCGGCAAGTTCCTTGAGATGCCTCGGTTGGCCTTCCCGGCAAGCTCCTCTTGCCGGGGCCTTGTTTCCTTGGCTTGAATACTTTGTTCTTGAATGGCTCCAAAGGAACCGCGGAGGACCTTGGCGGTCACCCGGCAAGCCTTGCCGCGGGGTGCTGCGACTGCCCGTGCACAAGTTCGGGATACTAGGGTATCCCTACTCTAGTACACCGACACTAGCTTTTGCCAAATCATGCTCCATAAAGATAATGGTATCATCAGCGTACTACAGGATGGATACTCCCCCGTCAACTAAATGTGGGACCAGGACCCCTAGCTGCCTAGCATCCCTGGCCCTACCTATGAGAATTGTCAACATGTCTATGACAATATTGAATAAGATTGGCGACATCGGATCTCCTTGTCGCAAACCTTTATGTGTTTGGAAGTAATGCCCTATATCGTCATTGACCCTTATTCCAACGCTCCCTTTTTGCGTTAAAGAGTCAACCTGGTCTCTCCAGGCCTGATCGAATCCTTTCATACGCAGTGCCTGCTGAAGGAAAGGCCATTTTACCTTGTCGTACGCTTTTTCAAAGTCCACTTTGAAAACCGCTCCGTCTAGTTTTTTCGTGTGGATTTCATGCAGCGTTTCATGCAGGTCCACCACCCCTTCTAGGATGTTTCAGTCTGGCATAAACGCGGGTTGAGAAGGTTGCACCACTGCTGTGCAATCTGTGTAAGCCTGTTAGTCCCAACTTTAGTGAATATTTTAAAGCTAACATTAAGAAGACAGATTTGCCTGAATTGCTCAATTCTAACAACCTCTGTTTTCTTAGGAAGCAACGTGATTGTACCAAAATTCAAGTGGAACACCTGAAGTTGTCCCAAGAAAAAGTCCTGGAACATCGGAAGAAAGTCTCCCTTAATAATATGCCAGCACTTTTTGTAAAACTCCGCCGGGAAACCATCCGGACCAGGAGCTTTGTTATTTTTGATTTGAGAAATGGCATCAAACACCTCTTTCTCCAAAAAAGGGGCAGTCAAGATCTCGTTCTCCTCATCTGCAAGCTGTGGCACATCCTCTACCCTCGATTCATCCAAAGAAACAAAATTATCCTCAGGAAGCCCGAACAACTGTTTATAGTAATTGGTAATGTAGATCTTTAGGCTCTCCTGACCCACAATCGTACCTTCATCCTGCTCAAGCTGAAAGATTTTCTTCTTCCGATGTTTGCCATTCGCAATCATGTGAAAGAATTGTGTGTTATCATCCCCTTGGACGATTTTACGCACTTTAGCCCGCAATGCCCACTTCAATTCCTCCTCACGTAGTAATTCTTTCAGTCTTAATTCTACTGCCATTTTAGTTTCCAGCTCGCTAGCGTCTAAGATGGAGCACTCCGCTTTAATATCAAGGGATTGGATAAGTAAAAGGAGCCTTTCCTTTCCAGCCTTATATATCCCACTGATATACTTAGCCCACCCCCTCAAGAACCGTCTCAAGTGTCTAACTTTATTTTTGCCATCGATCAATGTTCGTTCTCCCTCCTGCATCTTTCGCCCATTCTCTTGCAATCAGATCCATCAACCCTTCTCGTTCAAACCATGCAGATTCAAAAGAGAAAGGGTGTTTGTTCACTACATGCGTTGCCTCCCCCGAATCAACTAATAATGGGGTATGATCTGAGATCCCACGAGAGAGCGCTTGAACTGTCACGAGGGGAAACTTTTGTTCCCATTCAACACTCGCAAGAACCCGATCCAACTTCTCAAAAGTCGGGACTGGTAGCGTATTAGCCCATGTGAACTTCCTACCAGAGAGCTCAATCTCGCGAAGGTCTAGGCTTTCGATAATTGTATTAAACATAAACGACCATCTGCCGTCCAAGTTATCATTACTGTTTTCCTCCCGCCGACGAATAATATTAAAGTCACCCCCAACCAAGATGGGGAGCTGCTCATTCCCACAAATGTAAACTAAATCTGCCAGGAAATCTGGCTTAAGTTCCGGTTGCGCGGCCCCATATACCGGCACCAGAGCCCAATCGAAACCATCGAACTTTGACCGAACCCTAAATTTAACCACAAAGTCACCCATGACCACATTCCTCACTTCCAGAGATTCGCATTTAACCCCAAGTAAAATCCCATCGGATCTTCCTCTTGGGGGTAAACAATGCCAATCAAAATCCACCCCTCCTGAGAGGGTGCTAAGAAACTGTGGGGTAAAATTGTCCCTTCCAGTCGCGGAAAGGGCAATGAAATCCAATTTATAATCAATAGATGCATCTGCAAGGAACCTTATTTTAGCCAAGTCTTTAAGACCTCTGCTATTCCACAAGATTCCTTTCATAGTTCATCATGAAATTTTGTAGTAGTTCGGATTCTAGCACTTATGCGCATAGCCGATGTCGGATAAATCTTACGATTCCATTTGCGCTTCTGTTTCTCTTGGCCTTCTACCCGGTCCTCACTACCAAAATCGCAAGCCACGTTCTCCTGGGACGTTCCACTCCTGGAAACCCTCGGAGAAGACAAACCCACCTCCTCCTCGGTCTCCAGGAGAGCGGGTGCAAGGTCCGCACAAAAACTATCAAGCACATTGACTCCCATAGTAGCTACCTCAGAATCATTCATAGGTTGGATTGCCGCTAGATTTCTAATCATCTCTAACGCACGCTCTGCCTCAAGATCCAAAATATCATTAATGGATTTAGATACCTCTCTGTCATTGTTGCCCAGAGAGACTCCCAATTGTGTGGCGTTATTAATAATATCTTCATTAGAGAAATGCAAAATTGAATTGGCAGTATTAATTGACATACCCGTAGTGGTCTGAAGATCATGAAGCTTGGCCGCCCGCATGGCGCATCGTAGCTGCATATCATCGATATCCGGCTGGTCGTGTAGGCGACAGCTCATCCGTCGACCATCAGAAACTGGGTCCGGAATCCCACCAAAAGCGATGACGTTGTCACGAGAAATCCCGTTAGGGGTAAGGCCTCCCGCCGTACCCTCAACCGGACTCAGAGGCGCTGCCCCTGCTGGAGGGCTTTCCTGTGTCCTCACGCCCGCCACCACCCCTCCACTAAACACTGCCACCGGACTGGGTGTGCCCTGTGAACCTAGACCGAGAGCACCGTCCGGAGCCTGGGCTAGGGCCGCCCCCTCCAGGGGCGACCTGGGAGAGATAGGGGCGCAGGGCACCTGCCCACACCGCCCTCCCAAACTGGCCAACGAAGACGTTGGGGGGAGGCCTCCTGCCCACGCCCGCTCAGACAGTCCCTACCCGGACTGAGAATCATGTCCGCCGCACTGGATAGATTGAAAGACCGCTCGAGGGCACCATCAGAAGGTAGCACCAGTGGTAGCTTAGATTCTGCCGGGTCATCCATCTCCACACGAGTGCTCCAGAGGCGACTCGGTGCCGAATGCATATCAAAAGACCCAAACCGAAGAGAGTTCATTGGAGTCATGGAGTTAGTCGTTCTCGAAGTCGACCTATTTATCTTATCCGACCGCGGTTGCGGCCCCTTAGCCATCTCCCGCGGCGCACTCTCAGGCTTCTTACTCTGATCGCCAGAAGCCCCATCTCCCTCAGTCGTGCCCATATCCTCGATGTCCTCCCCCTTGCCCTCCTGAGGGATCAGCGTATCCTCGATCTCGAGCTCCAGAACATAAGTGATGCCGGCATGTGTCCACTTGACCACATCCGAGACAAACTCTAAGCTGACAACACTAACAAGCAATCTCGCCGCACTGTGTGTCCGTGTGAAAGGCATATCTGATACGTCTCCAACGTATCTATAATTTTTGATTGTTCCATGCCATTATTTATGAAGTCTTGGATGTTTAATGGGCTTTATCATTCTCTTTTATATCATTTTTGGGACTAACCTACTAACCCAAAGGCTCAGCCCAGATTGCTGTTTTTTTGCCTATTTCAGGGTTTTGCAGAAAAAGAATATCAAACGGAGTCCAAACAGAATGAAACCTTCGCGAGAGATATTTTTGGAGAAAATCACGCCAGAGGAACTTGAGAACCACGTTAGGGGATCCTCGAGTGGCCCTCGAGGGTGGGGGGCGCGCCCCCCTTCCCAGGGCGCGCCCCCCTGCCTCGAGGCCCACTCGAGCGTCCCCCGGTGCCCTCCTTCTTCCTATATAAGTCCACGAACCCCAGAAACTCCGTGAACAGAGAGAAAACCCTAATTCCACCGCCGTAGCTTCTGTTCCCATGGAGATCCCATCTTGGAGCCTGTTTCGGAGCTCCACCGGAGGGGGATCCATCACGCAGGCCTTCGTCATCATCATCATCGCCATCACCATGAGTTGTGAGTAGTTTACCATAGACCTTCGTGTCCATAGCTAGTATCTAGATGGCTACTTCTCTCTCTCTGGATCTCAATACAAAGTTCTCCTCGGTCTTCGAGGAGATCTATTCGATGTAATCTCTTTTTGCGGTGTGTTTGTCGAGATCCGATGAGTTGTGAGTTTATGATCAAGGTTATCTATGAAAGATATTTGGTTCTTCTCTGTACTTTTTATGTGTGCTCCTAATATCCTTGCAAGTCTCTTCGAATTATTGGTTTGGTTTGGCCTACTAGATCTATAGTTCTTGCAATGGGAGAAGTGGTTGGCTTTGGGTTCAATCTTGTGGTGTCCTTTCCCATTGACAGTAGGGACAACAAGGCACGTATTGTATTGTTGCCATCCAGGATAACAAGATGGGGTTTATATCATATTGCTTGAGTTTATCCCTCTACATCATGTCATCTTGCTTAAGGCGTTACTCTGTTCGTATGAACTCAATACACTAGATGCATGCTGGATAGCGGTCGATGTGTGGAGTAATAATAGTAGATGCAGGCATGAGTCGGTCTACTTGTCTCGGACATGATGCCTATATACCATGATCATGCCTAGATAGTCTTATAATTATTCGCTTTTCTATCAATTGCTCGACAGTAATTTGTTTACCCGCCGTAGAATATCGCTATCATGAGAGAAGCCACCAGAGAAAACTATGGCCCCCGGGTCTATTCTCAACATATCAATCTACATCTACTTTACTTTTACCGCTTTTATTTGCTGTTTTATTTAACTAAAAATACCAAAAATATAAACTATCATCGGTATCAGATCTCACTTTCGTAAGTGACCGTAAAGGGATTGACAACCCCTTATTGTTAACCCACAAGTGCAGGGGATCGCAATAGTTTTTGAGGGTAAAGTATTAAACCCAAATTTGTTGATTCGACACAAGGGGAGACAAAGAATACTCTTAAGTATTAGCAGCTGGATTGTAAATTCAACCACACTTGGAAACTTAGTATCTGCAGCAAGATAGTTTAGTAGCAAAGTAATATGATAGTGGTGGTAGCAGCAATAAAAGTAAAGATAGTGTTTTTGTAGTTTTTGTGATAGTAGCAACGGAAAAGTAAATAGGCGACAAGCAATATAGGTAAAGCTCGTAGGCATTGGATCGGTGATGGGAAATTATGTCGGATGCAATTCATCATGTAGAAGTTATAACCTAGGGTGACACATAACTAGCTCCAGTTCATCAATGCAATGTAGGCATGTATTCCGAATATAGTCATACGTGCTTATGGAAAAGAACTTGCATGACATCTTTTGTCCTACCCTCCCGTGGCAGTGGGGTCCTATTGGAAACTAAGGGATATTAAGGCCTCCTTTTAATAGAGTACCGGACCAAAGCATTAACACATAGTGAATACATGAACTCCTCAAACTATGGTTATCACCGGGAGTGGTCTCGATTATTGTCACTTCGGGGTTGCCGGATCATAACATATAGTAGGTGACTATAGACTTGCAAGATAGGATCAAGAACACACATATATTAATGCAAACATAATAGGTTTGGATCTGAATTCATGGCACTCGGGCCCTAGTGACAAGCATTAAGCATAGCAAAGTCATAGCAACATCAATCTCAGAACATGGTGGATACTAGGGATCAAACCCTAACAAAACTAACTCCATTACATGATAGATCCCATCCAACCCATCATCGTCCAGCAAGCCTTTGATGGAATTACTCACGCACGGCGGTGAGCATCATGGAATTGGTGATGGAGGAAGGTTGATGATGACGATGGCGACGATCTCCACTCTCTGGAGCCGCGAACGGACTCCAGACCAGCCCTCCCGAGAGAGATTAGGGCTTGGCGGCGGCTCCGTCTCGTAAAACGCGATAATTCTTTCTCCTTGATTTTTTCTCCATGAAACGGAATATATAGGACCTGGGGATACGTCGGTGGGGCACCGGGCTGCCCTCGAGGCATGGGGGCGCGCCCCCACCCTCGAGGACGGCCCGTGGGCCCCCAGGTGTGGATCTTCTTGCAGGTATTTTTTATATTTTCTGAAATCAATCTCCGTTGATTTTCAGGCGATTCCAAGAACTTTTTATTTCTGCACAAAAACAACACCATGGCAGTTCTGCTGAAAACAGCATCAGTCCGGGTTAGTTCCATTCAAATCATGCAAGTTAGAATCCAAAACAAGGGCAAAAGTGTTTGGAAAAGTAGATACGTTGGAGACGTATTAACTCCCCCAAGCTTAAACCTTTGCTTGTCCTCAAGCAATTCAGTTGATAAACTGAAAGTGATAAAGAAAAACTTTGACAAACTCTGTTTGCTCTTGTTGTTGTAAACATGTAGGCTAGCATTCAGGTTTTCAACAAGATCATGAACTAACCACATTCACAATAACTTTCAGGTCTCAAGACTACTCACATCCATGGCATAATCAACTAGCGAGCAATAATAATAAACCTCGGATGACAGGACTTCTCAAAACAATCATGATATGATATAACAGGATGGTATCTAGCTAGCCCTTTCTGAGACCACAAAACATAAATGCATATCACCTTTAAAGATCAAGGACTGACTAGACATTGTAATTCATGGTAAAAGAGATCCAGTCATGATCATACTCAATGCAAATTAATAGTAATACATGCAACGACAGAGGTGCTCTCCTACTGGTGCTCTTTGATAAGATGATAATGACTCTGCATAAAAGTAAATAGATAGGCCCTTCACAGAGGGAAGCAGGGATTTGTAGAGGTGCCAGAGCTCGATTTTTAAATAGAGATTGAATAACATTTTGAGAGGTATACTTTCATTGTCAACATAACAACCAAGAATCTCGATATCTCCCATGCTACGCACATTATAGGCAGTTCCCAAACAGAATGGTAAAGTTTATACTCCCCCAACCACCAACAAGCACACTCCACGGCCGCACAATCCTCGGGTTACCATCGAAACAAGCAACAGCCTTGGGGGAGTTTTGTTTAATTATTATGATTTTGAGCATGGGACTAGGCATCCCGGTTACCATCCATTTTCTCGTGAATGATGAGCGGAGTCCACTCATCGTGAGAATAACCCACCTAGCATGGAAGATATAGATAGCCCTAGTTGATACATGAGTTGTTCGAGCATACAAAACAGAATTTCATTTGAAGGTTTAGAGTTTGGCAAATACAAATTTACTTGGAACGGCAGGTAAATACCGCATATAGGAAGGTATGGTGGACTCATGTGAAATAACTTTGGGGTTTATGGAAGTGGATGCACAAGCAGTATTCCCGCTTAGTACAGGTGAAGGCTAGAAAGACACTGGGAAGCGACCAGCTAGAGAGCAACATCGGTCATGAACATGCATTAAAATTAATCAACAATGAATGCAAGCATGAGTAGGATATAAATCACCATGAACATAAATATCTTGAAGGCTATGTTGATTTGTTTCGACTACATGCGTGAACATGTGCCAAGTCAAGTCACTTAAATCGTTCAGAGGAGGATACCACCCATCATACCACATCACAACCATTTTAATATCATGTTGGCACGCAAGATAGACCATTATAAACTCTTAGCTAATTAAGCATGGCATAAGCAGCTATGATCTCTAATTGTCATTGCAAACATGTTTCATTCATAACAAGCTGAATCAAGAACGACGAGCTATCATATTTACAAAAACAAGAAAGGTCGAGTTCATACCAGCTTTTCTCATCTCAGTTAGTTCATCATATATCATCCTTATTGCCTTTCACTCGCACGACCGAACGGTGTGTAAAATAATAATAGTGCACGTGCATTGGACTAAGCTGGAATCTGCAGACATTTTGATACAAGAGAAAAGACAAGGTAATATGGCTCAAGGTTAAATCAACAACAAAGCATATGAGAGCCACTAAGCATTTTAATCATGGTCTCCAACTCTTAACCCCTAAAGAAAAGAAAAGAAACTATTTACACGGGAAAACTCGCAACAAGCAAAATAAGAACAAGAAATCTTTTTGGGTTTTTATTTTTAGTTACTACTACAAGCAAAGAAAGTAAACTAGCTATAAGCTACAACTAATATTTTTTGTTTTTCTGGGTTTTTCTAGCACACAAGAAAAAGACTAAGAAAAAGAAATTTAACTAAGCATGGATGGTACAGTGAAAGAGTGTGAGCACCGACAACTAAAATAAGTGTGTGAACATGAATGTAAGTTGGTGAGAAACACCTACTCCCCCAAGCTTAGGCTTTTGGCCTAAGTTGGTCTATGGCCACTACTGGCCTGACGGATATCCAAAGTTGTAGTTGGGGTCGTACTGAATGCAGCAGATGCTGCCTGCTGTGCTGCAGCTCGAAGGCGGTTTGCCTCCGTCATGTTATAATAGGCATTTGCCTCCTCCATAGTTATAGTGTGTCTTCCTTTTTCCTGAAAGTTAAACAAAGTAGGGCAGGAAGAACAATAGGGAAGGGGGGCGCGCCCCCACCCTCGAGGACGGCTCGTGGGCCCCCAGGTGTGGATCTTCTTGCATGTATTTTTTATATTTTCTGAAATAAATCTCCGTTGATTTTTAGGAGATTCCGAGAACTTTTTATTTCTGCACAAAAACAACACCATGGCAGTTCTGCTGAAAACAGCGTCAGTACGGGTTAGTTCCATTCAAATCATGCAAGTTAGAGTCCAAAGCAAGGGCAAATGTGTTTGGAAAAGTAGATACATTGGAGACGTATCACTTATTGTGTTGGCTGCGTAGTTCTTATTTGTTTGTGCAGGTGGGAGGGACTCGCGTGTGGTCTCCTACTGGTTTGATACCTTGGTTCTCAAAAACTGAGGGAAATACTTACGCTACTGTGCTGCATCTCCCTTTCCTCTTCGAGGGAATACAACGCAAGCTCAAGAGGTAGCAAGAAGAATTTCTGGCGCCGTTGCCGGGGAGGCTTACGCAAAAGTCATATACCAAGTACCTATCACAAACCCTTATACTTTGCATTACATTTATTTGCCTCTTGTTTTCCTCTCCCCCACTTCACCCTTGCCGTTTTATTCGCCCTTCTTCCGCCGTGTGTTTATCGTTCGCTTGCCTCTTGTTTGCTTGTGTGTTGCTTGCTTGCTTGTCATCATGTCTAGCACACTTATCATTATCACCACTCCCGAGAGTGAGGTCCTCAACTTTAAACAAAGGGAGGAAGAAAACTTAAAAGATGCCTGGTATAGAATTTGCAATGCTCAACATAGATCTAATAGGAAGCTTTCCACTTCCGTGCTTCTTCGCAATTATTCTATTGGCATAACCCCGTGTAATAGATTTATCTTAGATACAATTACCGGAGGGAATATCTTGGGTAGCCACACCGTTGATTCTTATAAAGCTATGACTGAATTATTTGGCCCACCACCTCTTTTGTTTAATGGAACCGTTTTAACTTTGGAGCATGTTATGCAAAGGTTAGAAATCATTGAAAACAAAGTTGCTACGATAGAACTGGTAGAGAACTTGGATAGAAAAATTCATAATGAAATCACCCAATATGGAACCAAGGTAGGAGTTGTTCTGAAAAGTCTTAAGGAAAAAGAGCCCATAGTTAAAGAAAAGTTAGATCAGGACTCTACTAGAATCAATAAGCTTGAGGATGTTATCAATAATGTGGGTTATGCTCTTTCCGCTATAAAAACTACTCCAAACACCTCCACTAAATTATCTAAGTTCATGTATGTCCCTAAAGACAAGGGTCAAACATCTAGACTTGCGGATCTCAAATCCATAAGTGTTCACCCTAATTTTCTTACTTTTGCAAGAGACCCTTTTAACACTTTAGAATTTCTTGATTTCTTGCCCAAGAGTTTGATTATTCATAGGGACAAAGAAGTGCCCAAGAATCATAAGTGCTTAATCAAAGAATTGCCTTCCAAGGATGGCAATACCTAGATTTATCTTGTATCATGCCTAGCTAGGGGCGTAAAATGATAGTGCTTGTTGGGAGGAAACCCAATTTTATTTTTTATTTTTTTGTTGCTGTTAGGGAATAAATATTGCATATAGCCTCTTATTAGATGTGGTTTCATGTTTTGTTTAGTGTTTGTGCCAAGTAGAGCCTTTGGGAAGACTTGTGTGAAGTTTATATGATCTTGCTGGGAATAAATATAGTTCCAGAAGTAGGCGAACCCTGCAGATTACTACAGACTGTTCTGTCTTTGACAGATTCTGTTTTTCGTGTGTTGTTTGCTTATTCCGATGCATCTATGAGTAGTATTGGAGGATATGAACCATAGAGAAGTTGGAGTACAGTAGGTTTAACACCAATATAAACATATAATGAATTCATTGTTGTACCTTTGAGTAGTGGTTTGCTTTCTTGTACTAACGGAGCTCACGAGAAATTTTGTCTAAGTTTTGTGTTGTGAAGTTTTCAAGTTTTGTGTATTGCTTTGATGGACTATGGAACAAGGAGTAGCAAAGGCCTAAGCTTGGGGATGCCCATGGCACCCCAAGTAAATTGAAGATAATCAAAAGCCTAAGCTTGGGGATGCCCCGGGAAGGCATCCCCTCTTTCGTCTTCATCCATCGGTAACTATTCTTGGAGCTATATTTTTATTCGCAACATGATATGTGTTTTGCTTGGAGCGTCTTGTATAATTTGAGTCTTTGCTTGTTAGTTTTCCACAATCATCCTTGCTGGACACACCTATTTGAGAGAGTTAAATATGGCCTAGAAATTGTTAGAACACTCTATGTGCTTCACATATATCTTTTGAGTTGAATAGTTTTCGCTCTAGTGCTTCACTTATATCTTTTAAAGCACGGTGGTGGTAATATTTTGTAGAAATTGTTGAACTCTCATGCTTCATTTTATATCTATTTGGGAGTATTAAAACAGCATGGTAATGTGTTTAGGCTCAAGAAACTAGTCTTCACATGATAAACATCCAATGTCAATGTAGTAAAAAAAAATCACACTAAGTGCATTGAATAGAATGAGATGTTGGATGCTTGATAATTGGTTTGATATATGAGGATAGTGATATTAGAGTCATGCTAGTGGAGTTATTATGAAATTGAGAAATATTTGTGTTAAGGTTAGTGAGTCTCGTATCATGCACGTATGGTGAACCGCTATGTGATGAAGTTAGAGCATGAGGTATTTGTAGAGTGCCAAACTTTGTGTGGAGGTCGGGGGCGCGCGATGGTTAACTCCTACCAACCTCCCCCCTAGGAGCATGCGTTGATTGCTTTGTTTTGATGACTCGTAGATTTTTGCAATAAGTATATGAGTTCTTATGACTAATGTTGAGTCCATGGATTATACGCACTCTCACCCTTCCACCATTGCTAGCCTCTCTTGTACTGCGCAACTTTCGCCGGTGCCATAAACCCAATATATATCCTTCCTCAAAACAGCCACCATATTGTTCCTCAAAATAGCAACCATACCTACCTATCATGGCATTTCCATAGCCATTCCGAGATATATTGCCATGCAACTTTCCACCGTTCCATTTATATGACACGCATCATATTGTCATATTGCCATGCATGATCATGTAGTTGACGTCGTAGTTGTGGCAAAGCCACCATGCATAAGTTTTCATATATGTCACTCTTGATTCATTGCATATCCCGGTACACCGCCGGAGGCATTCATGTAGAGTCATACTTGTTGTAGTATCGAGTTGTAATATCGAGTTGTAATAAAAAGTGTGATGATCATCATTATTAGAGCATTGTCCCATGTGAGGAAAGGCCAATAAAAAAAGAGATGGCCCAAAAAATAGAGTGGGGCTAATAAAAAAAGAGAAAGCCCCTCCCAAAAAATGAGAGAAAATAGAGAAGGGACAATTGGTACTATCTTTTTCCACACTTGTGCTTCAAAGTAGCACCATGTTCTTCATTCTAGAGAGTCTCATGTTTAGTCACTTTCATATACTAGTGGGAATTTTCATTATAGAACTTGGCTTGTATATTCCAACGATGGGCTTCCTCAAATGCCCTAGGTCTTCATGAGCAAGCAAGTTGGATGCACACCCACTAGTTTCTTTTGTTGAGCTTTCATTCATATTTAGCTCTAGTGCATCTGTTGCATGGCAATCCCTACTCACTCACATTGATATCTATTGATGGGCATCTCCGTAGCCTGTTGATACGCTAGTCGATGTGAGACTATCTCCCTCTTTTTTGTCTTCACCACAACCACCTCTATTCTACCCATAGTGCTATATCCGTGGCTCACGCTCATGTATTGTGTGAAAGTTGAAAGGTTTGAAAAGATAGAGTATGAAAACAAATGCTTGGCTGAAATCGGGGTTGTGCATGATATGAATATTTTGTGTGATGAAAAGGGAGCATAGCCAGACTATATGATTTTGTAGGGATAACTTTCTTTAGCCATAGTATTTTGAGAAGACATGATTGCTTTGTTAGTATTGCTTGAAGTATTGTTATTTCTTATGTCAATAGACTTTTATCTTGAATCTTTCAGATCTGAACATTCATGCCACAATTAAGAGAATTACATTGAAAAACTATATTGATTAGCATTCCACATCAAAAAATCTTTCTTTATCATTTACCTACTCGAGGACGAGCAGGAATTAAGCTTGGGGATGCTTGATACGTCTCCAACGTATCTATAATTTTTTATTGTTCCATGCTATTATTTATGAAGTCTTGGATGTTTAATGGGCTTTATCATTCACTTTTATATCATTTTTGGACTAACCAACTAACCCAAAGGCCCAGTCCAGATTGCTGTTTTTTGCCTATTTCAGGGTTCTGCAGAAAAAGAGTATCAAACGGGGTCCAAACGGAATGAAACCTTCGCGAGAGATATTATTGGAGAAAATCACACCAGAGGAACTTGAGAACCACGTCAGGGGAGCCTCGAGTGGCCCTCGAGGGTGGGGGGCGCGCCTCCCTGCCTCGAGGCCCACTCGAGGGTCCCCCGGTGCCCTCCTTCTTCCTATATAAGTCCACGTACCCCAAAAACTCCGTGAACAGAGAGAAAACCCTAATTCCGCCGTCGTAGCTTCTGTTCCCGTGGAGATCCCATCTTGGAGCCTGTTCCGCAGCTCCACCGGAGGGGGATCCATCACGGAGGCCTTCATCATCATCATCATCGCCCTCACCATGAGTTGTGAGTAGTATACCACAGACCTTCGGGTCCATAGCTAGTATATAGATGGCTTCTTCTCTCTCTCTCCGGATCTCAATACAAAGTTCTCCTCGGTCTTCGAGGAGATCTATTCGATGTAATCTCTTTTTGCGGTGTGTTTATCGAGATCCGATGAATTGTGAGTTTATGATCAAGGTTATCTATGAAAGATATTTGGTTCTTCTCTGAACTTTTTATGTGAGCTCATAATATCCTTGCAAGTCTCTTCGAATTATTGGTTTCATTTGGTCTACTAGATTTATAGTTCTTGCAATGGGAGAAGTGCCTGGCTTTGGGTTCAATCTTGCGGTGTCCTTTCCCAGTGACAGTAGGGGCAGCAAGGCATGTATTGTATTGTTGCCATCGTGGATAAAAAGATGGGGTTTATATCATATTGCTTGAGTTTATCCCTCTACATCATGTCATCTTGCTTAAGGCGTTACTCTGTTCGTATGAACGCAATACACTAGATGCATGCTGGATAGCGGTCGATGTGTGGAGTAATAGTAGTAGATGCAGGCACGAGTCGGTCTACTTGTCTCGGACGTGATGCCTATATACAATGATCATGCGTATATAGTCTCATAATTATTCGCTTTTCTATCAATTGCTCAACGGTAATTTGTTTACCCGCCATAGAATATCGCTATCATGAGAGAAGCCACTAGAGAAAACTATGGCCCCCGGATCTATTCTCAACATATCAATCTACATCTACTTTACTTTTACCGCTTTTATTTGCTGTTTTGTTAAACTAAAAATAACAAAAATATAAACTATCATCTCTATCAGATCTCACTTTCGTAAGTGACCGTAAAGGGATTGACAACCCCTTATCGCCTTGGCTGCGAAGTTGTTATTTGTTTGTGCAGGTGCGAGGGACTCGCGCATGGTCTCCTACTGGATTGATACCTTGGTTCTCAAAAACTAAGGGAAATACTTACGCTACTGTGCTGCATCTCCCTTTCCTCTTCGAGGGAATACAACGCAAGCTCGACAACGGCGCTAGAAGAGGAAAGGGAGATGCAGCACAGTAGTGTAAGTATTTCCCTCAGTTTTTGAGAATCAAGGTATCAATCCAGTAGGAGACCATGCGCGAGTCCCTCGCACCTGCACAAAGAAATAAGAACTTTGCAGCCAAGGCGATAAGGGGTTGTCAATCCCTTTACGGTCACTTACGAAAGTGAGATCTAATATAGATGATAGTTTATATTTTGGTATTTTTAGTTTAATGAAACAGCAAATAAAAGCGGTAAAAGTAAAGTAGATGTAGATTGATATGTTGAGAATAGACCCGGGGGCCATAGTTTTCTCTAGTGGCTTCTCTCATGATAGCGATATTCTACGGCGGGTAAACAAATTACTGTCGAGCAATTGATAGAAAAGCGAATAATTATGAGACTATCTAGGCATGATCATTGTATATAGGCATCACGTCCGAGACAAGTAGGCTGACTCCTTCCTGCATCTACTACTATTACTCCACACATCGACCGCTATCCAGCATGCATCTAGTGTATTGAGTTCATACGAACAGAGTAACGCCTTAAGCAAGATGACATGATGTAGAGGGATAAACTCAAGCAATATGATATAAACCCCATCTTTTTATCCTCGATGGCAACAATACAATACGTGCCTTGCTGCCCCTGCTGTCACTGGGAAAGGACACCGCAAGATTGAACCCAAAGCCAAGCACTTCTCCCATTGCAAGAACTATAGATCTAGTAGGCCAAACCAAACCAATAATTCGAAGAGACTTGCAAGGATATTATGAGCACACATAAAAAGTTCAGAGAAGAACCAAATATCTTTCATAGATAACCTTGATCATAAACTCACAATTCATCGGATCTCGACAAACACACCGCAAAAAGAGATTACATCGAATAGATCTCCTCGAAGACTGAGGAGAACTTTGTATTGAGATCCAGAGAGAGAGAAGAAGCCATCTAGATACTAGCTATGGACCCGAAGGTCTGTGGTAAACTACTCACAACTCATGGTGAGGGCGATGATGATGATGATGAAGGCCTCCGTGATGCATCCCCCTCCGGTGGAGCTCCGGAACAGGTTCCAAGATGGGATCTCCACGGGAACAAAAGCTACGCCGGTGGAATTAGGGTTTTCCCTCTGTTCACGGAGTTTCTGGGGTATGTGGACTTATATAGGAAGAAGGAGGGCATCGGGGGACGCTCGAGTGGGCCTCGGGGCATGGGGGCGCGCCCTGGGAAGGGGGGTGCGCCCCCACCCTTGAGGGCCACTCGAGGCTCCCCTAACGTGGTTCTCAAGTTCATCTGGCGTGATTTTCTACAAAAATATCTCTCGCGGTTAGGGAAGGAGAAGAGGGTCTATGCTAGGCTCTCCTCCTAGGCTCCTCTAGGGGATTGCACCGCCGGTGGCCACTCCGGCCCCGGCGGCCACCTTCAACCCTTCCGCTGGCTGTCACTCACTACAAGAAATATGCCAACTTATGACCTTCTGTCAGTGACCTTGGGTGAATTGGTCATAGATCTATGACCATTTCAGACCAATTGGTCAAAAGCTGTTCGGGGGGCTCCAAACCCTAAACTATAACGACCATTTTGGTCAGAAAGGTCATAATTTCCTTACACGAAATGGTCATAAAGCAGATACGACTGATCTGCTGCCTTATTTCTAGCTGATCATGACCAATATAGATGGTCATAACCTTGTAAATTGTGGTGGGTTGCTATGACTAGGCGCCACCTCATCAGTTTTGCCTATGTGTCATGTCCATGTGGCAGTTTTTGCCCTAGGTTGTGAAGCAACCTATATTTTTGTCATTCCCAAAATTCCCCAAAAAATCTCATAAATTCTTTGGGTCATATCTTCGTCAAATATGTAAAAAACCTTCCTTGCCTAGTTCAAAAATAATTCAAAAATAATCATTTTCCTATTCTGTTCAAAAAAACACTTTGTGAATGAAGTACCACTTTGGCATGTCCAAATCGTATCCATTTTCTACAGTACTTTCCTATGCCCAAATAACTATCCTCCACCAAATGCCAGCTCAATCCATTCATTATTTTGAGCCCAGCTTCAACATTCATATTTATGTCCAGTGTGGTACTTTGCAAAGCAAGTACCACCTAGACTCCTCCTTTTGAGCTGAAAATTTGTGAAGACGGTCTTCTTAGTAACTAATCATCCTCAACCAAAACTCAAGCCCATTATCCATGTACATTTCCCGTATCGCTAATCGAACACTTGGCTGCTAATTCATGTTTGAACATCGATCGGTCTCCTCGTGAGAATCTTATGTTGTAATTTTCTTCCTAGCACCTACCTGGGGAGTTCCCAACCCTCTAGACATGCCTAGGCCTCCAAGAACACATGGTAACGCCACAATCACGTGGTGACCATGCGGCGGGCATGCGAGTTTACGCGCTATAGAGTTGGGGCCCTCGACCACCGCCCAAACCTCGACGTATCGCCACCAAACCATGTATTTATAATTAAATAGGTACTTATGTAACTAGAAATGATTTTTGGAAAAAATAAATAGCAAACTATTAGGCAGCTGCAGTTCAAATTTGACCCGCTTCCATCTGAATCGGCGGAAATTTGTCTTTTTCACGAGAGGTGGACCAGAACTTTTTACACCCAACCATTTTGTCAATTGTGCATTAAATATGTCGTAGTATTTTAGAAAATTGATTTGGTCTAATTTTGCAACAATTATTTGGGAGGTCCTTCACAAAAAAACCTCCTTTTGGGCACTCGAAAAATGGAAAATGATTTTATCGTCCAAAGAAAATGAAAACTTCCTTAGGCAATATTGTTTGCCATTCCAAGATGCACATTTGTGCACAATATGAGATCAGTTGAACAAACTATGCCATGAATGTGGCCATAGGATTGATCATTTGGCTTGAAAGCCATGAATCTTCACGCATGATAGCTCATTTCTAAGAACACTTTTTTGAAAGAATTGTTGTATTACAAGTTTATTATTTTTCCTGGTAACTTGGTCATATATAATGACACAATGCGAAGGTTTTCCAATTTTTTGATATTTTTTGAAATTTTTTATGCCCCTTTCAAAATGCGCTCAAAACGGCAGGAATGACCGTTCCTAGCTAGTGGTTGAATCTTGGTATTTTTTTGGTGTTTCTATGATTAAATAGATACTTATGTACCTAGAAATGATTTTTGTAAAAAATAAATAGCAAACTATGAGACAGCTACAGTTCAAATTTGACCCACTTCCGACTGAATCGGCCGAAATTTGTCTTTTTCACGAGAGGTGGATCAAAACTTTTTACACCCAACCATTTTGTCAATTGTGCATTAAATATGTCGTAGTATTTTAGAAAATTGATTTGGTCCAATTTTGCAACAATTATTTGGGAGGTCCTTCACAAAAAAACCTCCTTTTGGGCACTCGAAAAATGGAAAATGATTTTTTCGTCCAAAGAAAGTGAAAACTCCCTTTGGAAACATTGTTTGCCATTACAAGATGCACCCTTGTGCAAAATATGAGATCATTTGAACAAACTATGCCATGAATGTGGCCATAAGATTGATCATTTGGCTTGAAAGCCATGAATCTTCACGCATGATAGCTCATTTCTGCGAACACTTTTTAAAAAGAATTGTTGTATTACAAGTTTATTATTTTTCCTGGTAACTTGGTCATATATAATGACACAATGCGAAGGTTTTCCAATTTTTTGATATTTTTGAATTTTTTTATGCCCCTTTCAAAATGCGGTCAAAACGGCGGGCATGACCGTTCCTAGCTAGTGACTGAATCTTGGAATTTTTTTGTGTTTCTCTGATTAAGTAGATACTTATGTACCTAGAAAATATTTTTAGAAAAAATAAGGAGTTAACTATGAGACAGCTACAGTTCAAAATTGACCCGCTTCCTACTGAATCGGTTAGAATTTGTCTTTTCATGAGAGGTGGATCAAAACTTTTGAAACCCAACCATTTGATCAATTGTGCATTAAATATGGCCTAATATTTTATAAAAATGATTTGATTCAATTTGTCAACAAATATATGGTAGGTCCTTTACAAAAAAACTCATTTTGATCACTCTAAAAATGGAAAATGATTTTTTCGTGAAAAGAAAATGAAAACTTTCTTAGCCAACTATGTTTGCCATTTCAAGATCCACCCTTGTGCACAATAGAAGATCATTTTTTTTATTTTTTCATGTGAAAAAGTAGAAAAAAACAAAAAGAAAAACACAATTATATGTGCTCTATTCTCATTGGTGGGTTTAGTTGTCACACGGATCGATGACATGGCGCCCATCCATCCGTCCAACTGTCCACCTCTCCATCCAGCCATCTATCTACAGAACAGACGAAAAGAAGAAAAAGAAAAAGAAAAAAAAAATGAAAAGGGAAACCCGTAGCCCTAACCCTAACCTGCAGCCGCACTCCTCCTCGCCGCCGCCACCTCCTCCCAGATCTCCCTCTCTCCGACCCAGACCTCCCTCTCTCTGCCATCCCAACCCCGCCGCCGGCCTCCCACATCCCCGCCGCCGCCGACCTCCTCATCGCCCCCAGCGCCGGCCATCCTCCCTTCCACCACCCCTCCCGTCCAAATCTCGCGAGCCAATTCCCCTCCCCTTCCCGCACCCCCACGCGTGCGATCCAGGCGGAGATGGACGCCGCCGCCGCCATCGCCCTCCATCCCGACCATCGACGACCACCACCTCCTCTCCTCGGGGCCTAGTACGAGCAGGTGAGGCGGATTGGTGGCCTTGGCCACGCCGATCTGACGGACACATGATTTGTTCCGGCCTCCCGCGGACGCCGCTGCCGCCATCTTAGCCTAGCCCGCTCGCCGTCCCTTTTTCCCGGCGGCAGGATAAAGGCCAAGGTGGGCTCCCGCACCGGCGACTCCTGGTCAGTGCCCCGACCCCTCCCCTCGCTCCTTTCCGTTTCGTTTCCCGTGGTGGCTGCCGCGGTTTTGCGTCGGGTTCTGAATTCTGATTCGGTTTGCTGATGTTGTTTGTGTGGTGATGGCGCAGGCTCGCGGTGAAGAAGAGCAAGGCCGAGAAGGACCCCAACAAGCCCAAGCGCCCCCCAAGCGCCTTCTTCGTCTTCATGTGAGTTTCCCCGCTCGATTCCATTCGTGCTTGCTTCTGCTTGGATC
The DNA here is from genome assembly GCA_902687465.1 of Secale cereale. Lineage (NCBI taxonomy): Eukaryota > Viridiplantae > Streptophyta > Magnoliopsida > Poales > Poaceae > Secale > Secale cereale. The sequence continues at coordinate 945,917,503 of LR738711.1, forward strand.
CGTGCTGTTTTCCTATGGTTTGGTGTGGCGTCGTGTGCTGACGGAGGCTCGTTTTGGTTTCGTCATCGCAGGGACACCTTCAGGAAGGAGTACAAGGAGAAGCACCCCGACGTCAAGCAGGTCTCCGTGGTAAGCGCCCCGGTCCCGTCCTGCCCCTTGTCCGCCTCTGTCTCGTGTTGTTCGTTCGAACTGTTGCTGCTGCGATGTGAATTCTGGGTTCTGATTTGGTTTGTGTTGGCTGAATCGCAGATTGGCAAGCCGGTGGTGAGAAGTGGAAGTCCCTGAGCGATGCTGTAAGTTGCCCGCCTCCCCTCCCCTCTCTGTTACCGCTCGATTTGGTGCTGGTTACTTCCTTCTGATATAGTACATGTTTGCTTGGTGATGTGATGAAAATTTGATCGCCTGTGTGTTGCTTTACTTGCTTCCCTGTTAGTTTGGCCAGTTTGTCAGCTAGATTTCGAATTCAGTCGCTATGCAACTGTTGATCGACTGCCTGTGCTCAATTTGGTCGTTCAAATTTACGATTTACTGTCTTGGAATGTAAAAATTGCACGCCCCGTGTCAATCAATTCAAACTGCTGCATGTGCCTGCTACTGCAATTTTGTCTGTATGCAATCCATGGTCCCCTGCCTATGCTCAATTTGGCTGTTCAAATTTATTATGATTTGATGTGTTATTAACTGCTGTAATCCATGGTCCACATTATGGATGCAACTTTAACTGTGGTATTAACTGCTGTAATAATCAGATTTGGTACCATGTAGAATTCTGGCCTCTTACCTTTTTCATAGAAAGTAAAAGGGAAAAGGTACATGGCCATACTAGAAGGTTTTTTTAAAACAGATATCAAGGGTAATTTGAGTTATTCATCATCTCCAAAAGCTAAACTGTTGTAGTTCTGCTGACCAACCTGCGTGTTTCACTTCAGGTGTGAGGAGGAGCCTGTGGCGGAGACTGCATCAGCACAGATGCTGCACCATCACAGCGAGTTCCTCGGCCTCTGCTACGGTCGATGCAGTAGTAACTCAGGACACCATTCATGCCTCGCTGCCACTTCTATGTCTTCTTTCTCTGTTCTAGTTATGTGATTTATTCATGTCGAATCTCTACTTTATGCCAACTGTGGTGTGATACTGTTACTATCATACAGTGATGCATGAGATCTAAGCAGACATAATGGTCTTATATTGTTATGTGTCACACGCGCCAAACGCGTCTAGAGTCTTCTTTCCTCTAGCAGCCACTGATCTACAGCTAGACAGTGAAGTTAAACTAAAATGGTAGGATGCACAAGTTTATAAGTGAGGTTCGTTCAGCTCATGTCTTCTGGATGAAGCATGGCAAGTATATTTTATCAATCTCCGGTAATAATTTAGGATACTATCAAGTACATTCATTCATGCGACATTCTTCAAGTATAAAATGAGCTTGTCTGCAACATAAAGCTGATTGTGGTGCTGATTGATGTTTGTTTCGCATCTTCTGGCTTCATTGATCAGAGTTCGGTCCGAGCCAAGTTTACCTATACTTGGTCAGCTCGGGCGGCTCGCTAGCCTAGCCGCAGTTATTTTTGCCCATTTGTGTTGTTGCTTTAGTAGCATCCTCTGCTTTCTATTTTATGGTGTTTGGATATACTTTGTGATTTACATTTAGTGATCTTATGGTGTTGTGGATATACTTTGTGTTTTACATTTAGTGATCTTTGCTCTGGTGTCATATTATGGTCTAATATATTTTGTTTTGACTCTTTTTCTATTGCCAGGAAAGTGGTGAGGAGATGTTGATGATGCCTACTTGCTTGGCTGCTACGGTGATGCATGCATCGGTGAAGCAAGCACACATGCAAGGCTGGCCCCATGTATCTTTCTTGGCTGCGAACATCATCTACAGGTACGACAAATGTCCCACTTCTCTGTGTCGTTTTCTCGTCTTCTCCTTGCATTCGAGAAAATTGGTGCTTAATATGCTATTGATTTACAGTGTTTGTTCGTTAACACCAGGTCTAAACTATTGCTTTGATTTTTCTTATTACTTAGGATAAGCTACAAGCTCCCAGCGCCTCTGATCCAGGGTGCGTTAGGGCCAACCTGTTACAGAAGATGGCCATGCTCACGAGCCCCCCTGGATCAAAATAGGTATTCCTTTTTGCCTCTCTTTGGATTTACTCATATTTTGCCTCATGGATTGATGGATTTGTCCTATGGTAGTGTAATTGTAAAGTCTGGTCCTCATTTAATTTGTGTAATTGATTGCCTGCTTGATGATGTTCTTCTAATGCTCTTCAAATGCTCTTCTAATGTTCATGATGTCCATTGTTATATACCTCTCATTGTAGGATGGCAAGTTGTGGCAGCGGATGTACATTGTAGGATGGCAAGTTGTGGCAGCATGTCTAGTAAGAGAGAGCAATGACATCCATTGTACTGTTCCGTTTAAAAAAGTGCATTGTGCTGTTATGATAGCAGCAGATGTACATTTTCTTATTGTATATTCCTGTGTAAGGAAATGTATTCCTGAGATGATATTTTGTGTTATGTAAACCTGGGAGATGTGTTATGTGAAGTGATATGATGGTTGATTTGAATTTGACCTGGATTTTTCCTAATTTGAATGAAATAATGTTGGATGTATGTGTGATTGGGCTAAAGTCAGCTTGGGCCGAACTGGACAAATAATTGGGTCGAAAAAGGCCACATCCCAACAAGCATAGAACAATTTTAAAAATGAAATGAAAAGGGTCTTACAAAAAAAAGAAATGGACTGCAAAAAGGCCGAGGGCCAAAAAGATTGCATGAATCTCAAAAACTAAAAAGGCCGAATTGTTGGGCTAGGCCCATATAGCTTGAGAAAATTAACAGAAAAATATAAATTAAAAAGTCCGAATTGTTGGGCTCGGCCCATGTAAAACACCGAATTGGACCGGGCCGATTCTTGTGCCACATCAGCTTGCCACGCTGGATGCCTACGTGGTCTGGGGAGGCTGCTAGTGACCAAAACACGACAGTAGGCATATTTTGGTCATAAACGTCTATGACCTTCTCACAGAGAAGGTCGCTAATGTCAGTTTATGACGGCCAGCTTTTGACCTTATGTTTTTGGTCACAAAAAGGTCACAAATGGAAATTTGTGACCATTCAGTGACCAGTAGTGGTGGTCACAAGTTGACATATTTCTTGTAGTGACTCCGGCACCGTCGACCACCTTGTTCCCTGGCCTAGCCTTCTTTCCTTGGTGGAACAATGGCACCTTTTTCTCTCAACTTTGAGAGGGGTAAGAAGTTTCAAGCCACCATGAGGAGTACGTTCGGGCACCCAGTGGTCTTCTCTCCTGGCTTTCGGCAAAAGGAGTTCACCTTGATCGTGTCATTCTGCCGGGCTACATTCAAGTTGCACTCCCATACAGTTAGTATTGCTCTCCAGTCTTCTTTTGGAGGTTACCCCCAAGGTTTTAGGGTCTCTCATCTCAAGGATCGTTCTTTCAAGTTCTCTATGGCCTCCAAATCGATGGGTTTTCATATTTACAATGCGGGGAAAGTAGTTGAGAAAGACTTTGAGATGGTCTTTATTCTCTGGGGTAATGGAGGACCTAACTGGCGTCGTGAAGAACTTCTGTTTTACAAAGAGCTCGACGCTGAATGGTCCGTTGTTGGCCACAAGGGAAAAGCTTCTATCAATGGCTCCGGCGTTCGTCGGAGAGGATCTCCAGTGAGATATCATAGGTCGGTATTCCAACGTTTATCCAGGGCAGTTATTCCTGAGCGTCATCTCAGCCACACTTCAATTGAGAATTACGCCTCAATAGTTAATTGGCCCATCAATGAGAATCAGGAGGATTTTTCGGAGCAAGGCAATAATCCACGTTATTTAGAACGTGCATGCTTTGCATGCGGTGATGTGGGTCACCTGGCGTGTTCTTGTCCAAAGCCCAGACTTACTGGGCTATGGCCATTTATCAAGGTGCCAACCTTCAGTTGCCCACCAGCCGAGGCCTGGGCCGAGGGAGTAGTATCCGACTGGTTTAAGCACATTGGGCCAGCCCAGGAACCAAGATTGGCTGCCTCTTTTAGGGAGTTGGTCACGGGACACTTTCTTTTTCTACAGCCAAGTCCCCAGACAGACTCCTCGCATTCCACTCCACCTTCCCTTTCAGTGCAAGCTCGTTCAACCTCTCCGCCATTGCTGACAGACTCCGAGCTCCACTCAACCCCTGAAGACACCATGGTGAACATTCCCATCGATCCCCAGCCGTTTATCCCGCACGGGTTTCAGATTCAGCATGTTGAGGGCGGGAATGGAGTTACCAGGGTGGTTCTTCCACCTCGGCCGCGTCGCCATGAAGATTGGGCCATCTCCACCCTTCATCCTCTTACAGGTGAGGTACACTTCCCTAACGTCCGTGATGTTCTGGAAGACTTTCTTCAAAATGACCCAGATGCTCAGGTTGGTTTTAGAGAGATTCAGCCTTGCCCTTTTGGGGAGGCATATGTTCAGTTTCGGCACATCCGAGACAGGGACAGGATGGTTAGAGATAGCCCCCACGTTTTTGGGGATGTTTTCATCACATTTACAAAACATAATGAGGGCAGAAACTGGAGGAGAGTGCAGTTTAATAGAATTTGCTGGCTGTTGATTATTGGTGTGCCCTTTGATCATTGTAACACTGAAGATATTGCAACTGCAATAGCAAAGTTTGGAAGAATAATTCAATGGGAAAAGGAAGATGCCCTAAAGGGCAAGATTCTGGTTAAGGCAAGAGTGACAGACTTAATTGAGATCCCAAAGAGCATCCGCTGGTCTGAAGGAGAACACTTTGAAGAAGGATCCCTCACTAGTTCTGTTGAGGTCTTACTAGAGGAAATGCAAGGTGGTGGCCCTGCAGATGAGGATCCTTTTCCACCACCAGGAGTTGACCCACACCCCATTCCTCAAAATGCCAATGACTTTCCAAGATTTCACAATCTGCAATTAAACAATGCACCTACAGATAATGCAGGGTGGGATGACTGGGAGGAACAGGGGCATTGGGCTTTCCCACAGCCAGCAGCCCAGCCAATGGACATTCCTCAACAGCAGCAACAGCAAGAAGTTCCTCTAGATGGGAATGATGCATTGCCCAATAGCAGCATCACCACAATAGTCTCTTTATCTGAAGGTCTGTCCTCACACAATGGTGGACTCAATATACTGAACCAAGAAGTTAATCAAGTGAATTTGGCAAATGTTCAGGCCACACTTGGGGATGGTCTTCATAACCTTGTGCAAGCATACCCTTCAGATACTGAAAATGAGGTGGAGGAGGGTGAATTCATTGCACCCCAGGATCAGCCTGCTAATTTAGCTCTTATTGTGGACACTGCCAATGAATTACAACATGATTTCATCCAGCAAAACACTTCCCAACCACAGGTGCCTGCTGCTATAGAAGGCCTTGGAGGTACTGCTGTTCAACACAATACTGAAGATACCAGTCCTGCAGCAGAACAGAACACTCTCAATGAGGTGCCAACACCACCTGAGGATCCAGCAAGCTCTTTCAAGGCATGTGTTGGTCCTTCTGCAGGTACAACTCATGGTAACCTAGACCTCTCTCCTAACTCCTTGCTCAAACCACAAGAAATGCTTCAGTTGGCCTCCCAACATGCTTTTTCTATTATTGATGGTGCACATTTGCTCTCTGATGAAGGCATTGAGCTCTGGGGCAAGCACTTTGTAGCCTCTCCAACTCAGGTGGCAAGCTCCTTTTCTACAGACATCCCAGTAAGTTGGTTTAATTTTACCCTACACTTGCTTCTGTCCCTAGACAAATTTGATTGGATCTGTCACCTCCTAAAGTCACCCCTATGGCAAATTTTGATTGAGAACTGCAAAGATGAAGATACCATGACTTTTTGTATACCTGATAAATGCACTGTATCCCAGGCCCCTGTCTGCAAGCTGCAATCACCTATTGGTTTCAACAAAGAAAATGCTGGCTCTAGCCCAGCAGCTCACTCCTCTTCTGGAACAGGCAGCCCGTTGAAAATGGTCTCCCCAACCAATGTCATACTCTTACCTGCTGGTGAAGCAATTTCCAGGAAAAGGAGGGGAAAAGGGCCCCTAGTTGAAACACAGGTAAGAAGAAGTGAAAGAATTAGAGAGGAAAATAAAGGTTTTAAAAGGAATACCTGTTCAGGAAAATCATGTCTTCCTTGCAATGATGTTCCTCCAATTTTGCAAAGTAAAGTAGTCAAAAATCTCACCTCATCCTTTTGCAAGGTGGCTGGAGAGGAACTGTCAGAGAGTGTGGCCAAGAGGGTTAAAAGCAAGGAGACTGAAGAGGAGGCCAACAATTCCAAGGCCAATGAGAATAGCAACTCCAACCCTGGTGCAGCATGATTAGTAAACCCTTTAAGCATTCTGGCTTCTCAACCAGGGAAATTAGGGTTGATGATACTTTGTTACTCATTAAAGAATTGCACTCTATGTTCTGTCTGAGGTATTGTGACCTGTGTATGTTTGAAAACCCTACTGGTAGCATGTCTGAATCTTGTGGTGTTGATGTGTTCTTTTGGAAGAACTATATGATGCTTAAATTCCAGCAAGTAATCAGTTGCATCAAATGTTTACTCAACTACTATGGGCCATATGTGGCAGTCTGTCAAAGGATGGTCTTTGATAGCAATTTCATAACAACCAGGTTTCATTATGAATAAAAATAGATCTTGGAACATATTGAATTGGAACATTAGAGGCATAAATGCTGAAGCTAAGTGGCTAGCTTTAAAGCAAAAAATAGAAGAAAGTGCAGCTGGGATCATTTGTCTACAGGAGACCAAAAGAGAGAGATTTGATCTGCCTTATATTCAGAACTTCTGCCCACACAGATTTACTAAATTTGAGTACCTACCCTCTATTGGGGCCTCTGGAGGCATTATTGTTATCTGGTAGACTCTCTCTTCCATGGAGAAACCCTGTTCCAAAATAAATATTCACTATCCATGAAATTCACATGTAACATTTCCAATCAGTCTTGGGTTCTGACAAACATCTATGGTCCTAGCAACCAGGAGGATAAAGAAGAATTTCTGCAGTGGTTCAGTAACATTCAGATGCCCCCTGAAGTGGATTGGATAGTCATGGGGGACTTCAATTTCATAAGATCTCCAACTGACAGGAATAAACCAGGAGGAGATGTCAATCAGATGCTCCTCTTCAATGAGGCTATTAGCAATCTAGCTTTACTTGAATTACCCTTAAAAGGCAGACAGTTCAGTTGGAGTAACATGCAGGAAAACCCTTTGCTAGAGAAACTTGACTGGATCTTCACCTCTGCTTCTTGGATGATTTCTTACCCAGAGTCTATTGCTCTTCCTCTTGCAAGACCTATTTCTGACCACATACCATGTTTGATTAAAGTTGGGACAACTATTCCAAAGGCTAAAGTGTTTAGATTTGAGAACTACTGGTTCAAACATAGCTCTTTTAAAGACATAGTCAAAGCAGCTTGGGATATTCCTGTGGGTCACTCTAATCCTGCCAAGTTAATCAATGCTAAGTTTAAAAACCTAAGGAGGGCTCTTAAACTATGGTCAAAGAGTTTGAAATTCCTTAAGAAGCAAATTGATGACATCAATGAGTGTATGTCTCTCCTAGACCTTTTTGTGGAATATAGAAGATTGGAACCCATAGAGTGGAATTGTAGAGTCTTGCTGAAAGAACAGTTGTTGATTATATTGAAGAACCAGAAGATTTACTGGAAACAAAGAGGAAAAATTAAAGGAGTAAAATTTGGAGATTAAAATACAAAGTTTTTGCATACCAGAGCTTCAATCAATTACAGGCATAATAAGATTGCTATGCTCCTTAATGAGGATCAAATTGAAATCAATGACCATGATGGAAAGGCTGGCTTACTTTGGGAATCTTTCAAACAAAGGCTAGGGAAATCTGAGGGACATACAATGCACTTTGATTTGTAAAACCTTCTTGCCAACCAAATCAACCCAGAGGTATTCAAGGACACTGAACAACCTTTTTCAGAAGAGGAGATTAATAATGTGGTTAAGGGCCTGTCTACTGACAAATCCCCTGGGCCAGATGGCTTCAATAATGAATTTATAAAAGCCTGCTGGGACATTATTGGTGCTGACATAAGAAACCTGGTTCATGCTTTCCATGAAGGCAATCTCTCTATAGAGAGCATCAACACATCATATATCACCCTCATTCCAAAGAACTCAGCCCCTCTTACCCCCAATGATTTTAGACCCATTTCATTACTTAATGGGGTGCTAAAAATCATCACTAAACTATTGGCAAATAGGTTACAAAACGTTATTTTACAAATGATCCACATTAACCAATATGGATTTCTTAAGGGCAGGGTCATTCAAGACTGCTTGGGATGGTCTTTTGAATACATCCACAAATGCTACAAATCCAGGGAGCAGCTGCTTGTGCTGAAACTAGACTTTGAAAAAGCATTTGACACCATTGAACACCAAGCAATTATAGACATCCTCAGAGCAAAAGGTTTTGGTAATAAGTGGATTTCATGGATACAAATGATCTTTGACTCTGCTTCAACTGCTGTAATGCTAAATGGAGTCCCTGGTAAGAAAATCTACTGTAGAAGGGGAGTACCACAAGGAGATCCACTATCACCTCTGCTGTTTGTTATAGCTGCTGATCTGCTCCAATCAGTAATCAATAGAGCAATGGGAATGAGCCTCATTCATGCACCTCTTCACATAAATACATGCACTAATTTTCCAATTGTTCAGTATGCAGATGACACCTTGCTAATTATGCAAGCTGATTCTAGACATGTCATCTGTCTTAAAGCCCTTCTTAACACTTTTGCATCTGCCACTGGTTTAAAGGTCAACTACCAAAAGTCCATCATGGTACCTATTAATATCCAAGAAGAGCAGGCCCAAATTTATGCTGGTACTCTCAACTGTCAGTTAGGGCAATTTCCATTCACATACCTTGGGCTACCTCTAGGGCTTCACAAACCAACAGTGGAGCAATGTTTACCACTGGTTAGCAGGATTGCCAAAAGGTTAGGTGGCATAGCCACTTTTATGACCTATGCAGGTAGATTATTGATGGTTAAATCAGTTCTGGCATCCCTCACAATTTTCTTCATGAGCTGTTTGGATGTACCAGTTACTATCACGCAACAAATCCTAAAATACTTCAGACACTGCTTGTGGAGAGGACCAGATATGGGGGATCATAGACCAGCTCTAGTAAAATGGACCACTGTTTGCAGACCAAAGAGTCAGGGAGGGCTAGGAATCATGGATATCTTCACACAGAACAAGGCACTTCTCATGAAAAACCTACACAAGTTCTACAACAGGCATGACATTCCATGGGTAAACTTGATCTGGGAGACACACTACAATGAGGAAAAATTGCCAGGAGATGAATTAGTAGGTTCTTTCTGGTGGAAGGCTAACTTGCAATTAATCCAACACTTTAAAGGGTTGGCAAGATGCAACTTGGGAGTGTTGGAGATATGCCCTAGAGGCAATAATAAAAGCATTATTATTATATCTCCTTGTTCATGATAATTGTCTGTTATTCATGCTTGAATTGTATTGTACGGAAACAGCGATACATGTGTGAATACATAGACCACAATGAGTCCCTGGTAGGCCTTTAGTAACCAGCTCGTTGATCAACAGATGGTCACGGTTTCCTGACCATGGACATGAGATGTCAGTGATAACGGGATCACATCATTAGGAGAATGATGTGATGGACAAGACCCAAACTTGAGCATAACACGAGATCGTATAGTTCGTAATGCATAAGCTTTTCGGTGTCAAGTATTTATTCCTTAGACCATGAGGTTGTACAACTCCCGGACACCGTAGGAGTACTTTGGGTGTGCCAACCGTCACAACGTAACTGGGTGGCTATAAAGGTACGCATCGGGTATCTCCGAAAGTGTCTGTTGAGTTGGTACGAACCGAGACTGGGATGTTGTCACTCCGTATGACGGAGAGGTACCTCTGGGCCCACTCGGTAAGACATCATCATAATGAGCTCAATGTGACTAAGTAGTTAGTCACGGGATGATGGATTACGGATCGAGTAAAGAGACTTGCCATAACGAGATTGAACAAGGTATTGGGAATACCGACGATCGAATCTCGGGCAAGTACCGTACCGATGGACAAAGGGAATAACATACGGGATTGAGTGAATCCTTGACAAGGTGGTTCATCCGATGAAGATCATCGAGGAACACGTGGGAACCAACATGGGTATCCAGATCCCGCTGTTGGTTATTGACCAGAGAGTGGTCTCGGTCATGTCTACGTGTCTCCCGAACCCGTAGGGTCTACACACTTAAGGTTCGGTAACGCTAGGGTCGTAGAGATTAATGCACGTGGAAACCCGAATGTTGTTCGGAGTCCCGGATGAGATCCCGGACGTCACGAGGAGTTCCGGAATGGTCCGGAGGTAAAGATTGATATATGGGAAGTCCAGTTTCGGCCAACGGGTAATCTCCGGGGGTCACCGGGAGCGTCCCGGGACCACCGGAGGGGCCCCGGGGGTCCACCGGGTGGGGCCACCCATCCCGGTGGGGCCCCTAGGCCGCAAGGGGATGTGTGCAGCCCTCTCGGCTGGCGCACCACAAGGGGGCCCCACCTCCCCATGCGCATAGGGATAAAACCCTAAGGGGAGGGGGGGGCCACCACTTGCCTTGGGGGAGGGGGACTCCTCCCTGGCCGCCGCCCCCCCTTGCAGATTGGATCTGCAAGGGGTTGGCGCCCCCCCTGGCCCCCTATATATATGTGGGGGGGAAGAGGGCAGCCGCACCTCAGCCCTGGAGCCTCTCCCCCTCCCGTCACACCTCCCAACTCCTAACGCAGGGCGCCCGGCGAAGCCCTGCTGCGATCTCCACTGCATCCGTCATCACGCCGTCGTGCTGCCGGATCTCTAACGACTTCTCCTCCCCCCTTGCTGGATCAAGAAGGAGGTGACGTTGCTGCACCGTACGTGTGTTGAACGCGGAGGTGCCGTCCGTTCGGCGCTAGATCATCGGTGACGAAGAACATGAAGAGTACGACTACTTCATCCCCACTTCGTTGAAAGCTTCCGCATGCGATCTACATAACGGTATGTAGATGCACTCTTACTTGCTCGTTGCTAGATGTATCCATAGTTAGATCTTGGTGAAGACGTAGAAATTTTTTGATTTATGCTATGTTCCCCAACAGTGGCATCTGAGCCTAGGTTTTATGCGTAGCATCTTGCACGAGTAGAACACAAAGCAGTTGTGGGCGTATGATCTTGTTCAACTTTCTTACCGTTACTAGTCAATCTTGATTCGGCGGTATTGTGGGATGAAGCGGCCCGGACCGACCTTACACGTACGCTTACGTGAGACTGGTTCCACCGACAGACATGCACTAGATGCATAAGGTGGCTGGCGGGTGTCTGTCTCTCCTACTTTAGTCGGATCGGATTCGATGAAAAGGGTCCTTATGAAGGGTAAATAGAAGTTGACAAATCACGTTGTGGTTTTGGCGTAGGTAAGAAACGTTCTTGCTAGAAATCCTATAGAAGCCACATAAAACTTGCAACAACAATTAGAGGACGCCTAACTTGTTTTTGCAGCATGTGTTTTGTGACGTGGTATGGCCAAGAACGAAGATGTGATGAATGATATATGTGATGTATGAGATTGATCATATTTTTGTAATAGGGAATCACGACTTGCATGTCGATGAACTTGACAACCGGCAGGAGCCATAGGAGTTGTCTTAATTATTGTATGACCTGCGTGTCACTGAATAACGCCATGTAATTACTTTACTTCATTGCTAAACGTTAGCTATAGTAGTAGAAGTAAGAGTTGGCGTGATGACTTCTTCAAGACACGATGATGGAGATCATGATGATGAAGATCATGATGTCGAGCCGGTGACAAGATGATCATGGTGCCCCGAAGATGGAGATCCAAGGAGCAAGATGATATTGGCCATATCATGTCACTTTAATTGATTGCATGTGATGTTTATCATGTTTATGCATCTTGTTTACTTAGAACGACGGTAGTAAATAAGATGATCTCTCACTAAAATTTCAAGTAATGTGTTTCCCCTAACTGTGCACCGTTGCTAAAGCTCGTTGTTCCGAAGCACCACGTGATGATCGGGTGTGATAGGTTCTAACGTTCGCATACAACGGGTGTAAGACAGATTTACACACGCAATACACTTAGGGTTCACTTGACGAGCCTAGCATGTACAGACATGGCCTCGGAACACGGAAGACCGAAAGGTCGAGCACGAGTCGTATAGAAGATACGATCAACATGAAGATGTTCACCGTTTTTGACTAGCCCGTCTCACGTGATGATCGGACACGGACTACTCGATTCGGATCGTGTATCACTTAAGATGATTAGAGAGATGTCATTCTGAGTGGGAGTTCATTAAAATTTGATTAAGATGAACTTAATTATCATGAACTTAGTCTAAATTCTTTACAATATCTCTTGTAGATCAAATGGCCCACGCTCAGGTTTCCCTCAACTTCAACGCGTTCCTAGAGAAAACCAAGCTAAAAGACGATGGTAGCAACTATACGGATTGGGTCCGTAACCTGAGGATTATCCTCATAGCTGCCAAGAGATCATATGTCCTAGAAGCACCGCTAGGTGATGCACCTGCTCCCGATGCGGACCAAGATGTTTTGAACGTCTGGCAGTCACGTAGTGATGATTACTCCCTGGTTCAGTGCGGCATGCTTTACAGTTTAGAATCGGGGCTCCAAAAGCATTTTGAGCACCACGGAGCATATGAGATGTTCGAAGAGCTGAAAATGGTTTTCCAAGCTCATGCCCGAGTCGAGAGATATGATGTCTCCGACGCATTCTACAGCTGTAAGATGGAGGAGAACAGTTCTGTCAGTGAGCACATCCTCAAGATTTCAGGATTGCACAACCGCTTGTCTCAGCTGGGAATGAATCTCCCAGATGAAGCGGTCGTTGACAGAATCCTCCAGTCGCTCCCACCAAGCTTCAAGAGCTTCGTGCTGAACTTCAATATGCAGGGGATGGAGAAGTCCATTCCCGAGGTGTATTCAATGCTGAAATCAGCGGAGGTTGACATCAAGAAAGAACATCAAGTGTTGATGGTCAATAAAACCACTAAGTTCAAGAAAGGCAAGGGTAAGAAGAACTTCAAGAAGGACGGCAAGGGAGTTGCCGCGCCTGGCAAGCCTGTTGTCGGGAAGAAGCCAAAGTATGGACCCAAGCCTGAGACTGAGTGCTTTTATTGCAAGGGAACGGGCCACTGGAAGCGGAACTGCCCCAAATATTTAGCAGACAAGAAGGCCGGCAACGTCAAAGGTATATATGATATACATGTTATTGATGTGTACCTTACCAGCACTCGTAGTAGCTCCTGGGTATTCGATACCGGTGCAGTTGCTCACATTTGTAACTCAAAACAGGAGCTGCGGAATAAATGGAGACTGGCGAAGGATGAGGTGACGATGCGCGTCGGGAATGGTTCCAAGGTCGATGTGATCGCCGTCGGCACGCTGCCTCTACATCTACCCTCGGGATTAGTTTTAAACCTAATTAATTATTATGTAGTACCAACTTTGAGCATGAACATTGTTTCTGGATCTCGTCTTATGCGAGATGGATATTCTTTCAAATCGGAGAATAATGGTTGTTCTATTTATTTGAGAGATATGTTTTATGGTCATGCCCCGCTGGTCAATGGTTTATTTTTGATAAATCTCGAACGTAGTGATACACATATTCATAGTGTAGATGCCAAAAGATGTAAAGTTGATAATGATAGTCCCACATACTTGTGGCATTGCCGCCTTGGTCATATTGGTGTCAAACGTATGAAGAAGCTCCATTCAGATGGACTTCTAGAGTCTCTTGATTGTGAATCATTTGACACGTGCGAACCATGCCTCTTGGGCAAGATGACCAAGACTCCGTTCTCCGGAACAATGGAGCGAGCAACCAACTTGTTGGAAATCATACATACCGATGTGTGCGGTCCAATGAGTGTTGAGGCTCGCGGAGGCTACCGTTATGTTCTCACCCTCACGGATGACTTGAGTAGATACGGGTATATCTATTTGATGAAACACAAGTCTGAGACCTTTGAAAAGTTCAAGGAATTTCAGAATGAGGTTGAGAATCAACGTGACAGAAAAATAAAGTTCTTGCGATCGGATCGTGGGGGTGAATATTTAAGTCATGAATTTGGCACACACCTTAGGAGCTGTGGAATTGTTTCACAATTGACACCGCCCGGAACACCTCAACGTAACGGTGTGTCCGAACGTCGAAATCGTACTCTGTTGGACATGGTGCGATCTATGATGTCCCTTACCGATTTACCGCTATCTTTTTGGGGTTATGCTTTAGAGACTGCCGCATTCACTTTAAATAGGGCTCCGTCAAAATCCGTTGAGACGACTCCGTATGAACTTTGGTTTGGCAAGAAACCGAAGTTGTCGTTTCTGAAAGTTTGGGGTTGCGATGCTTATGTCAAGAAACTTCAACCTGAAAAGCTCGAACCCAAATCGGAAAAATGCGTCTTCATAGGATACCCAAAGGAAACGATTGGGTACACCTTCTACCACAGATCCGAAGGCAAAGTCTTTGTTGCCAAGAATGGATACTTTCTGGAGAAAGAGTTTCTCTCGAAAGAAGTGAGTGGGAGGAAGGTAGAACTTGATGAGGTGACAGTCACCCCTCCTGGACCGAAAAGTAGCGCAGCGCAGGAAACTGTTCCTGAGGTGCCTGCACCAACAAGGAAGGAAGATAATGATAATGATCATGAAGAAACAGATCAAGTTGCTACTGAACTTCGAAGGTCCACAAGGGTACGTTCCGCACCAGAGTGGTACGGCAACCCTGTACTGGAAATCATGTTGTTAGACAACGGTGAACCTTCGAACTATGAAGAAGCGATGGCGGGCCCGGATTCCAATAAATGGCTTGGAGCCATGAAATCCGAGATAGAATCCATGTATGAAAACAAAGTATGGACTTTGGTGGACTTGCCTGATGACAGGCACGCCATAGAAAACAAATGGATATTTAAGAAGAAGACAGACGCGGATGGTAATGTGACCATCTATAAGGCTCGGCTTGTCGCTAAGGGTTATCGACAAGTTCAAGGGATTGACTACGACGAGACTTTCTCTCCCGTAGCGATGCTGAAGTCAGTCAGAATCATGTTAGCTATTGCCGCATTCTATGATTATGAGATATGGCAAATGGACGTCAAAACAGCATTCCTTAATGGCTTCCTCAAGGAAGAGTTGTATATGATGCAACCGGAAGGTTTTGTCGATCCAGAGAACGCTAACAAAGTATGCAAGCTCCAGCGCTCGATTTACGGGCTGGTGCAAGCATCTCGGAGTTGGAATATTCGCTTTGATGAGGTGATCAAAGCGTTTGGATTTATACAGACTTATGGAGAAGCCTGTATTTACAAGAAAGTGAGTGGGAGCTCTGTAGCATTTCTCATATTATATGTGGATGACATATTGCTGATGGGAAATGATATAGAATTCTTGGAAAATGTAAAGGCCTACTTGAATAAAAGTTTTTCAATGAAGGACCTTGGAGAAGCTGCTTACATATTAGGCATCAAAATCTATAGAGATAGATCAAGACGCCTCATTGGTCTTTCACAAAGTACATACCTTGACAAAATATTGAAGAAGTTCAATATGGATCAGTCAAAGAAAGGATTCTTGCCTGTTTTGCAAGGTATGAGATTGAGCAAAGCTCAGTCGCCGACCACGGCAGAAGATAGAGAAAAGATGAGTGTCATTCCCTATGCCTCGGCAATAGGTTCTATCATGTATGCCATGCTGTGTACCAGACCTGATGTGAACCTTGCCATAAGTTTGGTAGGGAGGTACCAAAGTGATCCCGGTACGGAACACTGGACAGCGGTCAAGAACATCCTGAAGTACCTGAAAAGGACTAAGGATATGTTTCTCGTTTATGGAGGTGACGAAGAGCTCGTCGTAAAGGGTTACGTCGATGCTAGCTTCGACACAGATCTGGATGACTCTAAGTCACAAACCGGATACGTGTATATTTTGAATAGAGGGGCAGTCAGCTGGTGCAGTTGCAAGCAAAGCGTGGTGGCAGCATCTACATGTGAAGCGGAGTACATAGCTGCTTCTGAAGCAGCGCAGGAAAGAGTCTGGATGAAGGAGTTCATCACCGACCTAGGAGTCATTCCAAGCGCGTCAAGCCCGATGACTCTCTTATGTGACAACACTGGTGCTATTGCTATTACCAAGGAGCCCAGGTTTCACAAGAAGACCAAGCACATCAAGCGCCGTTTCAACTCCATCCGGAATTATGTTCAGGATGGAGACATAGATATTTGTAAAGTGCATACGGATCTGAATGTAGCAGACCCGTTGACTAAACCTCTTTCACGAGCAAAACATGATCAACACCAGAACTCTATGGGTGTTCGATTCATCACAATGTAACTAGATTATTGACTCTAGTGCAAGTGGGAGACTGTTGGAGATATGCCCTAGAGGCAATGATAAAAGCATTATTATTATATCTCCTTGTTCATGATAATTGTCTGTTATTCATGCTTGAATTGTATTGTACGGAAATAGCGATACATGTGTGAATACATAGACCACAATGAGTCCCTGGTAGGCCTCTAGTAACCAGCTCGTTGATCAACAGATGGTCACGGTTTCCTGACCATGGACATGAGATGTCAGTGATAACGGGATCACATCATTAGGAGAATGATGTGATGGACAAGACCAAAACTTGAGCATAACACGAGATCGTATAGTTCGTAATGCATAAGCTTTTCGGTGTCAAGTATTTATTCCTTAGACCATGAGGTTGTACAACTCCCGGACACCGTAGGAGTACTTTGGGTGTGCCAACCGTCACAACGTAACTGGGTGGCTATAAAGGTACGCATCGGGTATCTCCGAAAGTGTCTGTTGAGTTGGTACGAACCGAGACTGGGATGTTGTCACTCCGTATGACGGAGAGGTACCTCTGGGCCCACTCGGTAAGACATCATCATAATGAGCTCAATGTGACTAAGTAGTTAGTCACGGGATGATGGATTACAGATCGAGTAAAGAGACTTGCCATAACGAGATTGAACAAGGTATTGGGAATACCGACGATCGAATCTCGGGCAAGTACCGTACCGATGGACAAAGGGAATAACATACGGGATTGAGTGAATCTTTGACAAGGTGGTTCATCCGATGAAGATCATTGAGGAACACGTGGGAACCAACATGGGTATCCAGATCCCGCTGTTGGTTATTGACCAGAGAGTGGTCTCGGTCATGTCTACGTGTCTCCCGAACCCGTAGGGTCTACACACTTAAGGTTCGGTAACGCTAGGGTCGTAGAGATTAATGCACGTGGAAACCCGAATGTTGTTCGGAGTCCCGGATGAGATCCCGGACGTCACGAGGAGTTCCGGAATGGTCCGGAGGTAAAGATTGATATATGGGAAGTCCAGTTTCGGCCAACGGGTAATCTCCGGGGGTCACCGGGAGCGTCCCGGGACCACCGGAGGGGCCCCGGGGGTCCACCGGGTGGGGCCACCCATCCCGGTGGGGCCCCTAGGCCGCAAGGGGATGTGTGCAGCCCTCTGGGCTGGCGCACCACAAGGGGGCCCCACCTCCCCATGCGCATAGGGATAAAACCCTAAGGGGAGGGGGGGCCACCACTTGCCTTGGTGGAGGGGGACTCCTCCCTGGCCGCCGCCCCCCCTTGCAGATTGGATCTGCAAGGGGCTGGCGCCCCCCCTGGCCCCCTATATATATGTGGGGGGGGAGAGGGCAGCCGCACCTCAGCCCTGGAGCCTCTCCCCCTCCCGTCACACCTCCCAACTCCTAACGCAGGGCGCCCGGCGAAGCCCTGCTGCGATCTCCACTGCATCCGTCATCACGCCGTCGTGCTGCCGGATCTCTGACGACTTCTCCTCCCCCCTTGCTGGATCAAGAAGGAGGTGACGTTGCTGCACCGTACATGTGTTGAACGCGGAGGTGCCGTCCGTTCGGCGCTAGATCATCGGTGACGAAGAACGTGAAGAGTACGACTACTTCATCCCCACTTCGTTGAAAGCTTCCGCACGCGATCTACATAACGGTATGTAGATGCACTCTTACTTGCTCGTTGCTAGATGTATCCATAGTTGGATCTTGGTGAAGACGTAGAAAATTTTTGATTTATGCTACGTTCCCCAACAGGGAGATGGTAGAAGTGCCTTTTTTGGTTGGACCTATGGTCAGAGCAAATACTACAACATCAGTTCCCACACCTCTTTTCCTTTGTGATCAATGACAAGCTTACAGTGCAGCAGGTCCTGGCCACAAAATTCTTTGAAGATCTCTTCCACCTACCATTATCAATAGAGGCCCATGAGCAGTTCCTACAGCTTGAAGACAGATGCTACACAATGAAGCAATCACAATACCAAGATCATTCAGATACATGGAGTTATATCTGGGGTAATGAACAATACTCCTCTGCCAAGGCTTACAATGCCATGATTGGTATCAAACAATCACCAGCACACTTCACATGGATCTGGAATTCTTCATGCCAACCTAAACACAAAATGTTCTTCTGGATGCTCTTGCATGACAGACTCAATACAAGAAATCTATTGAGAAGGAAAACATTTGTTTTGGAAGACTACAACTGTGCTCTCAGGGGGTGCCAACAGGAGGAAACCCTGTACCACTTGTTCTGGGGATGCAACTTTGCTAAAAGATGTTGGGATCACATATGGCCCACAAGAACACCAAACCTATGTGTTCTTGAAGCATTCCAGGATATCAAGGAAAGGCTAAGTTTACCTTTTTTCATGGATATAATAATTCTTAGCTCCTGGGCTATTTGGATCTCCAGGAATAACAAGATCTTTGAGCATATTCAACTCACTTTTCAAGGATGGAAGAGCATTTTCTTGATGGAGATAAAACTACTAAAGCACAGGATGAAACCAAAGCATGTCAACCATTTCAACTCATGGCTGGATCGGCAGCAATGATCTCATTTCTTTTTTTCCTTGTATAGCTTTAGCTTTAGTTTAGCCTCTTTCCATTTATTTTCCTTTGTTAGTTTATCCTAGCTTTCTGTTAGGGGCTCCTCTCAAGCCCTTGCTGTCTTTTGCTTTGTTTTGTAAGGTTGGACCTTTTTTCCTATTTATAAAAAATGCGGTGGGGTGTTTTACCCTACTGTTCATAGTAAAAAATAATAATATCTCTCGCGAAGGTTTCATTCCGTTTGGACTCCGTTTGATATTCTTTTTCTGCAAAACGCTGAAATAGGCACAAAAAACAGCAATCTGGACTGGGCCTTTGGGTTAGTAGGTTAGTCCCAAAAATGATATAAAAGTGAATGATAAAGCCCATTAAACATCCAAGACTTCATAAATAATAGCATGGAATAATCAAAAATTATAGATACGTTGGAGACGTATCAATGGGTTGCTAGAGTGACAGAAGCTTAAACCCTAGTTTATGCGTTGCTTCGTAAGGGGCTGATTTGGATCCATATGTTTCAGGCTATGGTTAGGTTTACCTTAATACTTGTTTTGTAGTTGCGGATGCTTGCATTAGAGGTTAATCATAAGTGGGAGGCTTGTCCAAGTAAGGACAGCACCCAAGCACCGGTCCACCCACATACCAAATTATCAAAGTACCAAATGCGAATCAGATGATCGTGATGAAAACTAGCTTGACGATAATTCCCATGTGTCCTCGGGAGCGCTTTCCTTTATATAAGAGTTTCTCCAGGCTTGTCCCTTGCTACAAAAAGGATTGGGCCACCTTGCTGCACCTTATTTACTTTTACCTTTTGTCACTTGCTACCAATTACCTTATCACAAAACTATCTGCTACTTATAATTTCAGTGCTTGCAGAAAATACCTTACTGAAAACTGCCTATCATTTCCTTCTGCTCCTCGTTGGGTTCGACACTCTTATTTATCGAAAGGACTACGATAGATCCCCTACACTTGTGGGTCATCAAGACGCTTTTCTGGCGCCATTGCCGGGGAGTGAAGCGCCTCTGGTAAGTGGAATTTGGTAAGGAAAAATTTATATAGTGTGCTGAAATTTATTGTCACTTGTTACTATGGCTCATAATCCTTTGAGGGGCTTGTTCGGGGTATCTTCACCCTGAACAGAAGAGCAAAGAGTTGCTCCTCAACCTAATGCACCTACTGAAAATGTTTGCTTTGTTCCTTCGGGTATGATAGAGAAACTGCTTGAAAATCCTTTTACAGGAGACGGAACACTGCATCCCGATTTACATCTAATTTATGTGGATGAAGTGTGTGGGTTATTTAAGCTTGCAGGTATGCCCGAGGATGTTATCAAGAAGAAGGTCTTCCCTTTATCATTGAAGGGAGATGCATTGACATGGTTTAGGCTATGTGATGATATGGGATCATGGAACTATAATCGTCTGAAGTTGGAATTTCATCAGAAGTTCTACCCTATGCACCAGGTTCATCGTGATCGTAATTATATTTATAATTTCTGGCCTCGTGAAGGAGAAAGCATCGCTCAAGCCTGGGGGAGGCTTAAGTCAATGTTATATTCATGCCCCAATCATGAGCTCTCAAAAGAAATGATCATTCAAAAAATTTATGCTCGGCTTTCTCTCAATAATCGCTCCATGCTCGACACTTCTTGTTCTGGCTCTTTTATGATGAAGACTGTTGAATTCAAATGGGATTTATTGGAAAGAATTAAACGCAACTCTGAAGATTGGAATCTCGACGAAGGTAAGGAGTCAGGTATGACCCCTAAGTTTGATTGTGTTAAAGCTTTTATGGATACCGATGTTTTCCGTGAGTTTAGCACTAAATATGGACTTGACTCTGAGATAGTAGCTTCTTTCTGTGAATCTTTTGCTACTCATGTTGATATTCCCAAGGATAAGTGGTTTAAATATCATGCCCCTATTGAAGTGAAAGTAGTTGAACCTGTTAAAGTTGAAGAAAAGACTATCACTTATAATATTGTTCCTACTGCTTATATTGAGAAACCACCTTTCCCTATTAGGATAAAGGATCATGCTCAAGCTTCAACTGTAGTTCGTAGGAGTAATACTAGAACACCTACACCCTCTGAGAAAATTAAAGTTGAACCTAGTTTTGCTATGGTTAAATATCTCTTGGTAGAAGATTTAGATGGACATGTTATTTACCTCCAAGAAGAGTTTGCTAGAATAGCCAAACCCAATGCTAGGGACAAACATAGACCTATTGTGGGCTTGCCTGTTATCTCTGTTAAGATAGACGATCATTGCTATCATGGCTTATGTGACGTACGTGCTAGTGCGAGTATTATCCCTCATGATTTATATCGAGAAATTATGCATGATATTGCACCTGTTGAGTTAGAAGGGATTGATGTTACTATTAAGCTTGCTAATAGAGACACTATTTCACCAGTTGGGATTGTTAGAGATATTGAAGTCTTGTGTGGGAAGGTTAAATACCCTGCTGATTTTCTTGTTCTTAGTTCCCCGGAAGATGAACTTTGTCCCATTATATTCGGTAGACCCTTCTTGAATACTGTTAATACCAAGATAGACTGTGTGAAAGATATTGTTACTGTGGGGTTAGGGGATATGTCTCATGATTTTAACTTTGCTAAATTCCGTAGACAACCCCTTGATAAGGAACCACCCAGTAAGGATGAAATTATTGGTCTTTCTTCTATTGCCGTGCCACCTAATGATCCTTTAGAACAATACTTGCTAGACCATGAAAATGATATGCATATGAATGAGAGAAGGGAAATAGATGAAATATTCTTTAAACAGGGACCCGTACTGAAAAACAACTTGCCTGTTGAAATCCTAGGGGATCCTCCTCCACCCAAGGGTGATCCCATGTTTGAACTTAAACCTTTACCTGATAATCTTAAGTATGTTTATCTTGATGAAAAGAAGATATATCATGTTATTATTAGTGCTAACCTTTCAGAGAAAGAAGAAGAAAAATTATTGAAAACTCTGAAGAAGCATCATGCTGCTATTGGATATACTCTGGATGATCTTAAGGGCATTAGTCCCACTATATGCCAACACAAGATAAAGTTGGAAGAAAATGCTAAACCGGTTATCGATCATCAGCGACGGTTGAATCCTAAGATGAAAGAAGTAGTAAGGAAGGAAATACTATAGCTTCTAGAGGCAGGTATTATCTATCCAGTTGCTGATAGCCAGTGGGTAAGTCATGTCCATTGTGTCCCTAAGAAAGGAGGTATGACGGTCGTTCCTAATGATAAAGATGAATTGATCCCGCAAAGAATAGTTACAGGCTATAGGATGGTAATTGATTTCCGTATGTTAAATAAAGCTACTAAGAAAGATCATTACCCCTTGTCATTTATTGATCAAATGCTAGAAAGGTTATCCAAACATACTCATTTCTGCTTTTTAGATGGTTATTCTGGTTTCTCTCAAATACCTGTGTCAAAAGGGGATAAAAAAAGACCACTTTTACTTGTCCTTTTGGTACCTTTGCTTATAGACGTATGCCTTTTGGTTTATGTATTGCAGCTGCTACCTTTCAAAGATGCATGATGGCTATATTCTATGATTTTTGGGAAAAGATTGTTGAGGTTTTCATGGATGATTTCTCCGTTTACGGAACTTCTTTTGATGATTTCTTAAGCAACCTTGATCGAGTTTTGCAGAGATGTGAAGACACTAATCTTGTCTTGAATTGGGAGAAGTGCCACTTTATGGTTAATGAAGGCATTGTCTTGGGACATAAAATTTCTGAAAGAGGTATTGAAGTTGACAAAGCTAAAGTTGATGCTATTGAAAAGATGCCATACCCAAAGGACATCAAAGGTATACAAAGTTTCCTTGGTCACGTCGGGTTTTATAGGAGGTTCATAAAGGACTTCTCCAAAATCTCCAGGCCTCTGACTAATCTCTTACAAAAAGATATTCCTTTTGTCTTTGATGATGATTGCCTAGAAGCATTTGAAATACTTAAGAAAGCATTGATCTCTGCACCTATTGTCCAGCCTCCTGACTGGAATTTACCTTTTGAGATTATGTGCGATGCTACTGATTATGCTGTAGGTGCTTTTTTTAGGGCAAAGAGTTGATAACGAATTGAATGTTATCCAATATGCTAGTAAAACTCTAGATAGTGCCCAGAAAAATTATGCTACTACTGAGAAAGAATTTTTAGCAGTTGTATTTGCTTGTGATAAGTTTAGACCCTATATTGTTGATTCTACAGTAACTATTCACACTGATCATGCTGCTATCAAATACCTTATGGAAAAGAAAGATGCTAAACCTAGACTTATTAGATGGGTTGTCTTGCTGCAAGAATTTGATTTGCATATTGTTGATAGAAAGGAAGCTGAGAACCTCGTTGCAGATAACTTATCTAGGTTAGAGAATATACTTGATGACCCGCAACCTATTGATGATAGCTTTCCTGATGAACAACTAGCTGTCATAAATACTTCTCGTGCTGCTCCATGGTATGCTGATTATGCTAATTATGTTGTTGCTAAGTTTATACCTCCTAGCTTCACATACCATCAAAAGAAAAAGTTCTTCTATGCTTTGGGACATTACTTCTGGGATGACCCACATCTTTATAAAGAAGGAGTAGATGGTATAATTAGACGTTGTGTACCTGAGCATGAATAGGAACAGATCCTACGCAAGTTCCACTCCGAAGCTTATGGAGGACACCACGCGGGAGATAGAACTGCACACAAGGTATTGCAATCCAGTTTTTATTGGCCTACTCTCTTTAAGGATGCCCGTAAGTTTGTCTTATCTTGTGATGAATGTCAAAGAATTGGTAATATTAGTAGACGTCAAGAAATGCCTATGAATTATTCACTTGTTATTGAACCATTTGATGTTTGGGGATTTGATTATATGGGACCGTTTCCTGCCTCTAATGGATACACACATATTTTAGTTGTTGTTGATTACGTTACTAAGTGGGTAGAAGTTATTCCAACTAGTAGTGTTGATCATAACACCTCTATTAAGATGCTTAAGGAAGTTATTTTTCTGAGGTTTGGAGTCCCTAGATATCTAATGACTGATGGTGGTTCACACTTTATTCATGGTGCTTTCCGTAAGATGCTTGCTAAGTAAGATGCCAACCATGGAATTTCATCCCCTTATCACCCACAGACTAGTGGTCAAGTAGAACTAAGTAATAGGGAGTTGAAATTAATTTTGCAAAAGACAGTTAATAGGTCTAGAAAGAATTGGTCAAAGAAACTAGATGATGCATTATGGGCCTATAGAACTGCATACAAAAATCATATGGGTATGTCTCCATATAAGATGGTATATGGAAAAGCTTGTCACTTACCTCTTGAACTAGAACATAAGGCATATTGGGCTATTAAAGAGATCAATTATGATTTCAAACTTGCCGGCGAGAAGAGGTTATTTGACATTAGCTTCCTTGATGAATGGAGAACCCAGGCTTATGAGAATGCCAAACTGTTTAAAGAAAAAGTTAAAAGATGGCATGACAAAAGGATACAAAAGCATGAGTTTAACGCAGGTGATTATGTCTTTCTATACAACTCTCGTTTAAGATTTTTTTGCAAGAAAACTTCTCTCCAAGTGGGAAGGACCTTACGTTATCGACGAGGTTTATCGTTCTGGTGCCATAAAAATCAACAACTTTGAAGGCACAAATCCGAAGGTGGTGAACGGTCAAATAATCAAACGTTATATCTCAGGTAATCCTATAAATATTGAAACCAATGTTATTGAAACCGTAACCCCGGAGGAATACATAAGGGACACTTTCCAGAATGATTCATCCTCCGAAAAGGAAGAGGTATGTGATACGGTAAGTAAACCGACTCCCAAACAATTCTAAAGGCAATTTTTCTCCGTTTTGGAATATTTAGAAAAATAGAAAAATAAGGAGCAGTCCAGAAGGGACACGAGGCGTCCACAAGGGTGGAGAGCGCGCCCCCTCCCTCGTGGGCAGCTCGTGTGCCTCCCGGACTCCGTTTTCCTGTAGGTTACTCCTTTTGGTCGGTAAAAATTCATTATATGTACTCCCGAAGGTTTTGACCTCTGTATCACGCAAAAATCCTCTGTTCTTGTTTCAAGCTATTTCTATCGCAGATAAAGTAGCATGTCCTCCCAAGATTCCGAGGGAGAAAGCTATGTGGCTGATTCCCTTGCAGACCCTAAGGTCTATGGGGATTGGGAGCATTATGGTTGGACCATAGAAGAAGAAGAAGACCATGATTCAAAGAGGAAGGATTGGACTAGCTCAGATGAAGACGAAGTCCCACTACCTCAACCGGGAGACATGCACGTGGAGTTCAAAAATTCAAGCCTCCCAGACAGAGTAAAGAAACCTAAGATCGAATTTATTCCTTATAACCTCTTGCAGGAAAACAAACAGGCACTATGCAAGAGGATATTAAATCTTTACCTTTGTAATCAAGTCTGTGAGCTATATAATAAAGATTAGTGTTGAGTCAAGGGCTTGATTTCCTCACTTGGGTCATGATAAAAAGGAAAAAACATAAAGAGTATCAAAGAGATCATATCGATCTTATGGGAAGTAATGACTTCACATATAAGAGTATGACAAATAAAAGTTGTTGGGAGTTGACAAACATAATTTAGGTCATCGTTGCAATTAATAGGAAGTAATAAAAGAAGAGAGGCTTCACATACAAATATACTATCTTGGACATATTTTATGATTGTGAGCACTCATTAAAGTATGACATGCTAAAGAGTTGATGTTGGACAAGGAAGACAACATAATGGGTTATGTCTTCTTATATCCGAAATAAAGTATATTGTCATGGATCATCCAACATGTTGAGCTTTCCTTTCCCCCTCATGCTAGCCAAAACTCCTCACTCCAAGTAGAGATACTACTTGTGCTTCCATATATCTTTAAACCTAGTTTTGCCATGAGAGTCCAGCATACCTACCTATGGATTGAGAAAGATCCTTCCAAGTAAGTTGTCATGTTGCAAACTCGCTAAAATATGTATGATTTATTAGTGTGGGAGAAATTAGCTTTATACGATCTTGTGATATAGAAGTAATAAAAGCGACGGACTGCATAATAAAGGTCCTTATCACAAGTGGCAATATAAAGTGACGTTCTTCTATGCTAAGACTTTGTGTGTCGGAGATATTGACCACGGGTGTCCTCAGAGACCACCCTTGGTATTTCAAGACAATTTGTGGCCGCCTGCAACCCCCCGGCCGTCTGCTCATCGGGCCGCCTCCTAGGGCAGCTTGCCCTAGGAGCCGGCTGGCAGCAGGCGGCAGGGACCCAAACACGCGGCAGCATCACAGCTAGCAGCTAGCAGACGGTCCCACATTCCTCCCTCGGGATGCGTGCTGGGGGGCCACCACGCAGCTGAGGCATGGCTACAGATGAATACGTCCTTAGAGAATCTATAAGGGCGTGGCTACAGTGAATGTGTACCTTATGGACATCTCCTATGCGGCGAATCACTGTAGCCACGCTGCTCGTGACCAAGCTTCGGTCAGAGGAAGACACGATCCCACTACCCGCAGACGGCGAGGCCAGCAGGCGGCTGGCCCCACCGGCCAGTGGGTAAGTCATAGACCAGCCGCCCCTGGCAGGCGGCCAGGGGAGGCGGCCGCCTGGTAACAGACGGCGAATCCTGCCCTAGAAGTCTGAACCTCATCAAGACGACAAGACAAGGCGTGGCGGCAGTGTACGGCAGGAGACGACAGCACTGTAGCCACTTCCCCCTGACGAGGTTGCCGTCAGCAGAAGCCCGCCTATAGTGAAAGGCAATCATATGGGCCCGTAGGCGGCGGGCCCCAGCAGATAGGCGGCAAGGCCGGCATCAGAAGACGCTGATAGCCGGGGGCCACTCCGTTGAGATTACAATTGTACCCCTGGGGGGTAGGCCTATATAAACCCCCTAGGGTCCTCCATGTTGGAGGGTTGGAAGATTTAACCCTTAGAAGAAGTAGACAAAGAGAGAGGGAAGAAACCCTAGCTACCACCCCGGATTCCTAGAGTGAAGGTAGCGAGCTAGCCTTGCTCGTCTTCCTCCTCTAGACCACACAGCTCGAGGAGCAACCTTGTAGCTACCATAGTGACATTAGTCATGACGCGGAGTCCCCGCAGAGCAGGACTAGGGGTGTTATCTCCTCGGAGAGCCCCGAACCTGGGTAAGATCCGTAGGCGTCCTAAGTTTCGCCTCATCCCGCTTCCAGGGCCCGGCGACATTCTATTGTCCCCATGCATGATAAACCATCTGTTGGCATATGTCGCCCCAAAACCCCGACATTTGGCGCCCACCGTGGGGCCAGGTGCACCGTCGTCCGGAGACATGTTCTGGACGGGAACTTTGTTCCTCCCTGGCGAGAGCAGCCAGCCCGGCACGCCTATAGGTGTGGAGACCGGGATGCTTCGCGGCGCTGAGGTCGCATGCACCGCGAGCGGACTCGCCGACCTTCTCGGTGGCGTCCGCATTCATGACGAGCCCTCTCCGGCGGCGGAGTATTGGCGTCGGAGAGCTGCCTCGTCGAGCTCCTTGACAAGCTCCACATCATCGATGAGCGCGCCTCTGACGTGGAGTCAGTGGGCTCTTCTGACCCACCAGTGGACATGATCATCGACCTCGGCGCAGAGCCTGTCGATTCCTTCCCCGAGCACGTGGTGGTCATCGACGACCCCCTCCCCGCTCCAACGGCCAGCAGCGCCATTAGTACCGTCACGGAGGTGCTCATCACCAACCACGACGCACCGTCCGGTGGGGCGGACCAACACCCGCTCGAGGCCGCTCTGCAGCACCTCGCCGCTCCTGTTGCGGCGGGGGCAGACGGCGCGGCATTGGAGGCGCTCCCCGTCTCGCTCGACGACAGCGCCAACAAGCTGGCCGCCTCCTGACGCCACACTGAAGCCTACCGCCGCGAGATGGACCATGCCATTTGCGGCACGCCGGCTGCTGGCGAGCCTAGCCGAGCTGGCGCCGTTCGTGATCGCGGCGGGCTGCTAGCGAACATGCTGGGGGGGCCACGGCCTGTGTACCTCACCCCATCGAAGAACCTAAGGGCTGCCCAGGCAGCAGTCGATGAGATGGGCCACTTGGAGGGAGACGAGCTTCATTGCGTGACTCAGCGCGCCGGCAGCTCCTCGACGCTGCCACCACGCAGCAGGAGGCCCGTCGCCGGATATCTGAGGCCGGCGCGCACGCTGACAACCGCCCTCTTCGGCGGGAGCAAGGAGCCACATCTCGCTCTCCAACAGTCGGCGCCCCCAACCGGCGAGACTCAGAGCCGGCTGCTAGCCACAGCCGGTAGACTCGTATCACCATTGAGCGCGACGAAGACGGCCGCCCAAGGGCTATAGAGCGGCGAGGGGAACATCCGCCTCCTCCTAGGCGGGAGAGGCGCGTGTCTCCTCCGCCCGTTGACCACCCCTCTCTGGCAGGCCGCTTGGGCCGCCGCGAGGGGGTTGGTGAGAACGACGCCCGCCACCGCCTGGACCGACTAGCTCGATCCCAGGCGGTCGAAGAAGAAGATGACCTCGGTCCGGCTTGTTTCGGCCCCCGCATCCGCAACGAGCCTTTCCCAAGGGCTTCTCGCTCCCCAGAGATACCCCCAAGTACAACGGATCAGTGAAACCAGAGGACTGGCTGGTGGACTACTCCATAGCCGTCAGCATAGCCACCGGCAACAGGCGTGTTGCGGTGAAGTACGTGCCACTTATGCTCCAGGGCACGGCTCGGACATGGCTTAACAGCCTCAAACCCAACAGCATCAACGGCTGGTTGGACTTCACCAACGCCTTCACTCGCAACTTCACCAGCACCTACAAGCGTCCTCCCAAGCCTCGCCAGCTCTCCCTATGTGTCCAAGGCCCAGATGAGTCGGCCCGTGATTATCTGACACGTTGGGCAGAGCTGCGAAACTCTTGTTAAGGAGTGCACGAGGTACAAGCCATCGAGTATTTCACGGCCGGGTGCAGAGAAGGCACCTTACTCAAACACAAACTCCTCTGTGACGAGCCGGCCACGCTGAACGAGCTGTTGAGCATAGCAGACAAGTACGCCACCGCCGACTCCTCCATGAAGACCGAGCTGCAAGTGGATGCTTCTGGCAAGATGACTCCTCCAACTCCCAAGACGCCGGCTGGAGAGTCCAGCCGACACCAGCAGCCGAACGACCATAAACGCAAGACCCATGCGCCGGCTGCCAACAGTCGGCTGGTGGCAACAGTCGACGGCCAGCAGCCAGAAGCTCAAGCAGGACCCAAGCGCCAAAAGGGCGGCAAGCCGGTCTGGCAGCCAACTTTCTCCTTCGACCAAGCTTTGGAAGCCCCCTGCAAGTTCCACAGCGGCGCGAAGCCTTCCAACCACACCATGCGGAAGTGTCATTGGCTCACAAGAATTGCCAGGGGGGATGCTCTGCCACCGGCGCCTGCTGGGCAGCCGGCCCCGCCTCCCAATCCACCGGCTGCACGTCCTGGCGGCCAGGTCCAGGACGAATTCCCCGAAGAGAACGGGGCCTATGTCGTCTTCACCAGCCAGATGGACGATAGGCACAGCCGGCGCCAGCAGCGCAGAGAAGTCAACACCGTTGCCGTCAAAGACCCAGAATTCATGCACTGGTCTGAGAGGCCCGTCCGCTGGAGCCGAGAGGATCACCCGGCTGTCATGCCGTCACCAGGGGCCTATGCCACTACAAGAAATATGTCAACTTGTGACCACCACTATTGGTCACTGAATGGTCACAAATTTCCATTTGTGACCTTTTTGTGACCAAAAACATAAGGTCAAAAGCTGGCCATCATAAACTGACTATAGCGACCTTCTCTGTGAGAAGGTCATAGACGTTTATGACCAAAATATGCCTACTGTCGTGTTTTGGTCACTAGCAGCCTCCCCAGGCCACGTAGGCATCCAGTGTGGCAAGCTGATGTGGCACAAGATTCAGCCCGGTCCAATTCGGTTTTCTACTTGGGCCTAGCCCACTAATTCCAACAAATTTAGGTTTTTTTATGGTCAACTAAATGGGCCAAGCCCACTTTTACATGCCTTTTCTTTTGGGGGCCCTTTACTTTTTCTTGTAAATTTCTTTTTTTGTTGGCCATTTCATTTCGTTATTTGCTGGCTTTTCATTTTGTTTTTTATAACTTTTTGGCAGATTTATTATTTTCGCTATTTAAAATAAAATAAACAATTCCACACCAACATCATCAGTTGGTTGTAGCCTTTTTAGGCGCAGTACAACTTTAAGCATAGAAAATTGGAAAATAGATATTTAACTCATATATATTGTTGAGAAATTTTCATAATTTTGTTGTCAAAGCGGCATGTACACACGAAACCAATTTTGCTGTCAAAGCAGCATTTCAAACATACATCTCATGACATCGTACATAAAGAACAGCAATAAAAAGTTTACAATATGCCATATGGCTCAGCTCACACAACACATGACATCCAGGTTCAAATGATCCCAGCAACGAAAAAACTTCACCAGCGCAGCATACTATCTGCACATTCAAAGAGAACAAACTATATGTCAAAAGAGAACTGAGCAGAAAATAGCCACTAAAAGAAAGCAGATAGTATACTCAGTAATTCCTATAGATTTGCTCACTGGATACACACACACTTTGCATATACTTTTGGAAGGAAGTGCAGATTCAAGAAAACTGCAGAGTTATATCTAGACTAAGATACCCGACGGTAAATAACAACAGGAAACAACAGCAGGAAAACCCAGATAGAAAGTAACAAACTTGTACCCCTGATACAGACCAGTAATCAACCCAAACAATGAGTACATTCTAACATGTTAAGTGGCTACCATTCCAATCATATTTGTACCATGCCATAGAAAAAAAATCAGTGACCTCACTGCTACGGATTAAACTGATGCTCTTCTACTACTAATTAAACCATTCAAGCTCATGGTCAGGATCAACAATACTAATAACATGTAGGTACAATGGTACAACAGCAAGCAAATAGTGGAATAATCCCACCCCAGCGCGTGAAGAAAAACACTATCCTACTGCCACTCTCATCCATTGAACTGACAACATCTATTTCATGGAGGAAGGGAAAGGAATAGATAGGCTAGTACCAGTTAATGATGGCGTCAACGATGATATGGATGAGGTTGGCGTCGGTGAGCAGGGATCCACTTGTGCATGCATCCACTCCTCCAGCTCTAAGCAACTTCCAAGACATGGTAGTCGTTGTTGAAGTAGGAGATCAGAATGACCGGACCCTGAGACAAAAAATGACAACAGTGACATCATGAGCATCATCTAAACAAACATGAAACAAAACCTAAAGAAATAAGCATCTGCCAGCAAGAGAAATTCTACCAAGACGAGGGTCTGTGAACAAACTGATCATAGATATGAAACTTTGTAATGCTCATGTTTCAGCTAATAGGGATTCCAGAACTACCAAGACTCATGCATCTCATCAACAAATAAACTTGAGGTACATTAGCAGTAATAAAATTTGATTACAAGCCAGGTGAAATGCTAACATACTCATTTACTACACAAATGTATCAGATTTAGTTCCATGCAAGAGCTTGTTCATGTCTAGAAGAGGAAATGAATGCAACTCTATATAGACAAAAACACATGTAGCAATGTTATACATAGCAAAACTTTAGTATTTGGTAGTACAATGAAAGAGCAGTTCAGTTGAGCATTCATGAAGAGGAAAACACAATTATCAGTTCAGTTGAGCATTCATGTCGAGGAAAACACAATTATCTCGACTACATACAAACAATATGGAAGCAGACTGGAACAAAATAGGCATCCTGGCCGCCTCATACAAATAAAGAGAGAAGTGTAACAGAAGTAAAGAAGGATGTATTACTAAGCAAATGTGAAGACAGTGGAGTGGAACATGCATATAAATTTTACTGGATATGATCACAGATTCATATGAGGTGTGCATATAAATTTTACTGGATAGGATCACAGAATCGCACAATCACTAGGCCTACCAATCACCTCAACCCAAACTAAAAATAGCAGAAGCTCCAAGTCCAAATAGTAGTAATCTGATGCTACCCTATTCACATTCTTCTGACGACGCCTAGGAGCAGAGGCTGCTCAGGTTGCCGCCGGCGCCCGACGGCAGCAACTCGTTCACCACCTTCATCGCTGCGTCGCTCAGCCGACCCTGCAGGAAAGCAGACATCACGACCATCACACTGCCATCTTGTAGGTGAGTCGGGAGGTGACATCGAACATGATGATTGCACACTGGCCATGGATGCTGAAAAACAGCAAGAGAAAGTAAGAATCCTATGTGGTAAAATGATGTGCCTAGTTGCTGAAAAATGTTCCCGGCCAGTTCATGAACTGACATCTTTGAGAAACAGCAGGTCATTTCAGAAAAACAGAGACATGTCTACGGATTGAAGCAAACAAAAAAGCCTCTTCAGAACTTCCTAACACTTTGCTACATATGGGCTTGGCACACTGATGGGATTGAGTGCCAGTAAGCATGACATAAGTTTGTAATAACAATTCCTATTCACACATGATTCTGCATTCTGAATCCCGCCCCATCAGCCGCACTGGCCAAAAGTCAGACCTGCCCCATCCCAGCATGACTCGCGAAGCACTACACCCCTCCATGGCCATCAAGCCCAGGCCGGCCAATGGGGCGCTAGCTTCTCCGTCTGTCCTGCCCTCCCCCACTCGCTCCGGTCTAGGAAAAAAGTCCACGCCACGGCATGATTATTCCCTCTCTACACGGTGGATTTGTTCCTTGTTTCATCACCAAACAAAGCAACTACAAATCCTAATAGGGGGTATACAGAGAGACGGACATTAGTCTCACCGTAGGAGCGGTCGCCGCCGACACTGTGGGCGGCCATGACGAGGCCGGCGATGACGCCGAGAACGCCGAACGCGAGGAGCGCGGCGGCGAAGGCGATCTCGTTGACCAGCGTACCGCTGGGCCGTCTCCCCGCCGCGCCGCCCACCAGGTCATCCTCGTCGGTGATGGAGAAGGCGTGGTCCATGTATGCCATCCCGCTGCCGGCCGGTCGGGCGCCGCCGCCACCACCACAGTCCACGTGGTTCCGGGACGGAGCGGGTTGCGCTGCCTCACCTGAGCCGCCTCAAGATCTGGACGTGCGGGGGCGGGATTGGGGAGATCTAGAGAGGTGGTGGCGTGGGGTGAGAGGGGAGGAGGAAGCTTGCGGGGTGGGCAAAGGCGGTGGGGAAGGGGAAGCGGTGGCGTGGTCGCTTGTGCCGCCGTTGCGAGGTCCGCGCCATGGGACTGGGAGGGAGATGGGACGGGGGAGGCGCGGGTGGCGGCGTGCCTCGATCGGATCTGGGAATGGGAGAGGACGAGGGTGGGTGGGTGGGTGAGTTAGGGTTTTGGTTTTTCGGGCGAAGCTCCATCGTTGATGGGTGTTGTGATGGATGGCTCCGATCGTTTCTGACTAGGTGATCCGCGTGATTGTTGTTCCTCGCTTCTCATTGGCCGGTTATTTTGCTATAGAATCTATAAAATTTGAACCCAATTCTCCAACATTTTAAAGAAAAACAAAAAAATATGTGTTGTAAAGATGGACCGCATCATTTTTCAAAAATATTAGTCCAGTATTTATTTACAATCAACTAAAATGTCAAGAAGTTTCCATCCATTTTTTGAGTGCCTGAAATGAGTTTTTGTGTGAAGGACCTACCATATATTTGTTGCCAATTTGTACCAAATCATTTTTATAAAATACTAGGCCATATTGAATGCACAATTGACAAAATGGTTGGGTGTCCAAGCTTTTATCCACCTCTCGTGAAAAACACAAAGTTCCGCCGATCCAGCTGGAAGCGGGTCAAATTTGAACTGTAGCTGCCTCATAGTTAGCTCTTTATTTTTTACAAAAATCATTTCTAGGTACATAAGTATCTATTTAATGAGAGAAACACCAAAAAAATACCAAGATTCAACCACTAGCTAGGAACGGGTATTCCCGCCGTTTTGACCGCATTTTGAAACGGGCATAAAAATTTCAAAACAAATCAAAAAATTGGAGCACCTTCGCATTGTGTCATTATATATGACCAAGTTATCAGGAAAAATAATAAACTTGTAATACGGCAATTTTTTAAAAAAAGTGTTCTCAGAAATGAGTTATCATGCATGAAGATTCATAGCTTTCAGGCCAAATGATCAATCCTATGGCCACATTCATGGCATAGTTTGTTCAAATGATCTCATATTGTGCACAAGGGTGCATCTTGGAATGGCAAACAATATTGCCTAAGGAAGTATTCATTTTCTTTGGACGAAAAATTCATTTTCCATTTTTCGAGTGCCCAAAAGGAGGTTTTTTTGTGAAGGACCTACCATATATTTATTGCCAATTTGTACCAAATCAATTTTCTAAAATACTAGGACATATTTAATGCACAATTGACAAAATGGTTGGGTGTAAAAAGTTTTGATCCACCTCTCGTGAAAAAGACAAATTTCCGCCGATTCAGTTGGAAGCGGGTCAAATTTGAACTGCAGCTGCCTTGTAGTTTGCTATTCATTTTTTCCAAAAATCATTTCTAGCTACATAAGTATCTATTTAATCAGAGAAACACCAAAAAAATACCAAGATTCAACCACTAGCTAGGAACGGTCATTCCCGTCGTTTTGACCGCATTTTGAAACGGGCATAAAAAATTCAAAAAAAATCAAAAAAATTGGAACACCTTCGCATGGTGTCATTATATATGACCAAGTTACCAGAAAATATAATAAAATTGTAATACGGTAATTTTTTTAAAAAAGTGTTCTCAGAAATGAGCTATCATGCATGAAGATTCATAGCTTTCAAGCCAAATGATTAATCATATGGCCACACTCATGGCATAGTTTGTTCAAATGATCTCATATTGTGCACAAGGGTGCATCTTGGAATGGCAAACAATGTTGCCTAAGGGGAGTTTTCACTTTCTTTGGACGAAAAATTCATTTTCCATTTTTCGAGTGCCCAAAAGGAGGTTTTTTTGTGAAGGACATACCATATATTTATTTCCAATTTGTACCAAATCAATTTTCTAAAATACTAGGACATATTTAATGCACAATTGACAAAATGGTTGGGTGTAAAAATTTTTGATCCACCTCTCGTGAAAAAGACAAATTTCCGCCGATTCAGTTGGAAGCGGGTCAAATTTGAACTGTAGCTGCCTCATAGTTAGCTCTTTATTTTTTACAAAAATCATTTCTAGGTACATAAGTATCTATTTAATCAGAGAAACACCAAAAAATACCAAGATTCAACCACTATCTAGGAACGGTCATTCCCGTCGTTTTGACCGCATTTTGAAACGGGCATAAAAAATTCAAAACAAATCAAAAAATTGGAACACCTTCGCATTGTGTCATTATATATGACCAAGTTATCATAAAAATAATAAACTTGTAATACGGTAATTCTTTTAAAAAAGTGTTCTCAGAAATGAGCTATCATGCATGAAGATTCATAGCTTTCAAGCCAAATGATCAATCCTATGGCCACATTCATGGCATAGTTTGTTCAAATGATCTCATATTGTGCACAAGGGTGCATCTTGGAATGGCAAACTATGTTGCCTAAGGGAGTTTTCACTTTCTTTGGACGAAAAATTCATTTTCCATTTTTCGAGTGCCCAAAAGGAGGTTTTTTTGTGAAGGACATACCATATATTTATTGCCAATTTGTACCAAAACAATTTTCTAAAATACTAGGACATATTTAATGCACATTTGACAAAATGGTTGGGTGTAAAAAGTTTTGATCCACCTCTCGTGAAAAAGACAAATTTCCGTCGATTCAGCTGGAAGCGGGTCAAATTTGAACTACGGCTGCCTTGTAGTTTGCTATTTATTTTTTCCAAAAATCATTTCTAGTTACATAAGTACCTATTTAATCATAAATACATGGTTTGGTGGCGATACGTCGAGATTTGGGCGGTGGTCGAGGGCCCCAACTCTAGAGCGCGTAAACTCGCATGCTCGCTGCGTGGTCACCGTGTGATTGTGGCGTTGCCATGAGTTCTGGGAGGCCTAGGCATGTCTAGTGGGTTGGGCACTCCCCAGGTAGGTGCTATGAAGAAAATTACAACATAAGATTCTCACGAGGAGACCGATCGATGCTCAAACATGAATTAGCAGCCAAGTGTTTGATTAGCGGTACGGGAAATGCACATGGCTAATGGGCGTGAGTTTTGGTTGAGGATGATCAGTTACTAAGAAGATCGTCTTCACAAATTTTCAGCTCAAAAGGAGGAGTCTAGGTGGTACTTGCTTTGCAAATTACCACACTGGACATAAATACGAATGTTGAAGATGGGCTCAAAATAATGAATGGATTGAGCTGGCATTTGGTGGAGGATAGTTATTTGGGCATAGGAAAGCACTGTAGAAAATGGATACCATTTGGACATGCCAAAGTGGTACTTCCTTCACAAAGTGTTTTTTTGAACAGAATAGGAAAATGAATATTTTTGAATTATTTTTGAACTAGGCAAGGAAGGTTTTTTACATATTTGACGAAGATATGACCCAAAGAATTTATGAGATTTTTTGGGGAATTTTGGGAATGACAGAAATATAGGTTGCTTCACAACCTAGGGCAAAAACTGCCACATGGACATGACACATAGGCAAAACTGATGAGGTGGCGCCTAGTCGTAGCAACCCACCACAATTTACAAGGTTATGACCATCTATATTGGTCATGACCAGCTAGAAATAAGGCAGCGAACCAGTGCTATCTGCTTTATGACCATTTCGTGTAAGGAAATTATGACCTTTCTGACCAAAATGGTCGTTATAGTTTAGGGTTTGGAGCCCCCCGAACATTTGACCAATTGGTCTGAAATGGTCATAGATCTATGACCAATTCTTCCAGGGTCAGTAACAAAAGGTGATAAGTTGAAATATTTCTTGTAGTGTGCCTTGGTCCTGGATGCTACTCTCTCCACCGACAGGCGGGCTTGTCGTTTCTCCCGAGTACTGGTAGACGGCAGCAGCAGCATCAACATCATGTACCGCGACACCATGGAGAAGTTGGGCATCAAAGAAAAGCAGCTTCAGCCTACCAGGACTGTGTTTCATGGCATTGTGCCAGGCCTCTCTTGCTCACCAATCAGCAAGGCCAAGATTGATGTCCTGTTTGGTGACAAGATGCATTTCTGGAGAGAGCCAGTCTGGTTTGAAGTGGTGAACCTGGAAAGTCCCTATCACGTGATCTTGGGCCGGCCAGCTCTTGCAAAGTTCATGGCAGTACCCCATTATGCCTACCTCAAGATGAACATGCTGGGCCCCAAGGGAATAATCACCATAGCCGGGGACTACGAGAAGTCCATCGCATGCGCAACAACCAGCAACCATCTGGCCGAGTCCCTTGTCGTAGCTGAAGAAAAGCGCCGCCTGGAACGGCTGGTGGCAATGGCTGGTGAGCAGCCAGCCATACCAGCCGATCCTAAGGAGGCGGAGCCGCAAGGCTTGTTCCAGCCGGCCAAGGAGACAAAGAAGATTGCCTTGGATCCATCTCACCCAGAGCGATTTGCTGTCATAGGGTCAAACCTAGACAGCAAATAGGAAAGCGAGCTCGTCGATTTCCTCCGTGAGAATCGGGACATCTTTGCATGGTCCCCCAAAGACATGCCGGGTGTCCCGACGGATTTCGCCGAGCACAAACTTCATGTGAGAGAAGACGCAAAGCCTGTCAGGTAGCCGCTATGCCGCCTGTCAGAAGAGAAGAGAAGAGTTGTTGGGGAAGAAGTTGCCCACCTGCTAGCAGCCGGCTTCATAATGGAAGTTTTCTATCCAGAATGGCTCGCAAACCCAGTCCTAGTACTGAAGAAGAACAACAAATGGCACATGTGCATCGATTACACCAGCCTCAACAAAGCTTGCCCTAAAGATCCGTTTGCTCTGTCGCGAATAGATCAAGTGATTGACTCCACAGACGGATGCAAGCTGCTGTCAATCCTTGATGCTTATTCCGGGTATCACCAGATCAAACTCGATCCGGCTGACCGCCTGAAGACCGCCTTCCTCACGCCATTTGGGGCCTTCTGCTACCTGACCATGACATTTGGCTTGAGAAACGCCGGCGCCACCTTTCAGCGTTGCATGCAGAAGTGTCTCCTGGAGCAACTTGGCAGAAACGCCCACGTTTATGTGGATGATATCGTGGTGAAGACGGAGAAGAGAGGAACTCTTTTGGAAGATCTCCAAGAGACATTTGAGAACTTGCGCCGCTTTTGGATCAAGCTAAACCCGGAGAAATGCGTCTTCGGGGTACCAGTCGGCCAACTCCTTGGCTTCCTGGTATCTGAACGCGGCATCGAGTGCAGCCCCGCAAAGATCAAGGCCATTGAGAGAATGGAGCGGCCAACCCGTGTGCGAGATGTCCAGAAATTCACGGGGTGCGTGGCATCTCTCAGCCGTTTCATCAGCCGGCTGGGAGAAAAGGCACTCCCCCTGTAATGCCCCGGATGTAATACTTTCCCTTTTTGGCAATATATAACTTTGGCTTCATCAGTTCCATTCCGGTTTCTTCGTCTTTTCGGGTTTTCGTCATTTTTTCGTGTGCGTGTGTGCATTCATCCATGTCATGTTGTCATGTGCATTGCATTGCATTTGTGTGTCGTTTGTATCCGGTCTCACTCGTTCCTTCCCGTTGTCCGTTTCGAGTTCCGACGCTCTCTCACGTGCCCGTGACATCCCGGAGTCCTTCTTTTGCGTTTGGCCATGTAACGTTTCCGGAATGGCGTGAGACTTGTCGTGCGATGTTGTTTTGATACGTGTAACCCGCCTGTCAAGTTGCGTCTCGTTTGGAGTTCGTTTGGCACTTCAGCGGGTATCCTCGTGGGCTAAAAGTACCTCCTCTTTGAGGCCCAAGACCCCCCTCCAACAGCCCACCAACCCAGCTCAAACCCTTCCCATCATCTCGGCCGTTCAATTGTGATCTCGTGGCCGAAAACCCCTCCTCATTTGGACTCCCCTAGCTCCTTGTGCCTATATAAACGTCCACCCCCTCCAATTTTGCGTCCAAAACCCTAGTGCTTCCACCGCTGTCGCCCAGTGCTTCCACCGCCGCCGCGCAGTGCTTCCACCGCCGCCGAGCAGTGCTTCCACCGCCGCCGCGCAGTGCTTCCACCCCCGCCGACCCGTGCTTCCACCGCCTCCGCTCCCACCGCGTGGGCCCACGGGGCCCAGCGCCGGCCCGCTCCTGCCGCCGATCTGGGCCAGATCTCGGCCGCCGCCAGCCTCCCGCGCCCCGCCTTCGTCCCCGCCTCCGGCTCGGC
This sequence comes from Secale cereale, assembly GCA_902687465.1. Lineage (NCBI taxonomy): Eukaryota > Viridiplantae > Streptophyta > Magnoliopsida > Poales > Poaceae > Secale > Secale cereale. Next base: position 945,956,863 of record LR738711.1, read on the forward strand.
GCCGCCGCCGCCGCGACCTCTGCCTCCGGCCAGCCCGTGCGCCGTCGGATCCTCCAGCCCTCGCCGCCGGTTGCCGCACCTCCGCCGCCGGCCAGCCCGTGCGCCGCCGCCTCCCTTCGCCGCGGCCTCGCCGACCCCTCGCTGCCAGGCCGCCGCCCGGCCTCCTCCCGCTGGCCGGTCGCCGTCCCGACGTCCCTCCGGCCTCCCGCCGCACCGGAGCCGTCTAGCCGCCGCTGCCCCGATCGAGGGATCGAGGGATCCGATCGGGAGCCCGATCTGCCGCCTGGAAACCCTAACTGGGCCGGTGCCCGATCCGCGACCCAGTTGACCCGCTCCGCACCGTTGACCAGACCCGACCCGCAGCAGGTTGACCTCGTTTTTTTTCTCTAAGTCCTTAGTGTTTTTCAGTGTCTGATGCATTCTTGTGATAGCAATATCTTTTACTGTGCATGTCCGTTTTGTGTGTATGATATCTCAAAATGATCGTGGTGACATGTACTATGTTTTGTTCCATTGTGTCATGCATATTTGAGTCCATCTAGATGTCTTAATCTTCTTGGAAAGAGTGCTACTTGTTATAAATTGCTGCTATTAGTTGTTTTCATGCCATGTTTGAGATGTGATAACTTGGTGCATGTTTATCCAAATGAAGCAAATGATATGTCCACATGTTCATCACGAGATGCTCTACATGTTGGTTGCTTTAGCTTGCATGATAGAATTCATATTGCCATGTTTATCTCCTTTGCAAAAGTGCTTGAGGCTGTTAGGTTGTTAAACTTGTTACGAGATGCCTAGTTGAGGAGCTCGTTGCTTTTGATGTGGTTGTCCCCATGATGCATGCTTATATGTTTTGGACTCCCCATCATGTGTACTTCGCTGTGGTGCAAACCACTTGCCATGTTATGCTTTGAGGTGACTTAAACTTGCTCACAAACATGCCATGATAATACTGCTGTTTTAACACTTAGTGAAATTTCACTAAGTCTGGAATCTGTAATTTCCAGATGCCATGTTTGCTTGTTGTTCTAGGCAAATCCATGCTATTTTTGGGGTGACTTTTGATGATTCCTTGTTGTATATGTTGTTGGCTATCCATTCATGCCCTCACATGCTCTTTTGGGTGGCTGTAGCATATTTAATTCTTGCTCCCAAGTTGCTATAAAATACTGCTGTCAGGTTTTTGTTGTCATGATCAAAATGTTGTAGCTTGTTGCTATTGATCCATGCCTCCTATGGAGATGCTCCAATGGAATTGTTTGCTGTAGGATATATCTACTTCATGTCCATGCTTCTTGTCATGATGTTTGAGTGATGTAGAGTATATATTTATTGCTCCAAAGTTGCTATGTGGCTGTTAATTTCAGCTTTGCATTGTTTCTTGTTTCGGGTGTATCTTTTAGCCCATTGCTCCGTTTTGAGCAAGTCCTATATGAAACTTGTGTGATTTTGCATGTAGATTCATAATATCTTCTTGTTAACATGTTTTGATGTTTCTTGCTTGATGCATATTGTCATGTTCCTTGTGCTGTATCTCTGTGTTTCCTATGTTGTTTTTCAGTGCTTCCTTAGTGCATTTGCAGTGCTTCCTTAGTGCATCAGTCACGCATCCTGTAGTTTGCGCATTGTATCTTGTTTGATTTCGTGCCTCGTGTGTTTTTGGTGTTGAGTAGAGCCGGAAGCCAAGAACGAGTACGAGAACGAGGTTACTACCGAGGTTGAGAACGAGGAGCCCTCTTACGATCCCATCAACGACTCTACAGGCAAGATGACCTGACCCAGATATCATTACTATCTTTGCCTATTGCTAGAAGTCTCGCTCTTTAGCTTATTGCCTCGATGCCCATGTTTTCCTGTCAGCCTCCTATTGTAACCATGAATCTGTCTAACCACCCTACCTATGCAAACCTTTGATTGGCTAAGTAAGCTTCGCTCAGCCCCTCTTATAGCATTGCTAGTTGCAGGAGAAGATTTGAAGATACTTGCTTCATGATGAAGCTTGTTGGGATATCACACTATATTAACTCTTAAATGAAATCATCTATATATTGGTAATGGGTGGAAGGCTAAGCCTTTTGCTTGGTGATTTGTTCCACTCATGCCGCCCTAGGAACCGTATAAACCGGTGTTATGTTCCTTGATTTTTGCGTTCCTCACACGATTGGGGTTATAGGACCCCCTCGATAAACCGCTTAGCGCTAAGTCTTTTCCAGCAAGTCCCAACATTGGTACTATTTGCCTAATAACTAAAAACTTGCATAGGGAGTAATTAACCCTCTTCTTAATCAACAACCCCGGGCCAGTGCTCCACATGTGTGTTGTTCCGAAATGAGCAGACTACGGGGCCACCTCAAGGAAACTCGAGGTCTGGTAAAAACCTGTAGGATGACTTATCCGGTCGTGGCCTGAGACGAGATACGCGCGGCTACTATCAGGGTGTCGGCACGCCGGGAGGATTTGCTGGATTAGCCTTACCTTAGTCGGAGTATCTTGAGCACGGGATTCCGAGGATACTCGGGCCTTCCCACCTTGGAGTTGCGACTCCGCGGATCGTGGGCTTGTCATGGGCCAAGTTGGAACACCCCTGCAGGGAGTTGAACTTTCGAAAGCCGTGCCCGCGGTTATGTGGCAGATGGGAATTTGTTAATATCCGGTTGTAGAAAACTTGACACCATGTTCAGAACACACTACCAGCGTGAGTACCGTGACGGTCATTTTCCGTAAGGGGTTCGGAAAGTGAACACGGTGGGGTTATGTTTGACATGCTTAGTTAGGATCACTTCGTGATCATCTTATCGTCCGAGGCACTTCTCTTCTCGCTCTCTTTTACGTAAGTTAGTGCTAGTGCTGCTGCAACCTCTTATTCTTTCTTCAGCCTTGTTCCACACCCAAGGCTTGGATAGTTGTGTTACCCGGGAACGAGATTGCTGAGTCCTCTGTGGCTCACAGATTCTTCACCACACCAGATGCAGGTACTATGGTGAGCTATTCAGGTGGCGGCACAGAGCTAATCTGGGAGTACGACGAGGACCATAGCCGTTACTATGTGCACTATCCCGACGATCAGTAGTGGTTTCTACTAGGGGCGATTCAGACCTGTGGCTTTATGTATGTTTGGTATCTTTCATTTGGATCTTCACCCGTAGACGGGTTGTTATGTTATTTGAATGATGTTTGGATATGTAATGAATTGTGTGACGTGGCGAGTGTAAGCCAACTATCTCTTTTCCTTTCATCCCCATTTTACATGAGATGTGCAAAGATACCGAACTTGCGATCATTCCAGAATGGGCTTATACCTTTAAGTCGTGCCTCGACACGTAGGAGGTATAGTCCTATCCTGGGCATTACAAGTTGGTAATCAGAGCCTTTTCCGACCTCGAAGCCCCCACTGATTGATCGAATCGTTGACGGTTGAGTCTAGGCACACACTTAAAATGTTTTGAGTCCTATATTTATATCGGAGAGTAGGAATTCTTTTGCTCCTCATCTCTTTTCACTCTGGTGAGGACTCCTGACGATTACTCTTGTCTCTTCTACTCTCAAAATTGCACAATTTTTTTAGGAATCTCGCGAGTATTGTTTGGATTGTTCCGATGTCTTTGTGACGAGAATATTGTTCTCGATGCCTCCTGTCATTAGGGGTTGTGGCAGTGTCCCGAGGAGTTGAGCTCCGAGGTGTTGTCGTCACAAACATATCGCGGCAGTTCTAGAATACTTAAGACGGCCGACATCGAAAACTCTCCTATGCGGTTAGTGGCAAGATAACCCCGACATCACCCAGTACTGGGGAGGTAGTTCGGGAGTATTGCCATAGCTTGTATAGTGGATGCGTTTCGAAGGTCCGAGGTAGACGGTTTCCGGAAATAACTGGTTATGTGTTGAAGGATGGATACAGCTAGATGTAGGATTAGAGTTGAGTGCGCGATGCTTCCCCTGTATCCCCAACACCTGATTGCATAACTGGAAACTTTCGGAAATTAATAGGTGGGTTCATCTAGTAGACCGCAGGCATTCTTCCAACGAATTTATGATATGGAGTTCGGGGTTCTACATTGAGTGAAGTGGTTTTATGGCCGTTGTTCCGATCGGGAGTTGCATCTTAAAGGGTCCTTGGCTATGCTGATCCGGGGATTGCAAAACCCTTTCGTAACACGTTCCATAAGCTTTCAGCACGAATATGTCGAACGAAGCTCCTATCTTTTATTTGTTCTATCTGCACCTTGTTGTTTTATTTACCTTTTTGTCTCCCAAGTGGCTTCTCGTGAAGATTGATGTTATCATTAAACTGTGAATTTCATTCGTTCCTCTTGTTCGAATGATTCTTGTGAAGGCTATATTGCAATTTCTAGCTGTTGTTTCAGCTTATATCTTCTTTCAATCAAATGGCTAATAGTGGTCATCTCTTTCAGGATGGCTCCTAAAAAGGTTCCCAACGCTAACCCAGAGGGTGAAGAGGTTCCCGATCGTCCTCCTTCACCTCCTCCTCCGCCTGAGGCCTAGAGAGCAATTATGCAAGTTACGAATGAGAACACCCAGATGCTTATGCAGATGATGCAGCATATTCAAGCAAATCAAGCAAATCAGGGTGCTCATGGGAACCAAGGCAATTTGTTCAACCAACAGCACTTTGCTACGCTCAACCAGTTCTTGGCAAATCAACCAAAGGCTTTCAGTTACTGCGTGGACCCTCTCGATGCTGAAGACTGGATAACAGATATCAAGAAGCATTTTTGAGTGCAGTAACGTCAGGCCCGAGCACTATGTGAAGTTTGCAGCCTTCCAACTCAAGGACCAAGCAGCTGATTGGTGGCAGCAGTACAAAGACTCCAGAGCAGGGCGTGAAATCTCCTGGGATGACTTCTGCAAGGACTTTCGCTCTCACCACATTCCAACAAGTGTCATCGAGGGTATGCGTGAGCAATTCCGCAACCTGAAGCAAGGCTCTATGTCTGTCTACCAATATAATGTCAAGTTCCAGAACCTTGCCCGCTATGCCAAGCAAGACATCCCAGATGCCAAGAGCAAGATCTATCAGTTCCGTGGTGGTCTGAAGGATGAACTCCAACTTGCTCTCACCTTGTTCGAGCCTGATGAGTTTGATCAATTCTATAATATGCATGGCACTTAAGCAAGAGGCAGCCCAGCTCAAGATGGAAGCTTCCAAAAAGAGGATCAGAGATGCCGTTCACTCCTCCTCTTCTTCTCAAGTGGTCGCGAAGCAACAGAAGTTTTGGCTTCCACCTCCTCCAGTGATCCGAGCTCCCTACAACAACAACAACAAGAACTCTGGTGGCCGTGGTTTCTCCCACCCACCCAACCCAAGCAACCAGTCAAAGAATCAGTTTCAAGCTTCCAAGTCAAGTGCTCCTCATTACCGTCCTCTCTCAGAAGTGGTTTGCAACAAGTGCACTCAGAAGGGTCATTATGCTAACAAGTGCCCCAACCCAAGGCGCCTTCCGCCTCCTCCACCTGTCAGCACTGCTATTGTCAAACACAACCCCAAGCAAGCAAGAGTGAATCTGATGAATGCAGCTCAAGCAGAGAATTCTTCAGATGTGATACTGGGTAACCTCTCAGTTAACTCTATTCCTGCAAAAGTATTGTTTGATTCTGGTGCATCTCTCAGTTTCATATCAAGGCCATTCTTTACCAAGCATAATTTCACTTCGGCATTTCTTGATAAGAAGTTGCAAATTATTTCTCCGGGCAAGTGCATGACTTCAAATTTGAGGGCTTCGAATGTATCTATTCGCATGGGTGATTATCGCTTTCTGGCTTCTCCGGTTGTTCTCGGCAATTCCGACATTGATCTTATTCTTGGGATGGATTGGCTTTCTCAGCATGATGCTCACATTGATTGTGCAAATAAGGAAGTCAAGATTACTCATCCTAATGAAGACGTGATTATCTTCGCCTCTCGGGATAACACAATCAGGCTATTCTCTCTCAATGAGAAGGGCGAGATTAATGCCATATCTCAAATTCCAGTGGTTAACGAATACGAAGACGTTTTTCCTGAAGAACTTCCGGCATGCCTCCGCATCGTCAAGTTGAATTCGTCATTGAACTCGAGCCTGGTACTGAGCCAGCATGCCGGCGTCCGTACAAGCTCTCCCCTGAAGAGTTGAAAGAGTTGAAGAAACAGCTTGATGAACAAGAGCGTATGGGTCTGATCAGGCCTAGCACGTCTCCTTGGGGCTGTGGTGTCTTATTTGTCAAGAAGAAGGATGGCACGGAGCGCCTTTGTGTTGATTACCGGCCATTGAACAAGAAGACAATAAAGAACAAGTATCCGCTACCCAACATCAATGAATTGTTCGAGCAGCTCAAAGGAGCTAAAGTGTTCTCAAAGCTCGATCTCCGGATGGGCTATCACCAAATTCGCATTCGCGAAGAAGATATCCACAAGACTGCCTTCAGAACGAGCTACGGCTCCTATGAATATATAGTCATGTCTTTTGGCCTCGCTAATGCTCAACCTACCTTCTCGAGAATGATGCACTACATTTTCAACCCCTACACCAACGAGTTTGTGCTTGTGTATCTGGATGACATCTTGGTATTCTCCAAGAATGAAGAGGATCACGAAAAGCACCTCCGTCTGGTTCTCGACAGACTCCGTGAACATAAGTTCTATGCCAAGTTCTCCAAGTGCGAATTCTGGCTCGATAAGGTCTTATATCTGGGCCATATCATCTCCGCTGACGGTATTGCTATGAACCCCGAGAAAGTTGAAGCCATTGTCAACTGGGAACCTCCTCAGGACGTCAAGCAACTCCGAAGCTTCCTTGGTCTTGCTAGCTATTGCAGAAGGTTCGTTGAGAACTTCTCCAAGATTGCCAAGCCTCTCTCCAACTTGCTGCAGAAGAATGTCAAGTACAACTGGTCTCCAGATTGTGATGTGGCATTCAAAACTCTCAAAGAAAAGCTCATCTCTGCTCCAGTTCTTACTCCTCCAGATGAGTCCAAGCCCTATGAAGTATTCTGTGATGCTTCTCTTCAAGGACTTGGTGGTGTACTAATGCAGGACAAGAAGATTGTGGCATACACTTCTCGTCAACTGAAGCCAAGTGAGAAGAACTACCCCACACATGATCTCGAGCTAGCAGCTGTGGTACACGCTTTGATTACGTGGAGACACCTTCTGTTGGGCAGAAAAGTCGACATCTTCACCGATCACAAGAGCTTGAAGTACATCTTCACACAGCCGAACCTGAACCTTCGCCAGACTCGTTGGGTTGAAATGATCCAAGAGTATGATCCAAGCATCGAATACACACCTGGCAAGGCAAATGTGATTGCAGATGCTTTGAGCAGAAAGGCATATTGCAACAGTCTCCTTATCAAGCCGTTTCAGCCTGAGCTTTGTGAAGCATTCAGGAAGCTCAACCTCCAAGTGGTTCCGCAAGGCTTTTTTGCAAATCTTCAAGTTGCTCCTACCTTGGAAGATCAGATCCGTGAGGCCCAACTCAGTGATGCTATGGTACAGAAAGTGAAACATGGTATTGCAAAGGGTACTCCCAAATACAAGTGCTATCGCGTTGATGAGAGAGATACCTTGTTCTTTGAGGACAGACTTGTGGTTCCCAAAGGTGATCTCAGGAAGCTCATAATGGACGAAGCACATGACTCCCTCCTTTCGATTCATCCTGGAAGTTCCAAGATGTACCAAGACCTCAAGCAATCTTACTGGTGGACTCGCATGAAAAGGGAAATTGCCCAATTCGTGAATGAATGTGATGTCTGCAGAAGAGTGAAGGCAGAGCATCAACGTCCAGCCGGTCTTCTCCAACCTCTTCCTATTCCCGAGTGGAAATTCGACCACATTGAAATGGATTTCGTCACTGGCTTTCCTAAGTCCAAGAAAGGGAATGATTCTATCTTTGTGGTGATTGACAAGCTTACCAAAGTCGCTCACTTCCTTCCAGTCAAAGAATCCATCAATGCAGCTCAACTGGCAGAGTTGTACACTTCCAGAATTGTGTCCTTACATGGCATTCCTCAAGTTATCTCCTCAGACCGTGGAAGTTTGTTCACTTCCAAGTTCTGGGACTCCTTTCAGTCTGCCATGGGCACTAAGATCCTTTTCAGCACTGCATTTCACCCTCAGGCTAGTGGTCAAGTCGAGAGAGTGAATGAGATTCTAGAAGACATGCTCAGAGCTTGTGTCATCTCTTTTGGCATGAAGTGGGAAGATTGCCTTCCATTTGCCGAGTTCTCTTACAACAACAGCTTCCAAGCAAGTGCCGGCAAAGCTCCGTTTGAAATCCTCTATGGCAGAAAGTGTCGTACCCCGCTCAACTCGTCCGAGACTGGTGAACGTCAACTTCTTGGCAATGACTTGATCTCAGAAGCCGAAGAAATGTGCATAGTCATACGTGAGAATCTCAAGGCCGCTCAGTCGCCTCAAAAGAGCTACTATGACGGCAAGCATCGTGATTTGGCCTTCAACATTGGGGATTATGTCTATCTACGTGTTTCTCCTATGAAAGGCACCCAAAGATTCGGTATCAAAGGAAAGCTTCCTCCTAGATACGTGGGCCCTTTCAAGATCCTTGGCAAAAGAGGCGATCTAGCCTATCAACTTGAGCTCCCTTCCAACTTCGCTAATGTTCATGATGTGTTTCACGTGTCTCAACTCCGCAAGTGCTTCAAGACACCTGAACGCACCATTCCGTTTGAGGAGATAGATCTTCAACAAGACTTGTCTTACCGAGAGCACCCCGTTGCCATTCTCGAAGAAACCGAGCGCAAGACCCGCAACAAGTCAATCAAGTTCTTGAAAGTCAAGTGGTCACACCATACCGACCGAGAAGCTACGTGGGAACGAGAAGATCACCTTCGTTCCGAGTACCCTTCCTTCTTCCAGTCCTAGATCTCGGGACAAGATCTTTTCGTACTAGAGGAGAGTTTGTAATGCCCCGGATGTAATACTTTCCCTTTTTGGCAATATATAACTTTGGCTTCATCAATTCCATTCCGGATTCTTCGTCTTTTCGGGTTTTCGTCGTTCTGTCGTGTGCATGTGTGCATTCATCCATGTCATGTTGTCATGTGCATTGCATTGCATTTGTGTGTCGTTTGTATCCGGTCTCACTCGTTCCTTCCCGTTGTCCGTTTCGAGTTCCGACGCTCTCTCAGGTGCCCATGGCATCCCGGAGTCCTTCTTTTGCGCTTGGCCGTGTAACGTTTCCGGAATGGCGTGAGACTTGTCGTGCGATGTTGTTTTGATACGTGTAACCCGCCTGTCAAGTTGAGTCGCGTTTGGAGTTCGTTTGGTACTTCAACGGGTATCCTCGTGGGCTAAAAGTACCTCCTCTTTGAGGCCCAAGACCCCCCTCCAACAGCACACCAACCCAGCTCAAACCCTTCCCATCATCTCGGCCGTTCAATTGTGATCTTGTGGCCGAAAACCCCTCCTCATTTGGACTGCCCTAGCTCCTTGTGCCTATATAAACGTCCACCCCCTCCAATTTTGCGTCCAAAACCCTAGTGCTTCCACCGCCGTCGCCCAGTGCTTCCACCGCCGCCGCGCAGTGCTTCCACCCCCGCCGACCCATGCTTCCACCGCCGCCGCTCCCACCGCAAGGGCCCATGGGGCCCCGCGCCGGCCCGCTCCCGCCGCCGATCTGGGCCAGATCTCGCCCGCCGCCAGCCTCCCGCGCCCCGCCTTCGTCCCCGCCTCCGGCTCGGCGCCGCCGCCGCCGCGACCTCCGCCTCCGGCCAGCCCGTGCGCCGCCGGATCCTCCAGCCCTCGCCGCCGGTTGCCGCACCTTCGCCGCCGGCCAGCCCGTGCGCCGCTGCCTCCCTTCGCCGCGGCCTCGCCGACCCCTCGCTGCCAGGCCGCCGCCCGGCCTCCTCCCGCCGGCCGGTCGCCGTCCCGACGTCCCTCCGGCCTCCCTCCGCACCGGAGCCGTCCAGCCGCCGCTGCCCCGATCGAGGGATCGAGGGATCCGATCGGGAGCCCAATCTGCCGCCTGGAAACCCTAACTGGGTCGGTGCCCGATCCGTGACCCGGTTGACCCGCTCCTCACCGTTGACCAGACACGACCCGCAACAGGTTGACCTCGTTTTTTCTCTCTAAGTCCTTAGTGTTTTTCAGTGTCTGATGCATTCTTGTGATAGCAATATCTTTTACTGTGCATGTCCGTTTTGTGTGTATGATATGTCAAAATGATCGTGGTGACATGTACTATGTTTTGTTCCATTGTGTCATGCATGTTTGAGTCCATCTAGATGTCTTAATCTTCTTGGGAAGAGTGCTACTTGTTATAAACTGCTGCTATTAGTTGTTTTCATGCCATGTTTGAGATGTGATAACTTGGTGCATGTTTATCAAAATGAAGCAAATGATATGTCCACATGTTCATCACGAGATGCTCTACATGTTGGTTGCTTTAGCTTGCATGATAGAATTCATATTGCCATGTTTATCTCCTTTGCAAAAGTGCTTGAGGCTGTTAGGTTGTTAAACTTGTTACGAGATGCCTAGTTGAGGAGCTCGTTGCTTTTGATGTGGTTGTCCCCATGATGCATGCTTATATGTTTTGGACTCCCCATCATGTGTAATTTGCTGTGGTGCAAACAACTTGCCATGTTATGCTTTGAGGTGACTTAAACTTGCTCACAAACATGCCATGATAATACTGCTGTTTTAACACTTGGTGAAATTTCACTAAGTCTGGAATCTGTAATTTCCAGATGCCATGTTTGCTTGTTGTTCTAGGCAAATCCATGCTAGTTTTGGGGTGACTTTTGATGATTCCTTGTTGTATATGTTGTTGGATATCCATTCATGCCCTCACATGCTCTTTTGGGTGGCTGTAGCATATTTACTTCTTGCTCCCAAGTTGCTATAAAATACTGCTGTCAGGTTTTTGTTGTCATGATCAAAATGTTGTAGTTTGTTGCTATTGATCCATGCCTCCTATGGAGATGCTCCAATGGAATTGTTTGCTGTAGGATATGTCTACTTCATGTCCATGCTTCTTGTAATGATGTTTGAGTGCCGTAGAGTATATATTTATTGCTCCAAAGTTGCTATGTGGCTGTTAATTTCAGCTTTGCATTGTTTCTTGTTTCGGGTGTATCTTTTAGCCCGTTGCTCCGTTTTGAGCAAGTCCTATATGAAACTTGTGTGATTTCGCATGTAGATTCATAATATCTTCTTGTTAACATGTTTTGAAGTTTCTTGCTTGATGCACATTGTCATGTTCCTTGTGATGTATCTCTGTGTTTCCTATGTTGTTTTTCAGTGCTTCCTTAGTGCATCTGCAGTGCTTCCTTAGTGCATCAGCCATGCATCCTGTAGTTTGCGCATTGCATCTTGTTTGATTTCGTGCCTCATGGTTTTTGGTGTTGAGTAGAGCCGGAAGCCGAGAACGAGTACGAGAACGAGGTTACTACCGAGGTTGAGAACGAGGAGCCCTCTTACGATCCCATCGATGACTCTACAGGCAAGATGACCTGACCCAAATATCATTACTATATTTGCCTATTGCTAGAAGTCTCGCTCTTTAGCTTATTGCCTCGATGCCCATGTTTTCCTGTCAGCCTCCTATTGTAACCATGAATCTGTCTAACCACCCTACCTATGCAAACCTTTGATTGGCTAAGTAAGCTTCGCTCAGCCCGTCTTATAGCATTGCTAGTTGCAGGAGAAGATTTGAAGATTCTTGCTTCATGTTGAAGCTTGTTGGGATATCACACTATATTAACTCTTAAATGAAATCATCTATATATTGGTAATGGGTGGAAGGCTAAGCCTTTTGTTTGGTGATTCGTTCCACTCATGCCGCCCTAGGAACCGTATAAACCGGTGTTACGTTCCTTGATTTTTGCGTTCCTCACACGGTTGGGGTTATGGGACCCCCTCGATAAACCGCTTAGCGCTAAGTCTTTTCCAGCATGTCCCAACATTGGTACTATTTGCCTAATAACTAAAAACTTGCATAGGGAGTAATTAACCCTCTTCTTAATCAACAACCCCGGGCCAGTGCTCCACATGAGTGTTGGTCCGAAATGAGCAGACTGCGGGGCCACCTCAAGGAAACTCGAGGTCTGGTAAAAACCTGTAGGATGACTTATCCGGTTGTGGCCTGAGACGAGATACGCGCGGCTACTATCAGGGTGTCGGCACGCCGGGAGGATTTGTTGGATTAGCCTTACCTTAGTCGGAGTATCTTGAGCACGGGATTCCGAGGATACTCGGGCCTTCCCACCTTGGAGTTGCGACTCCGCGGATCGTGGGCTTGTCATGGGCCAAGTTGGAACACCCCTGCAGGGATTTGAACTTTCGAAAGCCGTGCCCGCGGTTATGTGGCAGATGGGAATTTGTTAATATCCGGTTGTAGAAAACTTGACACCATGTTCAGAACACACTACCAGCGTGAGTACCGTGACGGTCATTTTCCGTAAGAGGTTCGGAAAGTGAACACGGTGGGGTTATGTTTGACATGCTTAGTTAGGATCACTTTGTGATCATCTTATCGTCCGAGGCACTTCTCTTCTCGCTCTCTTTTACGTAAGTTAGTGCTAGTGCTGCTGCAACCTCTTATTCTTTCTTCAGCCTTGTTCCACACCCAAGGCTTGGATAGTTGTGTTACCCGGGAACGGGATTGCTGAGTCCTCTGTGGCTCACAGATTCTTCACCACACCAGTCCCGACGATCCGTAGTGGTTTCTACTAGGGGCGATTCAGACCTGTGGCTTTATGTATGTTTGGTATCTTTCATTTGGATCTTCACCCGTAGACGGGTTGTGATGTTATTTGAATGATGTTTGGATATGTAATGAATTGTGTGACGTGGTGAGTGTAAGCCAACTATCTCTTTTCCTTTCATCCCCATTTTACATGAGATGTGCAAAGATACCGAACTTGCGATCATTCTAGAATGGGCTTATACCTTTAAGTCGTGCCTCGACACGTAGGAGGTATAGTCCCATCCTAGGCATTACACCCCCTGTATCAACTGATGAAGAAGACCACTTGCTTCGAGTGGAACGACCAGGCAGATGAAGCTTTCCAGCAGCTCAAGAGACTGTTGTCCACCCCGCCTGTCCTGGCAGCGCCAGCAGACAAGGAACCCATGTTCCTTTACATAGCCGCCACCAGTCTCGTGGTCAGCATTGTCATTGTGGTCGAGCGCCCAGAAGACGGCAGAGCCTTGCCCGTCGAGAGGCCGGTCTACTACTTGAGCGAGGTGTTGTCACTGTCCAAACAGAACTACCCCCACTACCAAAAGATGTGCTACGGTGTGTACTTCACCGCCAAGAAACTCAAGCAGTACTTCCAAGAGTATTCAATCACGGTCGTCTGCACAGCCCCGCTTGCTGAAATCATGGGCAATAGAGATGCCTCAGGAAGAGTGGCCAAGTGGGCCATCGAGCTGGCCCCCTTCACCATCTTCTACCAGCCATGCACCACCATCAAGTCGCAAGAATTGGCCGACTTCCTCGTTGACTGGGCCGAAACCCAGTACCTGCCGCCTGTTCCAGACTCAACCCATTGGCGGATGCACTTTGACGGATCAAAGATGCACACTGGCTTAGGCGCCGACGTCATCCTCACTTCCCCCAAGGGCGACAAGCTCAAGTACACCCTGAAGATCCACTTCGCCACCTCTAACAATGTGGCCGAGTACGAGGCACTTATCCACGGGCTCCGGATGGCCAAAGAGATTGGTATCTGCCGAGTGATGTGCTATGGTGACTCAGACTTGGTTGTCCAGCAGTCATCTGGGGACTGGAACGCCAAAGATGCAAACATGGCAAGTTATCATTTCCTTGTCCTGCAGATCAGTGGACACTTTGATGGCTGCGAGTTCCTCCACGTACCACGAGCCGACAACATGCAAGCCGACACCTTGGCACGAATCGGCTCCACCCACCAAGCAATACCAGCCGGCGTGTCTCTTCAATGCCTGTGCAGGCCGTCTATCAAGCCTTCACAAGAGTCAGAGTCAATCTTCATACCAGCTGATCCTGGAGCAGACGGCCCGGCAACTTCAGCAGCCGGCCCGGACACTGCTCCAGCAGGCGGCCTAGATACTCCAACCCCAGCAGACGGTCCACCAGTAGCTGCGCCGGTTCCTGGCCCGAGGATTGCTCCAGCAGGCGGCCAAGAGGCGCCGGCCCTAGCAGACGGCCCGGGGACCACCGCAACCGGCTCGGGGATTTTGGAAGCACAGTAGACGGCTCAGCCCAGCCCTCCGCCTCCCAGCCCAACCACCCTGGTCTCTCTGGAAGAAGAAACAGGAGTCTCAGCGCCATCTTGGGCACAACCAATCCTCGCCATCCTGCTCAGAAGAGAGCTACCAGCAGATGAAACCTTGGCATAGCAAGTTCAACGTCGAGCTTCACCATATACCATAGTCAACAAAGAGCTTGTCAGAAGAAGTGCAACGGGTGTCTTCCAGCGCTGCGTAGAAGCAGAAAAAGGTCTAGCTATCCTGAAGGACATACACCAAGGGGAATGCGGCCATCACGCGGCCTCAAGATCCCTCGTCGCCAAAGCCTTCCGCCACGGTTTCTTTTGGCCGACTGCTTTGGACGACGCCAAAGATTAGGTAAAAAAGTGCAACGGCTGCCAGCGCTTCAGTTCCAAGCAACACTTGCCGGCTTCTGCACTCACGACCATTCCGATCACTTGGCCATTTGCCGTCTGGGGGCTGGACATGGTGGGCCCCTTCAAGACAGCTAGAGGCGGCTTGACACATTTACTCGTGGCAGTGGACAAATTCACCAAGTGGATCGAAGAAAAACCAATCAAGAAACTCAATGGCCCAACTGCTGTGATATTCATCGCAGACATCACAGTCCGGTATGGCATACCGCACAGCATCATCATCGACAATGGCACAAATTTTGCTAAAGGCGCACTTGCCCGTTTATGTGCAACACAAGGCATCCGACTAGACCTAGCATCCATTGCCCACCCACAGTCCAACGGCCAAGTTGAGCGTGCCAACGGCCTTATCCTGTCTGGCATCAAGCCCCGGCTGGTCGAACCTTTGGAGCGATCAGCCGGCTGCTGGATCGAAGAGTTGCCATCTGTCCTCTGGAGCCTCAGAACTAATCCGAACAAATCCACCGGCTTCACTCCTTTCTTCCTCGTTTATGGGGCCGAGGCCATCATCCCAATAGATGTTGAGTTTGAATCGCCCCGCGTCACCATGTATACGGAAGCCGAAGCAAAGGAAGCACACAAAGACGACGTAGACCTCCTAGAGGAGGCCCGGCTGGTAGCACTCAGCCGCTCCACCATCTACCAGCAGGGTCTCCGCCGCTATCACAGCCGGCGAGTCCAGCCACGCTCCTTCCACGAGGGGGACCTTGTGCTCCGGCTGATCCAGCGCACAGCCAGCCAGCACAAGCTCTCGGCTCTTTGGTAAGGACCGTTCATCATCAGCAAGGTACTAGGCAACGATGCCTACTACCTCATTGATGCCCAGAAGCCAAGAGCACGCAAGAGAGACGACTCAGGCAAGGAGTCGGAGCGCCCATGGAACGCAAACCTACTTCGTCGCTTTTATAGCTGAAAGACTGTATGTGTCGTGCTATCTATCTTATTTTGAGAACAAATGGGACCCCCGAGGAGTTCTCGGGGACTGCCCAACCCTTTATCTATATGATAAGAATTATGCATGTGAATGAGTATTGTTCATGCCTTTGTCTGGCACCGGAGCCTAGCAGATGGCCCGGGGACTGGCCGCCTAGCCCTATGTTTAAAAACTTCTCCTGAAAATAGTCGGACAAGTAATGTGATGGCATCCAAGCCCTGTCCCGCCTTCAGTCATAGACTCGCAGAACGCGGTTGTCCGACTGGCAGGAGCCAAAGGCAAGAAGTGGTGCCCACATGAAAAATGGCTAAGGAATACAAACATAGGGCAAGACGGCCCTTCATACAAATCAACCAGCTGTTACGCAGCTGGCCAGCCGGCCTCGGGCTTAGCCACGCCGCCTTCCAGAGGGCGGGATACTTGCCCATTCGGAAAACAGCCAAGTACCTGACCCAGCCACATAACCACAGAGTGACTGTCTAGCTGGCAGGACGGCAGTTAAAGGAGACACAAAGGAAAATCGCCCTAAGGAACCAAGGGCGGGGGTAAACCCAGGACTCGGCACAATTACATAAAAACCATGCAGCATTAAAAGAATATTTACATCAAACAGGCCTCAAGGGCCGCCTCCCAGTAGCAGCTTACTTATACACCCAGCGGGTGGAATTGTTCGGACTAATCCTACCAAGTCTTACAAAGAAACAGGAACCAAAAGATACAAGAATAAAAGCTTAGGGCGCAGCAGGCGGAGCGGGCGGCACGAAGGAGCCGGCTTCCGAGGGGGCCGCCTGGCAGGTCTCGGCCTGGCCGCTTCTGGCAGCAGGTGGGGCCACCACACCTGGTCCGCTTGTCGAGGATCGGTCAGGCTAGCGGCCAGTAGACGGATCCGCCTCCTGGGAGCTGGCCTCCTCGTCGCTGCCTTCCTCCTCCTCGCCGTCATCATTGGAGGCGATCTCCTTGTCTGGCTCCTCCGACGCCGCCAGGTCCAGCCCGAAGTTGTTGGGTGGCACCACATGGCCCTTATCATCCAACTCTGGGACGAAGATGGAGGTGTCGGCGTACTCGGCAAGGGCGGCGGCACGTTTGACGAGGTCTTTTTGCACCGTGGCCAGCTCAGGCTGAGCCTCCGCACGGAAGGTCTCCAACTGTTCGAGGCTCAAGTCCGGGTACCAGCTCTTGGTAAACTCCAGGGCAGTCCGCGCACCTGACCTCGCTACGGAACCCTTCCAGGCTTCGAAGTGGTGGCCGGCCGCCTCCAGCCAGTCGGCAGTCCGACTAGGAGTGCGGAGTACCGACGCACCTGGCCAGAGAGCGGCCAGCACCTCGGCACCAGCGCACTGCAGGCGGCGAAGCAGGCGACGGACCGGCTGGAGGCGCACCCTGACAGCAAGAAGCTCCTCGGCTGGGGTCCTGGGCGCGTTAGGTGCGATCACCCGGCCCGCCTTGCGCCTCTCGTCACGCTCGGCCTCGATGGCCTGGGTGGCGGCCACTAGGGGTGGGCATTCGGTATAAACCGAAATTTTGGTTTCTACCGTTCGGTATTTTTTCAATTTCGGTTAGGAAAATCACTAACCGAAAATGGTTGCTAAAAATAGCTAACCAAAACTTCGGTTAACGAAAAAATCGGTGCGGTTTTCGGTTTTAAACTGAAGGACCTCGCATTATGTGTACGTGCTTGAGTAAAAGCAGTTGCACCCTCTTATATAGGCAAAAAAATTGGCTCATACCTTTGGTCGGGCGAGGTGGGACTAAACGAAAAACACGTCCTGCTGGTCACCTGTACGCTAGCACAACCGCAGCCCTTCCCCAAAAAGGCCACGTGAGCTGGGCCTTGCATGTTTGCATGCACTATCATCAGAAAAGCCCACCTTATGCGAGACACGCGTGGGCTGCGGTGCATTCGTTGGTCGCTTAAAAAAAGCAATCGATCGTGGGCAAGCGATCGTGGGCGAGCTCGCTCAGATAAAAAAACAATCAATCATGGGCGTGATTCTCGGGAGATGTTTGCTATACCTTCTTCTGCGTTGGTTCTCGTCGCTTTTTGCGCTGACTCATGTAGCTCAGTATTTTGTTCGGTTAACCGGGATGGAAACTGAACATACCGAATTCTGTTCGGTTAGTGGAGCTGAAAACCGAATTTGTCTGTGACTGTAAAAAAACTGAAATTTCGGTCTATTCGGTTTCGGTATCGGTTCGGTTTTCGGTTCATCGGTTTTTATGCCCACCCCTAGCGGCCACAGAGTAGCCCGGGAAGAACTCTGTCAAAACTAGAAGAAGAATCAGAAGAAAAGAAAGGCGGCTGTAACAGATGGCAAGTACAAGAAGAAAGGGCAGGCATCTCACCGTCGACCATGTCTGCAATGGCTCCATAGCCGTCTTGCAGAGCCGCCTCCTTCTCGACCCAGTTTGAGCGCTCGGCCTCGAATCTGCCTGAAGAAGCGTCTCGGCGTCCGATATCTTCCCGAGCTCAACCTTGTGGGCCGCCGCCTGGTCTGCCAGCTCCTTGGCCAGGCGGTCACGGTCCTGAGCAGCGAGATCGCGCTCTCGCTCCTTGGCAGCTAGCTCCGACTGGGCCTCGCCTAGCTAGTTGCGGAGGTTGGCTGCGACCGCTGGCAAGAGAAGAAGAAGAAGAAGAAGAATGTCAGCAGTAGCAAAAAATATAACCTTGGAGTTCCAAGCCGCCTGCTCAGCAGCCGGCTCGGAACTCGGGGACTACACCCAGTGGGTGCGCTGACGCGCCCCCGGAAGGAGGAGAAGGGAAGCACTCACCTTGGCTGTCTGCCAGGGCAGCCTGTAGTTGCGCCAGCTTCTGGCGCTGGGCGTTGTAGGAGGCCACACGGAGGTTGTGGTAGTCCTGCAACGAGACACAAGATCAGCCCACGACGCACACTTTGGAGTTCCAAGTCGCCTGCTCAACAGCCGGCTCGGAACTCGGGGACTACACCCAGTGGGTGCGCTGACGCGCCCCCACAGAAGTAATTGAAGGAATAAAAGCGAAAGAACATGAAGCCTACATACCCGAACAGAAGACCGTGTAGCCACGAACTCCTGCAGCACCGTCTGCACGACGTTGCCCAGGGAGGAAAAGCGGTCGAGGACGTCCCGCGACGCGACAATCAGCGCGCCACCGCCTTCGGGTCTCCAACCTGACGGCACCGCGCTGGTGGCCTCATTTTCTGGCGCGGATGAGCTGGCACCGCCGGCCTCCACCTGTTGCGGCACGGAGACCGCCCTCACAGGTCGCGGGCGGGCTGGGGCTTGGGCGGCCGGCTGCAGGCCTGTCACCAGCACGCCCTCAGCTGGCGGCACCTCCGCCCCTGCAGGTCAGCTGTCATGCGCCCTTGCAGGCGGCACGGGGGGCGGCGCCTGTGTCTCCAGGACGACGCAGTAGTCCCCCTCATTGTTTGGGGCCGGCTGCTCGTCAGCAGCCGGCACTTGGGCGGACGGCTCCAGAGAGCCCGCCTCTGGGAGGACGGTGCGGCCCACTAGCTGCTGGGAGCCCGCTTCCTGCTCCTGGGCTCGGGCGGCGTCTGCCTGGGCCGCCGTTTCGGCCTCCACCCTGGCTGCGGCATTAGCCACCGCTCGCTCGCGGTCCGCGGCCTCCCGCTCCTCGCGCGCCTCGCGAGCGTTCCTCTCCGTCGCCTCCCGGAGTGCGGCGGCTGGATCCACGCGGTGGGGTGCAGGGGGGACGTCCGTGCCCCCCATAATGGAGCCCACTAGCGCCCGCGAGAGGGAGAGCGGCGCGCTGCGTGGATATCCCGAAGAAAATGGGGAGTCAGCCAAGAGGGGAACGGCTGAGAAGGATAAGCATCAAACAAAAGAAGGATACAAGACACTTACCCGGATACGACCGGCCTGGCCTTGGGTACCCTGGGCACGATCACCCTGGCGGCCGCCTCCCGACACCTGGTGGCGGCGGTCGACAGCCGGAGTTTCTTGGGCGGGGCACCAGACGGCCCTGATGAGGACCGCCGCTTCACGCCGCCGGCTGCGCCAGACGGCCCCGCCTGCTGGCTGCCGTGACCAGGCGGATCCGCCTCCCGGACGTGGACGGGCGCTTCCTCCTCCTCGTCGTCGTCGTCTGGCCAATTCTCGATGCCGCCTCGTGGCAGGCCACCCGATGGTTGGCCCCCGCCGCCTGTCACCTCTGGGATCCCTCTGGGAGCGATCTGGTTCCAGGGGGCGGCCTGGCTGGTCAGAACCCAGCTCTGGCTGGCCGGGGAAGATCTGAGGATGGCACCAGGATCAGACGGCTACAACAGCCGGACAGAAAAGAAAGAAAAACAAGAGAGGGCAGAAGAACTTACTGCAGGCGGCTGGTTATTGCGGCTGTATGGCGGCTTTCCAAAGGCCCAACCGGAGTCGGAGACCTTGCAGCTAGAAATGTGTATCACCAAGTTAGCCACATCCCTGTATGGCATTGGCTTGGTGCATGTCCGGCTGGGATCCCGGCGCCCGCTCATGTCACAAATCAGATGAGGGCGGCGCTGCAGCGGCAGCACTCGGCGCTCCGCAAACGTGAGCAGCAGATCTGCGAAGACCAGACCCTCGCCGTCCCTTAGCTCCCGGAGACGCCGCATCGCGATGGAAGCGCCTGCCGTGAGGGAGGTAGGCCGGGTCTTCCAGGAGTCGCGAGGCTCTGCAGGCGGGCCTGGCGCCCAGTCTGGCAAGCAAATGAAGTCTTGGTCGGGGTCGACGTTGGAGACGTAGAAGTATGTTTTCTGCCACTGTTTCACCGACGCCACGAGCTGCGGCGCCTGGAAGAAGTTTCTTGATCCACTGCGCTTCACCGCAATGCACCCCCCGCACTGGGCGGCCACGCTCTGGATTGCGGTGCCGAGCTTCATGTAAAAAAGCTCGGTCCACAACTCCATGGTGGGGAGGATGCCGAAGTATGCCTCGCACAGGACGACGAAGGAAGATAGCGTCACGTGTTCGGCGTGAGGTGGTGGGGTTGGATGTTGAAGAATTCCAAGAACGACCGAAAGAAGCCGCTCGCCTGGAGGCCAAAGCCGCACGGGAAGTGCGAGCGGAGGACGACCCGCTCGCCCAGCCGTGGGGCCGGCCTGATCTCCGCCGCCGGCGCTAGGCGCACGGCGACCTTGTCGGCGCGAGGCAGATTCCGTGACGGGCGGAGGTTGTCGATGTGCTCCTCCAGGACGTCGCTGCTGTCCCACTGGCCGTGGTGGCGGAGCGGCGGTATGGCGGCCATGGCTCAGGCGGCAGCTCGCTGCGGAGTTGGTGAGAGGAGCAGACGGGAGCGAGGAAGAAGAAGAAGGAAAGCGGGGAGGGCGAGCGCGAGAACGATGCTAACCCCTCTCCCCCGGCCTACTTATAGGCTCGGAGCGGCGAAGCCGAGGGGCGGGCATGGATCAACTGCTCCACGCCCCGCACGACCCCCACCTTTTGCGCACCTAATCTGCGTGCATTAAATGTGCATGGGGAGGGCAATCGATTATCCCTGCCACACTGGATCCGCGCGCGGACTGAGGCCCTGTAGTGGCGGGCCCCGGCCCACTGTTGCGTCCCGTCATACGCGTGGGCTGGCAGGCCGACGCGACGGGGCAATGACGCGTGGGGAGCCGCCAACGGTCGGCAGGCCTGCGTGACTGCCTGCTGACCAGGTGGTGCCTTCCCCTCGAAGATTTGAAGACGGAGGTCCGGCTGCCAGAAGCCGGCCCGTCTTCAAATGGGTCTGGCTGCCAGCAGACGGATCTCTACGGAAGACGAACGAAGGACGATGATCCTGCCTATGGAGGGAAGCTGCTGGAACCCCGTAGTCCTCCAACACTAGTCGCGGAGTTCCACCAGCTTCGGGGACTACTGTCGGAGATATTGACCACGGGTGTCCTCAGCGACCACCCTTGGTATTTCAAGACAATTTGTGGCCGCCTGCAACCCCCCGGCCGTCTGCTCATCGGGCCGCCTCCTAGGGCAGCTTGCCCTAGGAGCCGGCTGCCAACAGTCGGCAGGGACAAAAATAGGCGGCAGCATCACAGCTAGCAGCTAGCAGACGGTCCCACGCTCCTCCCTCGGGATGCGTGCTGGGGGGCCACCACGCAGCTGAGGCATGGCTACAGATGAATACATCCTTAGAGAATCTATAAGGGCGTGGCTACAGTGAACGTGTACCTTATGGACATCTCCTAAGCGGCGAATCACTGTAGCCACACTGCTCGTGACCAAGCTTCGGTCAGAGGAAGCCACGATCCCACTACCCGCAGACGGCGGGGCCAGCAAGTGGCTGGCCCCACCGGCCAGTGGGTAAGTCATAGACCAGCCGCCCCTAGCAGGCGGCCAGGGGAGGCGGCCGCCTGGTAACAGACGGTGAATCCTTCCCTAGAAGTCTGAACCTCATCAAGACGACAAGACAGGGCGTGGCGGCAGTGTACGGCAGGAGACGGCGGCACTGTAGCCACTCCTCCCCTGACGAGGCTGCCGTCAGCAGAAGCACGCCTACAGTGAAAGGCAATCATATGGGCCTGCAGGCGGCGGGCCCCAGCAGGCAAGCGGCAAGGCCGGCACTAGAAGACGCTGACAGCCGGGGGCCACTCCGTTGAGATTACAATTGTACCCCTGGGGGTAGGCATATATAAACCCCCCCCAGGGTCCTCCATGTTGGAGGGTTGGAAGATTTAACCCTTAGAAGTAGACAAAGAGAGAGGGAAGAAACCCTAGCTACCACCCCCGATTCCTAGAGCGAAGGTAGCGAGCTAGCCTTGCTCGTCTTCCTCCTCTAGACCACACAGCTCGAGGAGCAACCTTGTAGCTACCATAGTGAGATTAGTCATGACGCGGAGTCCCCGCAGAGCAGGACTAGGGGTGTTATCTCCTCTGAGAGCCCCGAACCTGGGTAAGATCCGTAGGCGTCCTAAGTTTCGCCTCATCCCGCTTCCAGGGCCCGGCTGTTGGAAATATGCCCTAGAGGCAATAATAAAAGAGTTATTATTATATTTCCTTGTTCATGATAATCGTTTATTATCCATGCTATAACTGTATTGATTGGAAACTCAAATACACGTGTGGATGAATAGACAGACTTTGTGTCCCTAGTGAGCCTCTACAGGACTAGCTCGTTGATCAAAGATGACCGCGGTTTCCAGGTCATAGACATGAGTTGTCATTTGATAACGGGATCACATCATTAGGAGAATGATGTGATGGACGAGACCCAAACGTAAACATAGCTTTTGATCGTGTCAGTTATCGCTATAGTTTTCTGCATGTCAAGTATAAGTTCCTATGACCATGAGATCATGTAACTCACTGACACCGTAGGAGTGCTTTGTGTGTGCCAAACGTCGCAACGTAACTGGGTGACTATAAAGGTACTCTACAGGTATCTCCGAGGGTGTCTGTTGAGTTGACATGGATCGAGACTGGGATTTGTCACTCCGTGTGACGGAGAGGTATCTCCGGGCCCACTCGGTAATACGTCATCTCAGTGAGCTCAAAGTGACTAAGTAGTTGGTCACGGGATTATGTATTACGGTAACGAGTAAAGAGACTTGCCGGTAACGAGATTGAACTAGGTATAGAGATACCGACGATCGAATCTCGGGCAAGTAACATACCGACGAGACAAAGGGAACTGTATACGGGATTGCCTGAATCCTTGACATCGTGGTTCATCCGATGAGATCATCGAGAAACATGTAGGAGCCAATATGGGTATCCAGATCCCGCTATTGGTTATTGACCTGGGAGTGTCTCGGTCATGTCTACATGGTTTCCGAACCCGCAGGGTCTACACACTTAACGTTCGGTGACGCTAGGGTTGTTAGTGAGAAGAGTGCATGGTTACCGAAGGTTGTTCGGAGTCCCGGCTGAGATCCCGGACATGACGAGGGTCTCCGGAATGGTCCGGAGACGAAGATTGATATATAGGATGAAAGGTTTCGGAGTACCGGAAGTGTTCCGGGGAGCATCGGGAAATCGGCGGAGTACCGGGAAGGTTTTCGGGGGGTCCGGAAGGTGTTCTGGGCCTATTGGGCCACAAGGGGGGACACCACAGCCCTCAGGGGGCTGTGCGCCCCCCCTGGGCCCTCGCCCCATGCGGCTAAGGGGGTGGGACCCCCTAGGGCTGGCCGCACCCCTTGGGACTTGGGGGGCAAGGCACCTAGGGGGGAAACCCTAGGGCCTGGGCGCCTCCCCCTGCCCTGGCCGCCGCCCCCCTCCCCTTGCCCTGGCCGCCGGCCCCTAGGGGGAAACCCTAGGGCGCCCTAGCCTCTCCACCCCCCCTATATATAGTGGGGCAAAGGGAGGGCAGCCAACACAGTTCGTGCCTCGGTGCTGCCCTCCCTCTCCCGTCATATCTTCTTCTCCCGCGGTGCTTAGGCAAAGCCCTGCTGGAGTTCTTCTCCACCATCACCACCACGCCGTCGTGCTGCCGGTTCTCCATCAACCTCTCCTCCACCCCTTGCTGGATCAAGAAGGAGGAGACGTCCCCGAGCCGTACGTGTGAAGAACGCGGAGGCACCGTTGCTTCGGTGCTAGGTCTTCGGCGATCTGAATCGCGACGAGTACGACTCCATCATCCGCGTTCATAACGCTTCCGCTTAGCGATCTACAAGGGTACGTAGATCACACTCTCCCCTCGTAGTTGCATCTACCAGATTGATCTTGGTGAACGGTAGGAAAATTTTTGTTTCCCATGCAACGTTCCCCAACAGTGGCATCATGAGCTAGGATCTTGCGTAGATGCTTTCTCGAGTAGAACACAAAGGAGTTTGTGGCGTTGATGTTTAAATTGCTGCCCTCCTTAGTCTTTCTTGATTCAACGGTATTATAGGATGAAGCGGCCCGGACCAACTTTACATGTCCACGTACATGAGACCGGTTCCATCGACAGACATGTGACTTTTGTTGCATAAGATGGCTGGCGGGTGTCTGTCTCTCCTATCTTAGTTGAATCGGAATAGAACAAGGCGGTCCTTGTAGAAGGTTAAATAGCAACTTGAATATCACCGTTGTGGTTTTGCGTAGGTAAGAAGCGTTCTTGCTAGATACCCATAGCAGCCACGTAAAACATGCAACAACAAATTAGAGGACGTCTAACTTGTTTTTGCAGGGTATGTATGTGATATGATATGGCCAATGACATGATGAAATATATTTTGATGTATGAGATGATCATGTTGTAATAGTTAATATCGACTTGCATGTCGATGCATACGGCAACCGGCAGGAGCCATAGGGTTGTCTTTAATTTTTGTATGACCTGCGTGTCAATCATTAAGCGCTTTGTAATGCTTTACTTTATCGCTAAACGGTAGCAATAGTAGTAAGAGCATGGTGGGCGCCGACAACCCCGATGGCGACACGATGATGGAGATCATGATGATGGAGATCATGGTGTGGCGCCGGTGACGATGGAGATCAAAAGCACGAGTTGATGGCCATATCATGTCACTTATGATTTGCATGTGATGTTAATCCTTTTATGCATCTTATTTTGCTTAGGACGACGGTAGCATTATAAGATGATCCTTCACTAAAATTTCAAGATAAAATTGTGTTCCCCCCGAGTGTGCGCCGTTGCGAAGGTTCGTCGTTTCGAAGCACCACGTGATGATCGGGTGTGATAGACTCTACGTTCGCATACAACGGGTGCAAGCCAGTTTTGCACATGCAGAACACTCGGGTTAGACTTGACGAGCCTAGCATGTACAGACATGGCCTCGGAACACGGAGGACCGAAAGGTCGAGCATGAGTCATATAGTAGATATGATCAACATGTTGATGTTCACCATTGACACCACCTCATCTCACGTGATGATCGGACTTGGGTTGGTGAATTTGGATCATGTCACGCTCGAATGACCAGAAGGTTTTGTCGATCCAAAGAATGCTGACAAAGTATGCAGGCTCCAGCGTTCCATTTATGGGCTGGTGCAAGCATCTCGGAGTTGGAATCTTCGCTTTGATGAGGTGATCAAAGCGTTTGGGTTTATACAAGTTTACAATGAAGCTTGTATTTACAAGAAAGTGAGTGGGAGCTCTATAGCGTTTCTGATATTATATGTGGATGACATATTGCTGATTGGAAACAATATAGAATTTTTGGATAGCGTGAAGGGGTATTTGAACAAGAGTTTTTCGATGAAGGATCTCGGTGAAGCTGCTTTCATATTGGGCATCAAGATCTATAGAGATAGATCAAGACGCTTGATAGGACTTTCACAAAGTACATACCTTGATAAAGTTTTGAAGAAGTTCAAAATGGATCAATCCAAGAAGGGGTTCTTGCCGGTATTGCAAGGTACAAAGTTGAGTAAGACTCAATGCCCAGTGACAGCGGAAGATAGAGAAAAGATGAGTGTCGTCCCCTATGCTTCACCCATAGGCTCTATCATGTATGCAATGCTGTGCACAAGACCAGATGTCAGCCTTGCCATAAGTATGGCCGGAAGGTTTCAAAGTAATCCTGGTATGGATCACTGGACAGCGGTCAAGAATATCCTAAAGTACCTGAAAAGGACTAAGGAGATGTTTCTCGTTTATGGAGGTGATCAAGAGCTCGTCGTAAAGGGTTACGTCGATGCAAGCTTTGACACTGATCCGGATGACTCTAAGTCTCAAACCGGATACGTATATATTCTCAACGGGGGAGCGGTAAGCTGGTGCAGTTCCAAGCAGAGCGTGGTAGCTGATTCTACATGTGAAGCGGAGTATATAGCTGCCTCGGAGGCGGCTAAGGAAGGTGTCTGGATGAAGGAGTTCATGACAGATCTTGGAGTTGTGCCTAGTGCACTGAACCCAATGACTCTGTTCTGTGACAACACTGGTGCCATTGCTCTAGCCAAGGAACCAAGGTTTCACAAGAGGACCAGACACATAAAGCGACGCTTCAATTCCATCCGCGATTCGGTCAAGGAGGAGGACATAAACATTTGCAAAGTACACACGGATTTGAATGTTGCAGATCCGTTGACTAAGCCTCTTCCACGGGCTAAGCATGATCAACACCAAGACTCTATGGGTGTTAGATTCATTACCTTGTAATGCTAGATTATTGACTCTAGTGCAAGTGGGAGACTGTTGGAAATATGCCCTGGAGGCAATAATAAAAGAGTTATTATTATATTTCCTTGTTCATGATAATCGTTTATTATCCATGCTATAACTGTATTGATTGGAAACTCAAATACACGTGTGGATGAATAGACAGACTTTGTGTCCCTAGTGAGCCTCTACAGGACTAGCTCGTTGATCAAAGATGACCGCGGTTTCCAGGTCATAGACATGAGTTGTCATTTGATAACGGGATCACATCATTAGGAGAATGATGTGATGGACGAGACCCAAACGTAAACATAGCTTTTGATCGTGTCAGTTATCGCTATAGTTTTCTGCATGTCAAGTATAAGTTCCTATGACCATGAGATCATGTAACTCACTGACACCGTAGGAGTGCTTTGTGTGTGCCAAACGTCGCAACGTAACTGGGTGACTATAAAGGTACTCTACAGGTATCTCCGAGGGTGTCTGTTGAGTTGACATGGATCGAGACTGGGATTTGTCACTCCGTATGACGGAGAGGTATCTCCGGGCCCACTCGGTAATACGTCATCTCAATGAGCTCAAAGTGACTAAGTAGTTGGTCACGGGATTATGTATTACGGTAACGAGTAAAGAGACCTGCCGGTAACGAGATTGAACTAGGTATAGAGATACCGACGATCGAATCTCGTGCAAGTAACATACCGACGAGACAAAGGGAACTCTATACGGGATTGCCTGAATCCTTGACATCGTGGTTCATCCGATGAGATCATCGAGAAACATGTAGGAACCAATATGGGTATCCAGATCCCGCTATTGGTTATTGACCTGGGAGTGTCTCGGTCATGTCTACATGGTTTCCGAACCCGCAGGGTCTACACACTTAACGTTCGGTGACGCTAGGGTTGTTAGTGAGAAGAGTGCATGGTTACCGAAGGTTGTTCGGAGTCCCGGATGAGATCCCGGACATGACGAGGGTCTCCGGAATGGTCCGGAGACGAAGATTGATATATAGGATGAAAGGTTTCGGAGTACCGGAAGTGTTCCGGGGAGCATCGGGAAATCGGCGGAGTATCGGGAAGGTTTTCGGGGGGTCCGGAAGTTGTTCTGGGCCTATTGGGCCACAAAGGGGAACACCACAGCCCTCAGGGGGCTGTGCGCCCCCCCTGGGCCCTCTCCCCATGCGGCTAAGGGGGTGGGACCCCCTAGGGCTGGCCGCACCCCTTGGGCTTGGGGGGCAAGGCACCTAGGGGGGAAACCCTAGGGCCTGGGCGCCTCCCCCTGCCCTGGCCGCCGCCCCCTCCCCTTGCCCTGGCCGCCGGCCCCTAGGGGGAAACCCTAGGGCGCCCTCACCTCTCCACCCCCCCTATATATAGTGGGGCAAAGGGAGGGCAGCCAACACAGTTTGTGCCTCGGTGCTGCCCTCCCTCTCCCGTTACATCTTCTTCTCCCGCGGTGCTTAGGCGAAGCCCTGCTGGAGTTCTTCTCCACCATCACCACCACGCCGTCGTGCTGCCGGTTCTCCATCAACCTCTCCTCCACCCCTTGCTGGATCAAGAAGAAGGAGACGTCCCCGAGCCGTACGTGTGAAGAACGCGGAGGCACCGTTGCTTCGGTGCTAGGTCTTCGGCGGTCTGAATCGCGACGAGTACGACTCCATCATCCGCGTTCATAACGCTTCCGCTTAGCGATCTACAAGGGTACGTAGATCACACTCTCCCCTCGTAGTTGCATCTACCAGATTGATCTTGGTGAACGGTAGGAAAATTTTTGTTTCCCATGCAACGTTCCCCAACACCGGCGACGTTCTATTGTCCCCATGCATGATAAGCCATCCGTTGGCATATGTTGCCCCAATACCCCGACATTGTGCATCCAACCATAAAAACACATGACAACCTCTGCTTCCCTCTGCGAAGGGCCTATCTATTATTCTTGCCTTATAAGAGTCAAGGTGAAATTCACCTTTCCTTTTTACATTTTATCCTTTGGCAAGCACATTGTGTTGGAAAGATCCTGACATATATACCCACTTGGATGTAAGTTTTCATGGTCTATTACTGTTGACATTACCCTTGAGCTAAAAGGTTGGGAGGCAACACCATAAGCCACTATCTTTCTCTGTGTCCGATTAAAACTCCATAACCATAAGTATTGCGTGAGTGTGAGCAATTGTGAAAGACTATATGATAGTTGAGTATGTAGGCCTGCTGAAAAGCTCTTATATTGACTCTTTCCGATGTTACGATAAATTGCAATTGCTTCAATGACCGAGATCAAAGTTTGTTAGTTTCCAATGAAGTTTATGCTTCATGCTTGATACTGTGGATGAATTGTTACTTTAGCATAAGAATCATATGACTATATTTATATAAGTTGATGTTATGAGAATGATCATGATGCCCTCATGTCCGTATTTTGTTTTTATCGACACCTCTAACTCTAAACATGTGGACATATTTTTCGATATCGTCTTTCACTTGAGGACAAGCGAGGTCTAAGCTTGGGGGAGTTGATACGTCCATTTTGCATCATGCTTATATGTTGATATTTATTGCATTATGGGCTGTTATTACATATTTTGTCACAATACTTATGCCTCTTCTCTCTTATTTTACAAGGTTTACATGAAGAGGGAGAATGCCGGTAGCCGGAATTCTGGGCTGGAAAAGGAGCAAACTCTAGAAACCTATTCTGCACAACTCCAAAAGCCCCGAAACTCAACAGAACTCCGTTTCAGAAAATATAAAAAATATCTGGCGAAAGAAGTCCACGAGGGGGCCCACCGGCTGTCCACGAGGGTGGGGGGCGCGCCCCCTACCCAGGGCACGCCCCCTGTCTCGTGGGCCCATCGAAGGTCCCCCGATGCCCATCTTTTCCTATATGAGGTGTTTTGACCTGGAAAAAATCAGAAGGAGGCTTTCGGGACCAGACGCTGCCGTCTCGAGGTGGAACCGAGGCGGAAACCAATCTAGGGCTCCGGCAGAGCTGTTCTGCCGGGGATACTTCCCTCCGGGAGGGGGAAATCGTCACCGCCGTCATCACCAACAACTCTCCCATCTTGGGGAGGGCTATCTTCATCAACATCTTCACCAACACCATCTCCTCTCGAACCCTAGTTCATCTCTTGTATCCAATCTTTGTACCCAAACCTCAGATTGGTACATGTGGGTTGCTAGTAGTGTTGACTACTCCTTGTAGTTGATGCTAGTTGGTTTATTTGGTGGAAGATCATATGTTCAGATCCATTATGCATATTAATACCCCTCTGATCATGAACAATATTATGTCTTGTGAGTAGTTACTTTTGTTCCGGAGGACATGGAAGAAGTCTTGCTATTAGTAGTCATGTGAATTTGGTCTTCGTTCGATATTTTGATGAGATGTATGTTGTCTCTCCTCTAGTGGTGTCATGTGAACGTCGACTACATGACACTTCACCATTATTTGGGCCTAGAGGAAGGCATTGGGAAGTAATAAGTAGATGATGGGTTGCTAGAGTGACAGAAGCTTAAACCCTACTTTATGCATTGCTTCGTAAGGGGCTGATTTGGATCCATATGTTTCAGGCTATGGTTAGGTTTACCTTAATACTTCTTTTGTAGTTGCGGATGCTTGCATTAGAGGTTAATCATAAGTGGGAGGCTTGTCCAAGTAAGGACATCACCCAAGCACCGGTCCACCCACATACCAAATTATCAAAGTACTGCACGCGAATCAGATGATCGTGATGAAAACTAGCTTGACGATAATTCCCATGTGTCCTTGGGAGCGCTTTCCTTCATATAAGAGTTTGTCCAGGCTTGTCCTTTGCTACAAAAAGGATTGGGCCACCTTGCTGCATCTTATTTACTTTTACCTTTTGTCACTTGCTACCAATTACCTTATCACAAAACTATCTGCTACTTATAATTTCAGTTCTTGCAGAAAATACCTTACTGAAAACTGTCTATCATTTCCTTCTGCTCCTCGTTGGGTTCGACACTCTTATTTATCGAAAGGACTACGATAGATCCCCTACACTTGTGGGTCATCACGCATCCTGCTGCGTAGCGGCGGCAGCGGCTAGTTCTTTGGCCGGCGCCAGGTTCCCTCTGCCAGCCATGTCCGCCAGCACGCTGGAGTCTGCAACATGATTAGCCGCCGAGGAGACTCGCCTCGCGCGCCTAGGACCAATCGAAGCGAAGGAAGGACGGGCACGCACTCGAACCCTAGACGCAGTTCGAACGCCCCCTTCGCCAGAGACTTGTACGCGATCATTAGCGATAGGTACATGGGCCTCTTTCCCAGCCTCGACTGCAACCCGGCCCGCCGAAAGCAATTTAGGCCCATCCTAGCCCAACAGAACTTTCAAACGCGCCGATCTGGCCGCCTGGATCCCATCGGAAGAGCGCACCGGCAGCACCGCCGCCGGCGGCTGTGCCCTCCTCCGGCGATCTTTCACTACTTTCCAAGAACCGAGAAAATCACCAAAGGTAAGGGAAGGCAGACGTACCTTTGGTAGGGGACCCTTCCAAGGCTGGATCACCATATCTTATAACATAAATTTGCTCAATTCCTCTCCGTATTATGCCCAAGCTAATGGACAAGCTGAGTCTAGCAATAAAATTTTAATCAAACTCTTCAAGAAGAAGATTGAGGATAATCCAAGGAGATGGCATGAATTGTTGTCTGAAGCTTTGTGGGCACATAGAATCTCAAGGCATGGTGCTACGAAGTTGACTCCATATGAGCTAGTGTATGGTCAAGAAGTTGTTTTACCAGTGGAAGTAAATTTGAATGCCTTGAGAATAGCCAAACAGAATGATTTATCTGCAATAGATTTTTATAACTTGATGATGGACAATATTGATGAGGTTGCCGATAAACGTTTGGCCGCTTTAAAAGCCATAGAGAGAGACAAGTTGAGGGTGGCAAGAGCTTACAATAAAAAAGTTAAGTTGAAGAATTTTCAAGTTGGTGATCTCGTGTGGAAAGTGATTCTGCCGATTGGTTCAAGAGATAGAAAATTCGGGAAGTGGTCTCCAAGTTGGGAAGGTCCTTTTAGGATTACAAGAATAGTTCCCGGAAACTCATATTTGGTGGAATCTGTACAAGGGACATTGTTACCTCGAGCTCTCAATGGCAAGTACTTGAAGAAATACCACCCGAGTGTGTGGCAAGAAGCCTAAGTAGGCAATGGCCGATATACGATTATCACCCTTAGCACAAACATGGCCGATACATAAATATCGCCCTGAGAAATACAAATGGCCGATGGAGTGTTGACATCATCCTTAGGACAAAAAACCATGCATATTATTTTTCGGCATGCAAGCTTTGCCGAAAAACAGGGGGGCATGTGTTGACACCTAATTTTGGCAAGATACATAAAGCAATGAAGATGGTCCCGAGTGAAAGGGTTTTCAGCATGAAAGGATTCACGTCGCCGAGTGGAACAACTTTGATGTTTCGGTTATCATCATTCGACCTTATCTTAGGGACCGAAACTATACTCCGAGTGGCATAATTCAATGTTCTGAGTGGTTTTTGGCCAATCATGCCTTCAAGACGACCTCGGATGAAGGAGCGCTCTAAAGGAATTGTCTTCGTCTCGTCGAGGCAATCGATTTTGATATATAAATCATCTCAATCCGAGTTCGTATGCGAAAGTTAGAGGCAATACACCGCAGACCGAACCTAAACGAAAATATGGCACGAGGTGCCGGACACTTGTCTGATAGGTTGCGCGAGTAATTCGGACATCAAGAAGGCCTTTAATCGAAAAACCTTCGGCACGAAAAAGTTTCGTCTCGTCGAGCCGATCAATTTTCATATATAATTTGTATCAATCCGAGGTCGTATGGAACCTGGAGATGCAAATCAAGATCAAGCTGTGTTTTCAGTCGGGAAATCCGAGTTAAAAGCTTATCATCCGAGTGAAAACTTACCGATCGAGTAAAAGATTGTCTTCCGAGTGAAAATATAGTCAACCGAGTGAAAAGATTACCATCGGAATGAAAGCTTGCCGATCGAGTAAGAGATTGTCTTCCGAGTGAAAATGTGGTCATCCGAGTGAAAGATTATTTTCCGAGTGAAAATGTAGTCATCCGAGTGAAAAATTGTATTCCGAGTGAAAATATAGTCATCCGAGTGAAAGATCGTCTTTCAAGTGAAAAAATCTAACATCCAAGTGCAAAGTCCAGTCGGACGATCCGAGTGGATGAGCTCGAATCCTAGTGAAACTGAACATGTGCCCAAAAGTTTATCAAGATGATCTCGGCTGGATAAGTGTTCAATACGGAAGTTGTGCGTATCGACAAAACGGTGAACTTTGGTTTTGGAGTCATCATCATCAGAGATAGTATATGGCATGCAAATTCACTATGAGACTCGGATAATCCAGTCTGCTGCAAGACCGAGTCCGGCTGGAAGGTAAAGATGACCTCGAAAAGTATTAAAGATGGCCTTATTTGAAAAAGTGATCAATATGAGAACTGTTCGTCTCATCCAGGCGCACAAGTTTGATATTTGGGTCGTCTTGATCGGAGATCATATGCAAGCTCGACGGCCCGTGCAAGGAGGAAGATAGAAGTTGGGCCAGATTCAGACTGGATCCGAGTTGGAATAGAACTAGGACTCTAGGACGTGAATTGATGTAATTTTTTGTAAGGAAAGCCTAGATGAGTCCTTTGCTGGTACGGAAAGTCCAGCCGCCTCTTATATATGTTGGGGGTGATGGCCGATTAGACAACACACAATCGAACAAATCAATATACTACTTTTTCAGTCTACGTTTTATCTCTTCATCGTTTTTCTCTCTCGTTCTTCGCTGTTCTTCGTGTTTGAGAGCTGCGAATTTCGAGGCTCTAGGGGCAAGCGAATCGACCTAGGGCAACCCATAGCCGCCCCACTCCCTAACGGGGTCCCTCCCGGGGGTGTGGGGTTTTCAGGTCCGCAAAAGCGCCCGTCGACTGTCTTGCGTATCGCATTGTCGGTCGGGCCTCCTTCGACGTGAGCTGCGGTGCATTACCCCCGGCGTCGAGGGTACACGTGACGTGTTCGTGTGTCAACAACCCGTTGCACTACATACGCGATGTACAGACGTGTGAATGTAATTTACTACATATAGCCCTCATAAGGTTACTCATGGTGGGAAGTGTCATACACTCATGTCAATAAATAAGATCTATGAGATCACATGAGCTCGGGTGAACACTAAAAAATTGAATTAAAAAAATCAGTTTTGTGTGTGAAAATTTGACAAATGTTTTCTGAGGTTGCAAAATTTCAATACCAAATGACATTCGTGAAAAATGTGACAAAAAGCAAACCGATGCTCCAAAACATCATTTTCAAATGCATTTTGGGCCATCAATTTTTTTTGCCGCATTTTAGACAAATGTCATCTGGTGATGAAATTATGCAAGACATGAAAACATTTGTCAAAGTTTCACCGAAAAAGTTCATTATTTTTTGGATATTTTTGAAATTGTTTTTACTGTTCACCCAAACTCATGTGAGCTCAGGATTAGGACATCACGTTCGAGCTATAACGTGCTATTTAAAATGATTGTTCCTGTGTTTGGACCAAAGCCGCTTAGCGCGGGACATTCTAATTGGTATACCGTGCTATAGCGGAGAACTTGTTAAAATCTCATCTAGATAAAATTTAGTAAATTTGTTTATTACTACTATTTTATTGCACGGAAGTGCGAACAATGATTCAAATACAGGGTTATTCCCTCCGAATTTTTGATACTTATTATTGCCAACCATATTTATCGGCCAATTATTATTAGGATCGTATTGGGATTTGTTTGGTGTATCTTTTATATAATTTATTCCATTAATTAGTGCACGATATGACTATTAATCAATTGATCCTATAAATTAATACTCGATATGACTATTAAATAATTGATTATATTAATTAATACGCCATTGCACCTATTGGGATTTGTAGCGATCTTTTTTCAGATACCGTATTTATTATATCACCCGGAAGTGTATTGGCATGAACGGTTGTTGCCTGGTACTCCCTGTGAACGTGTAAGTCCGGTCGGCACGTGTTTACAAAATTGAAAAAGTCACATTCAAATGTTCCAAAAAAATCTGAAAAAAATGTGTGGATGTTCACAGGAAACATGTCTACAAACCCTAAAAAAACGAGATCAAAATTCGAAATATGCATTGAAAAACAAAAAAGACACGATTCTACCAACCCACCACGTAGGTCGCGCGCAATCAAGCAGACCACAGCTGGTCGCCTGCGCCTGGCCGATATTGGCTGTGTTTGTTTCAGCTTTTGGAGCAGTTTTAGGATTGAAAAAAGCTGAAGCTGAAACAAACAGGTTATTTAGAACAGCTGTGGAACCACAACCCAAAACTGTTTCGGGAGATTTTCAGTGTAACAGCCTAAAGCTGGTCTCGGTGTACTTTTGGGCCAAAACTGTTTCCCTAGCCCCTCTATCTTTGGCGTTTGGTCATAATTATGTCATAAATGCCACCGTAGGCATGACATATCTCTACGTTCGCCCCCCTCCTCCTGAAACATAGCGTTTTCACCAGCTCACAGTCGTTTCCACAGCTGCGTTGCCAAACAGCTAACCTTCACTAAAGCTGTTTCCTCAGCACAGCAGTTTTGCCAGCACAGCAAGTCCACAGCTGAAACTGCTGAAACCGAAGCTCAAACAAACACAGCCATTATCGATGCCCGTCACTCTCGCCCGGGCCCCGCAGGTCAGTCGCGCCCCGTGTGAAACCTCGTGGCCTGACCGGCTGACCCCGAGCAACCCCGGGTCAGCACTCAGCGCGCTATATATCGTGAGGCAGAGGCAGCAGCAGATAGGGGAAGGAGAGCGAAGCAGAAGCAGAAGCAGAAGCAAGAACCGAGCAGGAAGGAAGCAAAGGGAGGTGGAGATGGCGCCGATCAAGCTGTACGGGATGATGCTGTCGGCCAACGTGACCCGCGTGACCACGCTGCTCAACGAGCTGGGCCTCGAGTTCGACTTCGTCGACGTCGACCTCCGCACCGGCGCCCACAAGCAGCCCGACTTCCTCAAGCTCAACGTACGCTCCCTCCCCTGCTTCTTTCCCCTGCTCCGTTCTTGATTTAGATAGTTCTTCGCCAAGATCCAGACGCTGATTTCATTCCTCCTCTGGTTGCTTGCTTGCAGCCTTTCGGCCAGATCCCGGCGCTGCAGGACGGGGACGAAGTCGTCTTCGGTAACCATTCTCATCTGATTATTTACCCAGATCCGGTTAGGTAGATGCGCATCAGTCTCCCTAGGATTTAGATTTACTCATACCGCCGATCTATCCAAACTTGTAGGATCTAGCATATTTTTCTCCAAAAAAAGGTAGTAGTAGAATATACTTGCAATTTGTCTGAGATTAAAGAAATAGGGCGCGAGGATTCGGTCAATAACAAAGCAATCAAGAACCCGAGGAACAGATCTACTGGAAATTAACTAGTCTTCTTGCACGCTGTTCCATTCCACGAGCAGAGCTTGAGCTTTTAAACGAATTTGGCTGCAGAGTCGCGGGCCATCACCAGGTACATCGCGACCAAGTACGGCGCGGAGCTGCTGCCGACGCCGTCGGCGAAGCTGGAGGTGTGGCTGGAGGTGGAGTCGCACCACTTCTACCCGCCGGCTCGGACCCTGGTGTACGAGCTGGTCATCAAGCCCTTGCTGGGCGCCCCCACCGACGCGGCCGAGGTGGACAAGAGCGCCGCCGACCTCGCCAAGCTGCTCGACGTCTACGAGGCCCACCTCGCCGCCGGCAACAAGTACCTGGCCGGCGACGCCTTCACGCTCGCCGACGCCAACCACATGTCCTACCTCTTCATGCTCACCAAGTCCCCCAAGGCGGACCTGGTGGCCTCCCGCCCCCACGTCAAGGCCTGGTGGGACGACATCTCCGCCCGCCCCGCCTGGGCCAAGACCGTCGCCTCCATCCCCCTCCCGCCCGGCGTCTGAGGTCGCTTTTGCTTGCTTGCTTGCCTGCGGCGAGAATGGAATAAAATCGCGATGATGGAATAAACTACTTTTTAGAGAAGATGATGCTTGGAATTCTTGGTGTTAGCTGCTGTTGAATGCTGAATGTTGAATCTTGGTGTTGGATGTTTATGGCGCATCTGTTTATCCAGATTTTGGGTTGAACTTAATTCTTTGTCAGCGCATTCGGTGGCGCGAGATCTGCTAAATTCATTATGCGCATCTGTCAACCACACCGTGCCGTGCAGTACGAGTGTTTGCTGTAGCGGGAGCTGGGCCATGGCGTTGCAGCTGTCGAACAGGTTTCAGGGCGACGACGGGCCTGCCAACCACCCACGTTCAGAGCGCACACAGGGGCCAGGCCACGATCCGGCGATCTTTCTCAGCCGATCGGGCGCGTGGCGTGACGAGCGTGTGCGTGGATGGACCATGGAGTGCTGAGTTCAGAGCACGAGGAGAGTCGGGGGTTTGTTCTTGTTCAGCAGAGACATACCACACGCCCATATATATGTAGTTTAAAAAACCGTACCGCTGACCCTGCTGGTTCAGTTTTTTGCCTGTCGGACCGCTGGTTCACTAGTTTATTTGTTGGTTTCTAATCATATAAAATAAGGGAAAACTTTGTTTTTGCCACTCTAGTTTTTGCCAACTTCACTTATGCCACTCCAGAATTCAACATCTCACTTGTGCCACTCTTAAATTTTGACAATATATCACAAATGCCATTCTGTTACACATCCGTGAGTTGACCGTTTACTCTAGCCAGTTGACCAAGAAAAGACCTGTCAGTATTTGCAAAAATGACATTAGTTGCCCCTGCTGACTTTGTGGGGCTGCTTTGCAAGTGACCCATACACAAAACTACACACACACGAATCACACCCATCCCCAATCCCCATCCCAGAGAGAATGACCTAGCCGCATCGATCGATGCCGCCGCGTCCGCATGCCCCGGCGCGCCGCCGCCGCATCCACACCCCGCCGTCCGTCGCCGCATCCACGTCCCCTCTGACAACCCCTCTGCAACCCGCATCCATGGTCTCCCCTCCGAGGGGACCTGCTCTGGAATCGCCGACGCTTCACGCATCTGCTGCCTCCCCTCCGCGCCCCCTTCATCGGCCTCCCTCCCCGACGCGCTCCACACCGGCGACCCCCCTTCGTCCCCCTTCAGTGGCTCACACGGGATGGAGGGCGTCGCGCAGCCGGCCATGGCGTGCCCCGCTTCATCAGCCTCCCTCCCCGACGTGGTCCACACCGACGACCTCCCTTCCTCCCCCTTCAGCGGCTCACACGAGATGGAGGGAGTCGCGCAGCCGGCCATGGCGGCAGGGGCGGCCCAGAGGACCTCAAACCTACTGGTTCCTCTCCCTGATGGGCAAGTGTTCAATCCCTTCCTCAAATACCTGATGTGTAGCATTTGATCCGTTAGAAGTAACTTGCTCCTGTTCTCGTTGGATTTTGATCTGTTCATGGGGCATATCTGCTGGTTTGTCTATTGTACACATGCCCTGGTTCGTTAGTGCATAACTTGAACAATTAGGGATTCGTGAGTGAAGCAACTAGTTTGAGGTCCCAGGCTGCTTACAATAGCAGTAAACATGGGATGTTCTGGCTTCCTGCACTAGTTTGATCAATGGAGTAACATGTTATCTCATTTGCAAAAAATATATTGTAAAAGGTCATGGCATTGGTACATATATGTCATACATACATGCTGATTGCATAGTGTAGCACTAGATAATGCAACAATGCGGAAAAAAAATTGATCCCTTTTTTTCATGTCATATATGTTGATGGCTTAGCTAGCTAGTCTAGTTCCACACTTTTTTATGTCCAATTTGTGTCAATGTAGGTCAGAGTTGCCACCTTATAAGCTGATTGTGACATACGGGGCGCGTTCTTACAAGAATTACAAGGGCGACCAATGCATGGTGTCTTCTTGGAGCTGGGACATTCGTGTAGAGAGACAGACCAGTTATGATCAACTTATGGGGCTGATGCAGAGTAAATATCCATGGGGAAATGATGAGGGTGTTGTGTTTTCAAAGTGGAATAGTAGCAACCAATATTTTGTGCTAGTTCGAATGACGAAGATGTGGTCAGCATGTATGATGAGAATGAGGAAGACAAGATTATTAAGATACTTGTTCAGTTCTGCAAGAATGATGATGAGGAGAAGTTTGCTCAGAGTTTGCTTCAACCAATCCGACCTTCTCCAGCAAAGGAAGTGCCCAAGCTCATAGTGGTCTAATTTTTCCTATTGCAAATATGCATTTCAACACTCTTGTTTTCATTCATTCTCAGTTCTAAAAAGACGAGAAAAGGAGGTGGTAAAAGGGCAAAGCCTAGCCCGGTTTCTGAAGCATCTAAGAAGAGTTCTGCTACACATGATAGTCCAGCAAAGAACACAAGAAGCAAACAGTGTCCTTCGTCGAAGAGCACAAGAAGCAAAAAGAAGTTGTGAAACTTGTTGTGTTGTTGTGTAGCTGATGCAATTGCAGGTTATTTTGTGGAGCACCATGCATATGTGAGCCTTGCTGTGTAGATGCAAACTACATGTTATTTTGTGGAGCACCATGCCTTGCTGTGTACTATGTTCAGCTTGTCACGTGGCTAGACCTTGCTGTACTTTGCTCAACTTGTGTGGAGCTTGCCTTTTGGGTGGTCCATATGCATGTGAACCTTGTTGTTTAGATTAGATGATGGATTTTTACTCCTATGAAGTAATTTGTTGATATTTATGATGGCTTAACCTCTTTACTATGCTACTGGTCTGATGTTATTATTGCGCTTACTTCTGATCAAAATAGTGTATTTATGTCTAATTATGTGTATTATTATATTTTCAAATAGGTCATGCCAAAATTTGTAACACATCAGCTTAGTGTATTTAGACGCTCTAATGGCAAAAGTAATATTTGGCAAAAACGGGAGTGGCAAAAGCAAAAACAAACAACTGAGGGCAATATGGTCATTTTCCTGCTCTGTTTGGTCAAAACGTCCATTGACCTAACAGAATGGCTTTTGTGATATATTGTCAAAATTTAAGAGTGGCAGAAGTGAGATGTTGAATTCTAGAGTGGCATAAGTGAAGTTGGCAAAAACTAGAGTGGCAAAAACAAAGTTTTCCCATAAAATAATTGCTGGGTTCTAATCATATAAAATAATACTCCCTCCGTTCCTTTATATTGTGTGTATTTGTTTTTTGATAAAATTTCACAATCTAAGATGCATTTGTTCTAATTCAGCATAATTTCGTTCTTTGTCCTCTAGAAAGTAGAAAGAAGAAAGTATCTCTCATCTGATTGCATGTATCTTTCCCTGTAGATAAAAAAAATAAGACTATCTCTCTCGATTGCGTGTATCTCTTCCTTTGTTAGTCTAGATGATTTACTTGCCGCTAATGAACAAAATTGACAAGGGTAATTTGATCCTCAATTGTCTATGATAATGTGCCTTGATCACCGTGTCGAAACTAATGCACCTTACATAAAGGAATGGAAGGAGTAAATACTATTAAGTAATAATCTCTACTATTAAGAGGGAGTTTGATTCCGTTGCATCTGAAAGTCCTATTCTGCTCCCGAGCTCAAATTGAAAAATAGTAAAAAAATTCAAAAAATGCTGATTTTCTTTTGTGATAACTTTGACAAATGTTTTGTATGCTTCCAAAATTTCAGTACGAACCAACATTCATTATTTTACTGTACATGAGGGAGTATTTGAGCTCGGGTGTAGGTACTCCATGTCCCATTGCATCCCCCTTCTCTTTTGATTTTTTCCTCCCCATGAAACCCTCCTTATTTGGTTTTCCGTTGTCTTTTTTATGCTCTCCATCGATGCTGCACAAAATAAAACCAACATAAATAGAATAACTTGAAATATATAAACCAAATCATTACTTTCCTAAAATCACGGCATACATTAACTTAATCGAATCAAATTAACTCTTCCCAAAGTCACAATTAAATCGAAAAGTTTTTTCCACCTCCGTGAATACCCAAATCAAATCAAATCTTACCAAAACCACAACTAAAATAAAATATCCTTGCATTCCCTGCTCATACTCAAATCAAATTAAATCTTATGAAATTAAGAATATGATTAATGGAGAACATATGTCAAATATAATTAGAGCTGACCCACTAGAATACATATGTGCCCGTTGCTACGTCCAGATTGTGGGGCAAAGAACGCCCCGCGTCCGGACCGGTTAACGGGCGGATACAGGACCGCGTTGGATGTCATAACAAGTCCGGACCGTGCGGTCCGAAAGCACGTGGGCGGTTTGAGGATCTGCATTGGAGATGCCCTTAGCTTTTATATGGCGTTTTAAAAATGATATTTTATATGTCAATATATAGTACTAAAAGTTGGTCAAATAGAAAGGTTTCCTCTTTTTGAGAATTAGAAAGGTTTCCTAATACTCCCTCCGTTCCAAATTTGAACTAAAACCACGACGAGTAATTTGGAACGGTGAGAGTATTTGAAGGAAATATGCCCTAGAGGTAATAATAAAGATGTTATTTGTATTTCCTTATATCATGATAAATGTATTTTATTCATGCTAGAATTGTATTAACCGGAAACTTAGTACATGTGTGAATACATAGACAAAACAGTATGTCCCTAGTATGCCTCTACTAGACTAGCTCATTGATCAAAGATGGTTATGTTTCCTAGCCATAGACATGAGTTTTCATTTGATCAACGGGAGAATGATGTGATGGACAAGACCCATCCGTTAGCTTAGCACTATGATCGTTTAGTTTTACTGCTATTGCTTTCTTCATGACTTATACATGTTCCTATGACTATGAGATTATGCAACTCCCGAATACCGGAGGAACACCTTGTGTGCTATCAAACGTCACAACGTAACTGGGTGATCATAAAGATGCTCTACAGGTGTCTCCAAAAGTGTTTGTGGTGTTGGCATAGATCAAGAACAGGATTTGTCACTCCGAGTGTCGGAGAGGTATCTCTGGGCCCTCTCGGTAGTGCACATCATAATAAGCCTTGCAA
This sequence comes from Secale cereale, assembly GCA_902687465.1. NCBI lineage: Eukaryota > Viridiplantae > Streptophyta > Magnoliopsida > Poales > Poaceae > Secale > Secale cereale. The sequence goes on from LR738711.1 coordinate 945,998,435, forward strand.
GCAAATGACTAATGAGTTAGTCACGAGATGATGTATTACGGAACGAGTAAAGAGACTTGCCGGTAACGAGATTGAACTAGGTATTGAGATACCGACGATCGAATCTCGGGCAAGTAACATACCGATGACAAAGGGAACAACATATGATGTTATGCGGTTTGACCGATAAAGATCTTCGTAGAATATGTAGGAGCCAATATGAGCATCCAGGTTCCGCTATTGGTTATTGACCGGAGATGAGTCTCGGTCATGTCTACATAGTTCTCGAACCCGTAGGGTCCGCACGCTTAACGTTTGATGAAGATTGGTATTATGAGTTTTGATGTACCGAAGGTAGTTCGGAGTACCGAATAAGATCATGGACATGACGAGGAGTCACGTACTGTCCGAGACGTAAAGATTGATATATTTGACGACTATATTCGGACACCGGAAGCGTTCCGTAATGTTTCGGAATTAACCGAAGTGCCATGGGGTTACGGGAACCCCGGGGGAAGCTATGGGCCTTAATGGGCCATAGGAGAAAGAGGGAAGGAGGGCCAGGGCTGGGCCGCGCGCCCCCCACCCCTTGGTCCGAATTGGACAAGGAATGAGGGGGAGCGGCGCCCCTTTCCTTCTCCTTCTCCCTCTTCTTCCTTTCCCCCTTCTCCCTCTTGGTGATTCCTACTAGGAATAGGATTGCAATCCTATTCCTAGTAGGATTGCTCCTCCTAGGCGCACCAATAGGGGCCGGCCGGCCTCCCCCTTGCTCCTTTATATATGGGGGCAGGGGGCACCCTAGAACACACAAGTTGATCTCTCCAGCCATGTGCGGTGCCCCTGATGCGTCCAAAACGTATCTATAATTTCTGCTTGCTCCATGCCACTTTTGGGTGATATTGCTATGATATTCATACACTTCCATACACTTTTGATCATATTTGGACTAACTTACTAATCCAGTGCACCCCAGTGCCAGTTTCTGTTTTCGGCTGTTTTTGTATTTCAGCTTTTCACGTTTCGAGAACTGCCCAGAAAAATCCAGAAAAATTATATAAAAAATCAGCGATCCGGAAACAACACTGCGTCCGAAGGGCAGCCTGGGGGGGGCACAGGGGCTCCAGGCGCCCTGTGGGCGCCCCCCCCCGGGCCGCGCCGGGGGGGGCGCCTGGGCCCCCCGAGGCTCCCCCGGTGCCCTACTTTGGCATATATTTAAAGGGTCCTCCGTAACCCTCAGAAGGGGAACTCTTTTCGCGATCCCATCTCTGTTCCGCCGCCGCCGCCGCTTCCAAGATCGGGAGCACCAGGAGAACTCTTCCCGGCACCCTGCCGGAGGGGAGGATCACCACCGGGAGCTTCTCCACCACCATGGACGCCTCCCGGATGACTCGTGAGTAGTCTCCCTTGGACCATGAGTCCATGACCAGTAGCTATGTGATGTTCTCCTCCCGTTCTTGTGCTTCACTAATTAGTCCTCGTGAGCTGCCCTACATGATCGAGGCACCTATGTAATCCTTATGCTGTTGCTATGTTGAGTTTGCTGGGATCCGATGGATTATGAGATTATGTTCAGATTGATCTTGAGTAATATATTTGATTCACCTCTTTTATATTTTAGTTCATAAGTAATTCTTGCATGTTCTCCGTTGTTATTTATTGCTTTGGCCAAGTAGTAAGTAGTGACTCCAAGAGGGAACGTTATGCTCGATTGTGGGTTCATGCCCCTCGATGACTGGCTTGAGTGACAGAAACATGAGTCTAGGGGATGTGCTGTTGCCACAAGGGGGAAAACAACGGTGCTTGTGCCCGCGGGTGCAAGGATTGTTTACTTTACGCAAAGTTCTTTTAATGCAGTTGTCTGTTGCATTGAGTTTACACTATGGGTGGGACTCGCAACTTAATACCAGCGAGATGTTCTGGATAGATATATCAAGGTGGATGATTAGTAGTAGATATTGATGGATTTCGGTCTACTTACTTTGGCGTACCGCCCATGCTTTGAACCTCAACCTTTCTTGCAATGTAGTCAGCATTGGTTTGCGTTCGTGGTCCTGTCAATTGCCCAGCTGTAATTTGTTTACCTCACATAGCTGTTTTATCGTCTTTTGGGAGAGAGACATCACTAGTGAACATCATGAGACTCCGGTCCATATTACCATCATTGATAACATCCACTATTTACTTTCCGTTATTATTTACTATTGCAAAAACTATCTATCACTACTATCATTGCTTTTAACCCTTTGTGAACTACAAGGCCGGAGGGATTGACAACCTCTCTGTACTCGTTGGGAGCAAAGTTATTTGTATCTGTGTGTAGGTCCACGTTGATTGCTAATTGCGCCGTTAGCAATTGACACCTACTTGTTGAACCTAGGAGTCTCTGGGGATTCGATCCTTGGCATCTTTGCTAGGGGAAAACACTTCTACTTACTGCATCTTACACCTTCCACTTGGGGTAACCAACGAGGGGTTCGAGGCCCATCAGCCACCTCCACAGAAACACACCTCGGTCATACCGTTGCAGTGCTTAGGCGAAGCCCTGCGCCGGTAACTTCATCATATCCGTCACCACGTCGTCGTGCTGACGAAACTCTCCATGAAGCTCAACTGGATCAAGAGCTCGTGGGACGTCATCTAGATGAACGTGTGCTGAACGCGGAGGTGACGTACGTTCGGTGCTTGATCGGTTGAATCGCGAAGAAGTTCGACTACATCAACCGCGTCACTTGACGCTTCCGCTTTCGGTCTGCGAGGGTACGTAGACACACTCTCCCCTCTCGTTGCTATGCATCTGGTAGATAGATCTTGCGTGATCGTAGGAAAGTTTTTAAAATACTACGTTCCCCAACAGTACTATGCAACAACAAAGCCCAGCTGGGGTTGTTATTGGGCCACGGTTATCTCGATCACGCTATCTAGGTGTGACCTGGGTAGGACTCCCCACTCTTTTTTTAGAGAGAAGGCATACGCCCGACTTTATAAATAAAGCCACCAGGCAGAGTCACACCACAAACACCGGACCAACATAGTATCAAAGCAACGGCTAACAAGTACGAGTACATGGCTACCTACCCAGATAAAGCACGCAGGCCAACACCAGAAGCAAAAGGGCTGGAGACTAAGACGTCATTCTGGATCACCGCAGCAGGGAAGAAGCCATAGACTGCATCTTAAATAGCATGTCGTCAAAAGCCTCGAGGTCCACCTCCTTAGTCAATAATCTACATTGCTGCAAGAAGACACTGGCTTTAAATAAGCAGCTCACAGGGTTAGCTGGAAAGATATGCTCAATAGTAAACTTGTTTCTCGTGGTCCAGAACGACCAACAAATCGTAGCCCACCCAACCCAGAACATCCTTTTAGTCCGCCCAGATAAAGCCATAGCACTACGCCGCAAGTCCACGAAGGACGATGGGTTCCAAGTAACTTGAAGCCAATGTCGAATGCAGCTCCAAATAAATTTGGCTAAAGAGCAGTTGAAGAAGATATGCTGAGTGTTTTCAAAGGCCCCACATAGACCACATCTATCCGAGCCCGGACCATTCCTTTTCCAAATTTGACCAGCCGCAGGGAGTTTCCCACGGAAATCTTGCCACATGAAGATTTTGAACTTCGGCGGGATACGGGCCTTCCAAATGTTGTTGAATTTCGACGTGCAAAACCCGGAAATAAGCTTCGCGTAAGCAGACTTAACTGAAAACTGACCAGACGAGGAGTGAGGCCAGGCAACCGTGTCTTCCTCGTCCGAGAGGGATCGATGGAGGGCTAGGTCCCAATTATTAACCGAGAGCTCAAAGATAGAGATCTCCGGAACAGGATAATAAGAGAATAAAGCCGGCAAAGCCATCGCGAGAGTGGAGTCCCCAACCCACCAATCTAACCAGAACCGAGTGGATTTACCGTTCCTAATAATAAACTTGACCAAAGACTGGAAAATCGGACGGACTTTAACGAGCTGACGCCAAAATTGAGAGCCACCCGAAGAAGAAGCGAACATGGGGCTCGAGGTCGGGCAGTATTTAGCCTTTAGAAAAGAGAGCCAAAGGGTTCGCTCCTCGAGGAACAAGATTTTCCACCACCACCTAATCAACAGACACTTGTTCATAACCGTCGTGTTGATGATCCCCAAGCCCCCCATATTCTTAGGTCTACAGATTAAATCCCATTTAACCATCCTATATTTGCGCTTGTTGTCTAAAGAATTCCACTTAAAAGCACCCTTGTGCTTGTCAAAGCCCGCATGAATCCCTCCAGACAAGAGGTAAAAGCCCATTAAGAACATAGGGAGAGAAGATAAACATGCGTTAGTGAGGGAAACCTTGCCTGCCTGGGTATTGTAACATCCTCTCCATGGTAAAACCCTATTCCCAACCTTGGTAACTGCCGGAGCAAAATCCCTGGCCAATAATTTATGTGGGGAGATCGGTAGGCCCAAATACTTGAAAGGGAAGGACCCTAGAGAACAATTTAGGAGATGCGCAACTCTCTAGGCCTCGGAGGCTGAAACCCCAGTGACAATCACTTCGCTTTTTGAAAAATTGATTTTAAGACCCGAAAGCGTTTCAAAACAGAGAAGCAGGAATTTCAAGTGAGTAATACTAGCCTCATTAAGTTCAACCATAATAATGGTTTTGTCCGCGTATTGAAGATGAGTAATGCCATTAGGGATGAGATGGGAGCTAACCGGAGAGATGTGGCCGGCACGGGCAGCCCGAGATAGAATATGAGAGAGAGCATCCGCGACAAAATTGAAAAGAAGGGAGCAGCCGGGTCTCCTTGTCTAAGGCCCCTACCATTAGCAAAAAAATTACTGATCTGCCCGTTGACCGACACAGCCGTATGTCCTCCCCACTCCATCTGAATTTTCACAAACCCTAAAAAAATCTGAATTTTCACAACCCCTCAAAAAAAATCTGAATTCTCACAAAACATTTTCCTGGCTAAATCACACGGTTTTACTCTTGATATTTTCAGAAAAAATGCGCTAGTTGCAAAAAGGTTCGTGGGGCTAAAACCCAGACATGGATCACCGGTTTGGTTTTTTTATTCAACCACCAGTTTTTAAAAGCTGTGCATACGCCCTCAAAGCATTTGTTCCAATGTGGCGGGTGGACTGTCCTGTTACATCAGACGACTTTGAGAAATTAATAGTGAGAAGTGCTAGGCGTCGGCCGGATGGTCCAAATTTCGGCCGGTCGGCTAGCAGTTGTTTCTTCTCCTTTCTCCCCTACAGATCAAAATCCCCCACGCCCCTCCTTCCCCCATGACGGGCTCGTCCGCACCCCCTCCGCACCCCGCGACTGTCGGCCACCACCGCTCGCTCCTTAATTGTCGTGCTCCCCATCTCTCACCGAAGAACAACCCCCATTGGTCGCAAAAACCATGGCCGCCGTCATGGCAAATATTTTCATTGCCGATCGTACCAAAATGGAGACAAGGTTGCAGAAAATCATTGTCGATCTCGCCGCCAGTTGTAGCTCGCCGCGCATGTCGCAACATTTTGCGTCGCCAATAGCAAACGAAGTCACCGGTTCCAGCCATATTGCACCATGATAACAACATTTTTGCTGCTGGTTGCAGCATTCCTATTGTCATGGTGGCCATCTGCAAGTTGTACTCGAGACAGTCACCGCTTCTAGGAGGAAATTCACTTGTTGCAGCAAAACAACATCGCTGGCCGTGGCCGTTGACCTTGCGTTCCAGCAAAGCGCATGGTCGGTTACAGCAAAAAAATTGTCAGTGGCAACACGGCGCCATAGCGGTTGCAGCACGCAGCCACACAAGTTCTAGCCACGAGTGTGTCGGTTGCGGCATTTGTGGACTGGTGAAAATATTCGCTGACGGTGGAGGAGAAGGCAGCGATGACAGCTGAGTATCAGGCGAGAGGAAGAGAGTGTGGCCATGGTGGCGAGTATCGGGGGAGAGGAGAAGCGCGGCCATGGTGGGCGCGAGAAGTCCGATGAAATGAAAAAGAAGATAAAAGGGAAGAAGGGATATGCGTAGACCCGCAAAGATGCACCGGAGTTGGTGAGTGTTGCCTGGCGCGTGGAACGAGCGACGCGACCGACTAGAGTCGGCGGGGAATCGTTTCCGATTAACAATTAACGAAGTGTGCTTGCTTGCTTGGTTAGTACTAGCGCCACCAACATTGCTATACACACAATGTCCTCTGGCCGATTCATGGAAGATGTCTGCACAGCAGACCCACGAATAAAAAATCAATTCATTTTTATTAGCATCACCACAATTATGTTGCATTGGACGAGGCCTAAGAGCAACTCCATCGCACAGACCAAATGGACGCGTGTTTTGTCAACTTTTCACCAGATTGGGTCGGCTCGTTCGTCTCTTTCTGCGTTTGGGTCGACTGTGCGCGGACGTATTTTCGTCCTTACGGCGGGCTGGCGGCCATTTTTTAGCTCTTTTTGCAACATATGAAAAAATGGCCCTAGATAACATAATTCAAACAAAATACAAATATTTCATAGTTCGACAATCAAATAAATATCTTAGAGTTTAGAAAGCCAAATAAAATTGAAATTCTCTCAAATACATTTGAAAGAAAAGATAACTGATACATCTATTGGTTGCCAACGTGAGCCCACACATACTCAACCAAGTAATCTTGTGGTTGAATGCGAGTTTCTCAATCACACATTTGATGATGAAATTCGGTGAACTATGCAAACGTTGCCGCTGCTTCATGCTCAGACACAATATTTTCACCTTGAAACTGGAATCCTTGGTCGTAGTACGTTCGGGGCGTTCATCGTCTAAAATCATATTATGCATGATCACACAAGCCGTCATCATCGCCCACAACTTCTCGGTACTCCAAGTTCTAGCAGGGTACCAACAATACCCATCGAGATTGAAGAACACCAAAGGCACACTCCACATCCTTCCCAGCAGTCTCTATCTTGGGCAAATCTCTTCCTCTTCTCTCCTACGGGGTTGGGGATTGTCTTCACAAGAGTAGTCCAGTGAGGATAGATACCGTCAGCTAGGTAGTATCTTTTTTTGTTGTAGTGGTGGCCATTGATCTCAACATTGACATCCGGGCAGTTGCCTTCTGCAAGCCTTGCAAACACCAGAAAGCGCTGAAACACGATGATAATGTTGTGAGATCCGGCCATGCACGAAGAAAGAGTGCAAAATCCAAAGATCTTGCGAAGCCACGGCCTCGAGTATGACAATGCATGCCTTGACATGGCCCCTATATTGCCCCTGCCAAGTAGAAGGGCAGTTCTTCCACTCCCAGTTCATACAATCTATGCTACCAAGCATCCTCAGAAAGCCCCTGCTGGCACTAATCGCCAATGACCGGGTTGTATCACTAGTAGAAAACGGGGCTTTGGTTCGAGCGGCTAAAGGCATTAGTCCCGGTTGCATTACGAACCGGGACTAATGTGAGCATTAGTCTCGGTTCGTGTGAAAAAGGCATTAGTCTCGGATCTTTAGTCCCGGTTTAAGACACGAACCGGGACTAAAGGGCATCTCACCCTTTAGTCCCGGTTCGTGTCTCAAACCGGTTTTGGGGATCATTGCAGAAAATCAAAAAATTTCCTACGCATCACCAAGATCTATCTATGGAGTCTACTAGCAACGAGAGGGGAGTGCATCTTCATACCTTTGAAGATCGCGATGCGGAAGCGTTGCAAGAACGCGGATGAAGGAGTCGTACTCGTATCGATTCAGATCGCGGTTGATTCCGATCTAAGCACCGAACAACGGCGCCTCTGCGTTCAACACACGTGCAACCCGGAGACGTTTCCCGCGCCTTGATCCAGCAAGGGGAGAGGGAGAGGTTGGGGAAGACTCCGTCCAGTAGAAGCACGACGACGTGGTGGTGGTGGAGGAGCGTGGCACTCCAGCAGGGCTTCGCCAAGCACCGTAAGAGATGAGGAGGGAGAGGGGTAGCGCTGCGGCCAGCCCTAGATCCCATCTAGGGGGCGGCCAGAGGGGGAGGCGCACCCTAGGTTGGCCTTAGGCCCATCTAAGCCTAGGGTTTCCCCCTTCCCCTTCTCCCTGCGCCTTGGGCCTTGGTGGGGGGTGCACCAGCCCACCTGGGGCTGGTCCCTTCCCACACTTGGCCCACGCAACCCTCTGGGGCTGGTTGCCCCTCCCGGTGGACCCCCCGGAACCCTTTCTGTGGTCCCGGTACGTTACCGATAACGCCCGGAACATTTCCGGTGTCCAAAACGGCACTCCCCATATATAAATCGTTACCTCCGGACCATTCCGGGACCCCTCGTGACGTCCGGGATCTCATCCGGGACTACGAACAACATTCGGTAACCACGTACTACATTCCCTATAACCCTAGCGTCATCGAACCTTAAGTGTGTAGACCCTACGGGTGCGGGAACCATGCAGTCATGACCGAGACATATCTCCGGCCAATAACCAACAACGGGATATGGATACCCATGTTGGCTCCCACATGTTCCACGATGATCTCATCGGATGAACCACGATGTCAAGGATTCAATCAATCCCGTATACGATTCCCTTTGTCTATCGGTATGGTACTTGCCCGAGATTCGATCGTCGGTGTACCGATACCTTGTTCAACCTCGTTATGGCAAGTCTCTTTACTCGTTCCGTAACACATCATCCTGTGACTAACCCCTTAGTCACATTGAGCTCATTACAATGATGTATTACCGAGTGGGCCCAGAGATACCTCTCCGTCATACGGAGTGACAAATCTCAGTCTTGGTTCGTGCCAACCCAACAGATACTTTCGGGGATACCTGTAGTGTACCTTTATAGCCACCCAGTTACGTTGTGTCGTTTGGCACACCCAAAGCACTCCTACGGTATCCGGGAGTTGCACAATCTCATGGTCTAAGGAAAGGATACTTGACATTGGAAAAGCTTCAGCATACGAACTACACGATATTGTGCTACGCTTAGGATTGGGTCTTGTCCATCACATCATTCTCCTAATGACGTGATCCCGTTATCAATGACATCCAATGTCCATGGTCAGGAAACCGTAACCATCTGTTGATCAACGAGCTAGTCAACTAGAGGCTTACTAGGGACACATTGTGGTCTATGTATTCACACATGCATTACTGTTTCCGGATAATACAATTAAAGCATGAACAATAGACAATTATCATGAACAAGGAAATATAATAATAACAATTTTATTATTGCCTCTAGGGCATATTTCCAACAGTCTCCCACTTGCACTAGAGTCAATAATCTAGTTACATTGTGATGAATCGAACACCCATAGAGTTCTGGTGTTGATCATGTTTTGCTCATGGAAGAGGCTTAGTCAACGGATCTACGACATTCAGATCTGTATGCACTTTACAAATATCTATGTCCCCGTCTTGAATATAATTCCGGATGGAGTTGAAACGGCGCTTGATGTGCTTCGTCTTCTTGTGAAACCTGGGCTCCTTGGCAATGGCAATAGCTCTAGTGTTGTCACAGAAGAGAGTCATCGGGCCCGACGCGCTTGGAATAACTCCTAGGTCGGTGATGAACTCCTTCATCTAGACTCCTTCCTGCACTGCTTCGGAAGCAGCTATGTACTCTGCTTCACATGTAGATGCCGCCACAACGCTTTGCTTGCAACTGCACCAGCTGACTGCCCCTCCATTCAAAATATACACGTATCCGGTTTGTGACTTGGAGTCATCCAGATCTGTGTCGAAGCTAGCATCGACGTAACCCTTTACGACGAGCTCTTCGTCACCTCCATAAACGAGAAATATATCCTTAGTCCTTTTCAGGTACTTCAGGATGTTCTTGACCGCTGTCCAGTGTTCCATACCGGGATCACTTTGGTACCTCCCCACCAAACTTATGGCAAGGTTCACATCAGGTTTGGTACACAGCATGGCATACATAATAGAACCTATGGCTGAGTCATAGGGGATGACACTCATCTTTTCTCTATCTTCTACCGAGGTCGGACATTGAGCTGTGCTCAATCTCATACCTTGCAATACAGGCAAGAACCCTTTCTTGGACTGATCCATATTGAACTTCTTCAATATCTTGTCAAGGTATGTGCTTTGTGAAAGACCAATGAGGCGTCTCGATCTATCTCTATAGATCTTGATGCCTAATATGTAAGCAGCTTCTCCAAGGTCCTTCATTGAAAAACATTTATTCAAGTAGGCCTTTATGCTTTCCAAGAGTTCTACATCATTTCCCATCAGCAATATGCCATCCACATATAATATTAGAAATGCCACAGAGCTCCCACTCACTTTCTTGTAAATACAGGCTTCTCCCCAAGTCTGTATAAACCCAAACGCTTTGATCACCTCATCAAAGCGAATGTTCCAACTCCGAGATGCTTGCACCAGCCCATAGATGGAGCGCTGGAGCTTGCATACCCTGTTAGCATTCTTAGGATCGACAAAACCTTCCGGCTGCATCATATACAGTTCTTCCTTAAGGAAGCCATGAAGGAATGCCGTTTTGACGTCCATTTGCCATATCTCATAATCATAGAATGCGGCAATTGCTAACATGATTCGAACGGACTTCAGTATCGCTACGGGAGAGAAAGTCTCGTCGTAGTCAATTCCTTGAACTTGTCGACAACCTTTAGCGACAAGCCGAGCCTTATAGATGGTCACATTACCATCCACATCAGTCTTCTTCTTAAAGATCCATTTATTTTCTATGGCTTGCCGATCATCGGGCAAGTCAACCAAAGTCCATACTTTGTTATCATACATGGATCCTATCTCGGATTTCATGGCTTCAAGCCATTTTTTGGAATCCAGGCCCGCCATCGCTTCTTCATAGTTCGAAGGTTCACCGTTGTCTAACAACAAGATTTCCATGACAGGGTTGCCGTACCACTTTGGTGCGGAACGTGTCCTTGTCGACCTACGAAGCTCAGCAGTAACTTGATCCGAAGTCTCATGATCATTATCATTAACTTCCTCCCTAGTCGGTGCTGGCACCACAGAAACATCTTCCTGCGCTGTGCTACTTTCCGGTTCGGAAGGGGTGACAATCACCTCATCAAGTTCCACTTTCCTCCCACTTACTCTTTCTCCAGAAAGGATCCATTCTTGGCAACAAAGACCTTGCCTTCGGATCTTAGGTAGAAGGTATACCCAATAGTTTCCTTGCGGTATCCTATGAAGACGCATTTTTCCGATTTGGGTTCGAGCTTTTCAGGTTGAAGTTTCTTGACATAAGCATCGCATCCCCAAACTTTTAGAAACGACAACTTAGGTTTCTTCCCAAACCACAGTTCATATGGTGTCGTCTCAACGGATTTAGATGGTGCCCAATTTAAAGTGAATGCGGAAGTCTCTAAAGCATAACCCCAGAATGATAGCGGTTAGTCGGTAAGAGACATCATAGATCGCACCATGTCCAATGGAGTATGATTACGATGTTCGGACACACCATTACGCTGAGGTGTTCCGGGCGGCGTCAATTGCGAAACAATTCCACATTTCCTTAGGTGCGTGCCAAATTCGTGACTCAAATATTCTCCTCCACGATCTGATCGTAAGAAGTTTATTTTTCTGTCACGTTGATTCTCAACATCATTCTGAAATTCCTTGAACTTTTCAGAGGTCTCAGACTTGTGTTTCATTAAGTAGACATACCCATATATACTTAAGTCATCTGTGAGGGTGAGAACATAACGATAGCCACCGCGAGCATCAACACTCATTGGACCGCACACATCAGTATGTATGACTTCCAATAAGTTGGTTGCTCGCTCCATTGTTCCGGAGAACGAAGTCTTGGTCATCTTGCCCAAGAGGCATGGTTCGCATGTGTAATGATTCATGATGTCTACACACGCTTCTATTCTTGTAGACTATGTTGGGCCTCCAAGCGCAGAGGTTTGTAGGACAGCAGCAATTTCCCTCAAGTGGATGACCTAAGGTTTATCTAACTCAGGGAAGTAGAGGTTGACGATGGTCTCTCTCAAGCAACCCTGCAACTAAGATACAAGAAGTCTCTTGTGTCCCCAACACACCTAATACAACTAGGAGTTGTATAGGTGCACTAGTTCGGCGAAGAGATGGTAAAATATGGATGATAGGAGTGGCAAAGCAAAGTAATATAAATCTGTAATAAAAAGTGCAGCAAGCAAACAAGTGGTAAACGTGAGCACAAATGGTATTGCAATGGTGGAAACAAGGCCTAGGCTTCATACTTTCACTAGTGGCAACTCCCAACAACATTAACATAGTCTAATCACATGATATTTCCCATAAAACATGCAATGGAGACGCACTCGGAGGTCATTCCTTTGTGGTCAAGAGAGGACGAGAATTATGTAGGGCTACAAAAGCACACCTCAAAGTTCGTAGTTCTCAATCTATGGATTTCCCAATGTCACCGCGGCCATCCAAAGAGAGTACCACAATCACCACAACATATCTCAAGGATAGTCAAAGACAAGCACCAAGAGACTCTCAATCTTCAATCAACACACAAAAGAGGAAATCACTCATGAAAATATTCTTCTAATCCATGTCCAATAGACCGCTGTCACCTTGGTCTCGGGGATTATACTAGATAAAGACAAGTGAGTACATCAATCCAATACATAGAGGAAGGGGAAATATCATGGGATCACCATAGATTAACATAGCCTATAATCACAACGAAGATCACATCATGGGAGAGAGAATTGACCACATAGCTACTGGTAGAAACCTCAGCCCCGAGGAGGAACTACAACCGCATCATGGAGGGAGGAAGCAACGTCGATGGAGATGAATCCGGGGGCACTTCCCCGTCCCGGCAGGATGCCGGCACAGGAATTCTGGTCCCCCGAAACTTGGTGGCGATGGCGGCGGAGATCGGAATTGCTTCTGGAGAAAAGGGTTCTGGAATCAGGGTTTTCGCGACGGGAGAATAAATAGGAGGCCAAGTAGGGCACCAGAGGAGGTGGGAGCCCCCCAGGCGGCCCCCCGGCGCGGCCGGGGGTGGGGCCGCGCCATCAGGGCGCCTGGGGCCCCTCTGGCCCCCCTCTGGCCCCACTTCTGGCGCATGGAAGCTTCTGGAGCGCTGATTTTTTATATATTTTTCCTGAAATTTTTCTGGCAATTTAAGTAATGGGAAAACCTGAAATACAAAAACAGCAGAAAACAGAAACTGGCACTGGGGTGCACTGAGTTAATAGGTTAGTCCAAATATGATCAAAAGTGTATGAAAGTGTATCAAAAGCATAGCAATATCACCCAAAACATGCATGGAGCAAGCAGAAATTATAGATACGTTTGGGACGTATCAACATCCCCAAGCTTAATTCCTGCTCGTCCTCGAGTAGGTAAATGATAACAAGAATAATTTCTGTGGTGACATGCTATTAACCATATAGGACTTTCTCATAGTCATATGACAAAAGCTTACTGAGACAATGATTCTAAAGTAATTAAGTTGCCTCAAGAGAAAATCACAAATCACATGACAAATGCTTATTGAGATAAAGACTAAACAAGTACCAGAGCTCGTGGTTTTAAAAACAGAGATAAAAAGCTTTTGGGAGGTGCATAATTCGTCAACAAATTCTAGTAGATAACCCAATTACTTCTTATGCTGGACATGTTTCGAGGAACGGCTCCCACGCGGGGACGATCACATCCCCTTAATCTCCTTTGTTTATCACTGCCAGAGTTTCCTGATTTCTCATGAACAAAACGTGAAGGAGGGTTTGTTTGTTGCTATTATCTTTTGTGAGCTGGGCGCACTCATGCCAGTCCCTCCTCGTATTAGGGGTTTGCAGATTAGACATGCAATCCCGGGGTAAAATTTGTCCAATCATAAGAAGATCATGAATTACCTACTACTTCCTCATGAGCTAAAACAGAGGCACAAAAGAGAAATGCTTTTGAATAATTTTGAGATAGTACAAGAAAGTATTCGTTAGGAATGGCAAGTAAATACCATATATAGGAAGGTTTGGTGGACTCATATGGCATAACTGGTTTCAAGGATTTTGGATGCACAAGCAGTCAGACCGCTTAGTACAGGTGAAGGCTAGCAAAAGACTGGGAGCGACCAACTAAGAGAGCAATGACGGCCATAATCATGCAGAGCGACAAAGCAACATTGAATCGGGCATGGAAGTTATATCACTACTCAGAAATTAAAGATCATCAAGGCTTGATAGACTTTCTTTACAGTCTTAAATATGCGTGAGCAGATGCCAAGTCAATCAAAATAAATTCTTGGAGGAAGATATCACTAAACCATACCACATCATAGGCAAACAAATCATGCTGGTACTTCAATAACACATTAAGAACCCCCAGCTATTTGAGACTAACCATAAGAAAACATGAACTACTAAGCACCATTATGCACATAGCATTTTTATAATAGACATATCAACCAGTGCCACAGAAGCCAACTCTCTTAACAAGATAAGCATGATAACTCAAGAGAGTTCTAGAAGCAACAACCTAAACAAAAGCTCTTAAAAAGATAAGCATGAAAACTAAGAGCTAAGCATGACAGCAGCTATATAAAGAACACACACAAGAAGATACGCATGCAAGCCTATGTTGTGTTCTACAGTGGAGTGGAGCGTGTTTCTCTCCCAAACAATGAAGGCTAGGATCCAACTTGTTAAGAACAGCAAGTAAAACTAAATAAACTAAAAAGAAAAGAGCAAGACGCTCCAAGCATAGCACATAACGCATGAAGTGATAAAAAATATAGTGAAACGAAGGACGAACTGATAATTGTTGATGGAGAAGGGGATGCACGGGGGCATCCCCAAGCTTAGATGCTTGAGTCTCCTTAGATATTTCTTGGGGGTGCATGGGGGCATCCCCAAGCTTGAGTGTTTGACACTCCTGAATCTTCTTTCATCATCTTCCCTCGCACACTTGAAAACTCCCTTCATACATAACTCATCATAATCTGATTAGAGAGGTTAGTACCCACAATAAAATAATTTTTCTCTACTAGAAACAAAGATATTCTTGAAGGTCTACTGTTTCTCAAGATCGCCAAAAAGTTTTTGCAAAGAAAAAGCAAGCTTAAGGTCTGCAAAACGAAGAAAAGGCAAAACAGGGCAGAATATATGAAAAACAGACCAGCAGGTAGTAAATAATTTTTTGGGGGTACTTCTGCAACTCAAATCAAAAAACTCAGAACGGACGCTCGAAAGCCAATTGTATAGAGCATGCTGTCAAAAAAATTCAGATCAAAAAGATGAACTGGTGATTTTATTCGAATTTTTCTTTCCAAGGACATAATCTGTTTTCTGGACAGCATGTCACAACTTTTGAACTTTCTTGCAATCAGAGGCTAAAATTGGCACAAAGCTGAAAAATAAAGATACAATGATGTTGCTACAGTAGTAACAAACATCAAGACCACTAAAATCTGAAAGAACAAACTGAAAGCAAAGATAACAAGGGTTGTCTCCCTAGAGCTCTTTCTTTATAGCCATAAAGATAGGCTTAAGACTTTAATGATGCTCTCGTAGGAATAAGAGTTGAAGAACAAAAGAGAGCATCAAGAAGCAAATACCAAACACATTTAAGCCTAACATGCTTCCTATGCATAGGAATATTGCAATAGAATAATTCATTGAAGCACAAAGCAATAAGCATAGGAAGACAAAACAAGTGCAGCTTCAAAACCTTCAACATAAAGAGAGGGAACTTGATATTATTGAAATATCTATAAGCATATGTTCCCTTCTCATAATAATTTTCAGTGGGATCACGAATAAACTCAACAATATAAGCATCACATAAAGCATTGTTACCATGATCCACATGCAAAAAGGTACTCTTACTCTCCACATAAGCATAATCTTTCTCATTGGTAATAGTGGGAGTAGGACTATCATAAACAACTTGAACACTATAGATTAATTGTGTATTAGGAAGATGGTGTTCAACAAGGGAGTAATTCCCTCCATGATTATGACAAGTTTCATAAGGATAATTTCTCCTTATGTCATAGGTACCTTTATAATCACTATAGATTGGAGTTATAACATCATCATAGTAGAGAAGAGCATTATCATTGCTAGCAACTATATTTGTAAACATGTTGTCTTTATTCTTACTAGCAAAAGAATTATCAATTATCACATCACTAGTGGGTAAAGGATTTGCAATCCTATCATCCCCAAGCTTAGAGCTTTCCATATCATCACTTTCAGAGTTGGTACCAAAAAGATTTTCAAGATCATAAGTAGCATTTTCGTCATTTTCCCAATCACAATAAGTAACATGCATATCATAATCAAAATCATCTTCAATAGTACCTACGGACGTATCATCAAGATGATAATTAAGGCAATAAACTTCACCTTCTTCTTTAAACTTACAACCGTTAGGATAAAAGTTGATGGGAGGAATATGCTCAGGCCAGGTTGATACCCATTCTTCTTCCTTCTTGCTCCTCTTGATCCTCCTCTTCTTTTTCTTCTTCTTCACCTTAGGAGCGAGTGGTTGGAGATGAAGCTTCTCCACATATCCTGGTTTATCATTAGAAACAATAGGGGAAACTTGGGAGAAACTCTCCTTTTTATTAGCAGAAATATAAGAGACATTTTTATACTTTGGTAAAGTTCCCTCCTTTCTAATCTTACTTATGTAATCATTTTTATGGCAATTAACAACACAATAGAGATGGCAATTTTGCAAAGTGTTTTTTATTCCTATGGCATTAACATCTAGCCAAGAAGTCTTTTCTGATAACTCTTCACACATCAAAAATAACATAAGCTCATCATAAAGATCAGGGGTGATCATGTTATCACACAACTGGTTAACATTTATGTTTTGAAAGTGCATGCATTGAAAATTAAAGTGACCCTCTATACAGCAAAGTTCACAAGTAAAAGGATAAAGGTCACACAATTCTCTACCAATTTCATTTAAATCTTTGACCCAAGTGATTGTTCTTTCATGCTTATGTTGCTTACAATACTTCTCTTCTTCAATCATAGGCCTTTCACAAGGTCTATCCACTCCACAAAAATTAACATGCTTATATAAAACTTCATTTTTAGGAATTGGATCATGCATGTTGCAATCATCATGAACAATTTCATTTTCTTTGCAAATCTCTTTAAAAGGTTCATGATGCTTGATCCAATCCTCCTTAGGCATATTAAGATGTGAAGCAAAAGATTTGAGGAAATCAACAAGGAGTTGAGAATCAAGCCCAAACTTAGCACTAAACTTATTAAAACTTGTAGTTTCAACAAAGGACTTAATGCAATCATACTCATAAATTATACCTGACTCTTTACCTTTGTCGATCTCCCAATCTTCAGTGTTGCGTTGATTTCTTTCAAGGAGTTCCCATTTAGCATCAATCTTTTCATTTGTGAAAGAACCCATAGAGGAAGCATCGAGCAAATCTTTATCCTGTCGAGAGAGCCTCGCATAGAAATTAGTAATAATCATATCTTTGGGAGCCCATGGTTAGGACATTTTAGCATTAACGTTTTCAGTCTCCCCCAAGCTTGAGCTATGCTCTCTCCGTCATGAGGATAGAAATTATAAACATAATTCCTATTCTCATGGACTTCATGAAGAGGATAAAACTTGGAGTAAAAGAGAGACTGGATCTCTTCCCAATCCAGCAGGTGAGAGTCATCTAGTAGCCTATACCATTCCAATGCTTTTCCTTTCAGTGACAAGGCAAATAATTTCCTCATGACTTCATCTCTTGTCAAACCTGAAATCTTAAACAACTCACAAAGTTCTGTAAGTTTCAACAAATGAATACTAGGATTGACTGTCCCATCATAACAATCATTCCTAATTATTTCAATTATCCCAAGTGGTATTTGGAACGGGATACATTCAGTAGGTGGAGGAGACTTCTCTACCACGGGTGTGGTAAAGCGGCCTTCCCCAAGCAACGAACTAAGAGTGCGGTTTTCCATAAACATAACTAGTGAAACTAAAAACAAGAAACGAAAAGATTTAATTGCAAGATCTAAAGATATACCTTCAAACACTTACTTCCCCGGCAACGGCGCCAGAAATAGCTTGATGTCTACACACGCTTCTATTCTTGTAGACTATGTTGGGCCTCCAAGCGCAGAGGTTTGTAGGACAGCAGCAATTTCCCTCAAGTGGATGACCTAAGGTTTATCGAACTCAGGGAAGTAGAGGTTGAAGATGGTCTCTCTCAAGCAACCCTGCAACTAAGATACAAGAAGTCTCTTGTGTCCCCAACACACCTAATACAACTAGGAGTTGTATAGGTGCACTAGTTCGGCGAAGAGATGGTAAAATATGGATGATAGGAGTGGCAAAGCAAAGTAATATAAATCTGTAATAAAAAGTGCAGCAAGCAAACAAGTGGTAAACGTGAGCACAAATTGTTGGGGAACGTAGTATTTTAAAATTTTCCTACGATCACACAAGATCTATCTACCAGATGCATAGCAACGAGAGTGAAGAGTGTGTCTACGTACCCTCGTAGACCGGAAGCGGAAGCGTCAAGTGACGCGGTTGATGTAGTCGAACTTCTTCGCGATTCAACCGATCAAGCACCGAACGTACGGCACCTCTGCGTTCAGCACACGTTCAGCTTGATGACGTCCCACGAGCTCTTGATCCAGTTGAGCTTCACGGGAGAGTTTCGTCAGCACGACGGCGTGGTGACGGATATGATGTATCTACCGGCGCAGGGCTTCGCCTAAGCACTGCGACGGTATGACCGAGGTGTGTTTCTGTGGAGGGGGGCACCACACACGGCTGGAACAATTCAACTTGTGTGTCTTCGGGTGCCCCCCTGCCCCCGAATATAAAGGATCAAGGGAGGAGGGCCGGCCGGCCTCCTATGGTGCGGCTAGGGCAATCCTACTAGGAATAGGATTGCAATCCTATTCCTAGTAGGAGTCCACCAAGAAGGAAGAGAGGGAAAGGAAAAAGGAGGGAGAGGTGGCGCCCCCCAATCCTAATCCAACTAGGATCCCCTGGTGGGGCGCCGGCCAGCCTCTATGGGCTGCCTCTCTCCTTTCCTTAAGGCCCACTATGGACCACCCCCCTTCGTAGGGGGTTCCGGTAACCCCCTCCGGCAATCCAGTTAAATCCGAAACTTTTCCGGAACACTTCCGGTGTCCGAATATAGTCGTCCAATATATCAATCTTTATGTCTCGGACATTCCGAGACTCCTCGTCATGTCCGTGTTCTCATCCGGGACTCCGAACTACCTTCGGTACATCAAAACTCATAAACTCATAATACCGATCGTCATCAAACGTTAAGCGTGCGGACCCTACGGGTTCGAGAACTATGTAGACATGACCGAGACTCATCTCCGCTCAATAACCAATAGCGGAACCTGGATGTTCATATTGGCTCCTACATATTCTACGAAGATCTTTTATCGGTCAAACCGCATAACAACATACGTTGTTCCTTTTGTCATCAGTATGTTACTTGCCCGAGATTCGATCGTCGGTATCTCCATACCTAGTTCAATCTCGTTACCGGCAAGTCTCTTTACTCTTTCCGTAACACATCATCTCGTGACTAACTCATTAGTCTTTTGCTTGCAAGGCTTATTGTGATGTGTGTTACCGAGAGGGCCCAGAGATACCTCTCCGACACTCGGAGTGACAAATCCTAATCTTGATCTATGCCAACACCACGAATACTTTCGGAGACACCTGTAGAGCATCTTTATGATCACCCAGTTACGTTGTGACGTTTGATAGCACACAAGGTGTTCCTACAGAATTCGGGAGTTGCATAATCTCATAGTCATAGGAACATGTACAAGTCATGAAGAAAGCAATAGCAGTAAAACTAAATGATCGTAGTGCTATGCTAACGGATGGGTCTAGTCCATCACATCATTCTCCTAATGATGTGATCCCGTTGATCAAATGACAACTCATGTCTATGGCTAGGAAACATAGCCATCTTTGATCAATGAGCTAGTCTAGTAGAGGCATACTAGGGACATACTATTTTGTCTATGTATTCACACATGTATCAAGTTTCCGGTTAATACAATTCTAGCATGAATAAAAGACATTTATCATGATATAAGGAAATACAAATAACATCTTTATTATTGCCTCTAGGGCATATTTCCTTCAGTCTCCCACTTGCACTAGAGTCAATAATCTAGCTCACATCGTCATGTGATTTAATACCGATAGTTCACATCGTTATGTGAATAACACCCATAGTTCACATCGCCATGTGACCAATACCCAAAGGGTTTACTAGAGTCAATAATCTAGTTCACATCGCTATGTGATTAATACCCAAGAGTAATAAGGTGTGATCATGTTTTGCTTGTGAGAGAAGTTTAGTCAACGGGTCTGTCACATTCAGATCCGTATGTATTTTGCAAATTTCTATGTCTACAATGCTCTGCATAGAGCTACTCTAGCTAATTGCTCCCACTTTCAATACACATCCAGATTGATACTTAGAGTCATCTGGATTTAGTGTCAAAGCTTGCATCGGCGTAACCCTTTACGACGAACTCTTTTTCACCTCCATAATCGAGAAACATTTCCTTAGTCATCCAATTACTAAGGATAATTTTGACCGCTATACAGTGATCTACTCCTGGATCACTATTGTACCCCCTTGACAAACTCATGGCAAGGTGCACAACATGTTTGGTACACAGCATGGCATACTTTATAGAACCTATGGCTGAGGCATAGGGAATGACTTTCATTCTCTCTATATTTTTCTGCCGTGGTCTGGCTTTGAGTCTTACTCAACTTCACACCTTACAAGTCAGGCAAGAACTCCTTCTTTGACTGATCCATTTTGAACTACTTCAAAAAATCTTATCAAGGTATGTACTTATCGAAAGTCTTATCAAGCGTCTTGATCTATCTCTATAGATCTTGATGCCCAATATGTAAGCAGCTTCACCAAGGACTTTCTTTGAAAAACTCCTTTCAAACACTGCTTTATGCTTTCCAGAAAATTCTACATCATTTCTGATCGACAATATGTCATTCACATATACTTATCAGAAAGGTTGTAGTGCTCCCACTCACTTCTTGTAAATACAGGCTTCACCGCAAGTCTGTATAAATCTATATGCTTTAATCAACTTATCAAAGCATATATTCCAACTCCGAGATGCTTGCACCAGTCCATAGATGGATCGCTGGAGCTTGCACATTTTGTTAGCACCTTTAGGATTGACAAAACCTTCGGGTTGCATCATATACAATTTTTCTTTATTAAAGAATGCAGTTTTGTTATCCATTTGCCAGATTTCATAAAATGCGGCAATTGCTAACATGATTCGGACAGACTTAAGCATCGCTACGGGTGAGAAAGTCTCATTGTAGTCAACTCATTGAACTTGTCGAAAACCTTTTGCAACAAGTCGAGCTTTGTAGACAGTAACATTACCATCGGCGTCAGTCTTCCTCTTAAAGATCCATTTATTTTCGATGGCTTGCCGATCATCGGGCAAGTCAACCAAAGTCCACACTTTGTTCTCATACATGGATCCCATCTCAGATTTCATGGCCTCAAGCCATTTTGCGGAATCTGGGCTCATCATCGCTTCCTCATAGTTCGTAGTTTTATCATGGTCCAGTAACATGACTTCCAGAACCGGGTTGCCGTACCACTCTAATGCGGAACGAACTCTGGTTGATCTACGAAGTTCAGCAGAAACTTGATCTGAAGTTTCATGATCATCATCATTAGCTTCCTCGCTAATTGGTCTAGGAATCACTGGAACTAGTTTCTGTGATGTTCCACTTTCCAATTCGGGAGAAGGTACAATTACCTCGTCAAGTTCTACTTTCCTCCCACTCACTTCTTTCAAGAGAAACTCCTTCTCTAGAAAGGATCCACTCTTAGCAACAAAGACCTTCCCTTCGGATCTGTGATAGAAGGTGTACCCAACAGTTTCTTTTGGGTATCCTATGAAGATTTACTTCTCCGACTTGGGTTCGAGCTTATCATGTTGAAACTTTTTCACATAAGCATCGCAGTCCCAAACTTAAAGAAATGACAGCTTAGGTTTCTCGTCAAACCACAGTTCATACGGTGTCATCTCCACGGATTTAGATGGTGCCCTATTTAACGTGAATGTAGCTGTCTCTAATGCATAACCCCAAAAGCGATAGTGGTAGATCGGTAAGAGACATCATCGATCGCACCATATCTAATAAAGTACGGTTATGACGTTCGGACACACCATTACACTATGGTGTTCCAGGTGGCGTGAGTAGTGAAACTATTTCACATTGTTTTTACTGAAGGCCAAACTCGCTAACTCAAATATTTTACCTCTACGATCATATCATAGAAACTCTTATTTTCTTGTTACGATGATTCTCCACTTCACTCTGAAATTCTTTGAACTTTTCAAATGTTTCAGACTTGTGCTTCATTAAGTAGATATACCCATATCTGCTCAAATCATCAGTGAAGGTCAGAAAATAACGATACCCGCCGCGAGCTTCAGCACTCATTGGTCCACATACATCTGTATGTATGATCTCCAACAAATCTGTTGCTCGCTCCATTGTTCCGGAGAACGGAGTTTTAGTCATCTTGCCCCTGAGGCATGGTTCGCAAGCACCAAGTGATTCATAATCAAGTGATTCCAAAAAGTCCATCACTATGGAGTTTCTTCATGAGCTTTACACCATTATGACCTAAACGGCAGTGCCACAAATAAGTTGCACTATCATTATTAACCTTGCATCTTTTGGCTTCAATATTATGAATATGTGTATCACCACGATCGAGATCCAACAAACCATTTTCATTGGGTGTATGACCATAGAAGGTTTTATTCATGTAAACAGAATAACAATTATTCTCTAACTTACATGAATAACCGTATTGCAATAAACATGATCAAATCATATTCATGTTCAACACAAACACCAAATAACACTTATTTAGGTTCAACACTAATCCCGAAAGTATAGGGAGTGTGCGATGATGATCATATCAATCTTGGAACTACTTCCAATACACATCGTCACTTCATCCTTTAACTAGTTTCTGTTCATTATGCAACTTCCTTTTCGAGTTACTACGCTTTAGCAACTAAACCAGTATCAAATACCGAGGGGTTGCTATGAACACTAGTAAAATACACATCAATAATCTGTATATCAAATATACCTTTGTTCACTTTGCCATCCTTCTTATCCGCCAAGTATCTAGGGCAGTTCCACTTCCAGTGACCATTTCCTTTGCAGTAGAAGCACTTAGTTTCAGGCTTGAGTTTAGCTTTGGGTTTCTTCATGGGAATGACAACTTGCTTGTCATTCTTCTTGAAGTTCCCCTTCTATCCCTTTGCCCTTTACTTGAAACAAGTGGTCTTGTTAACCATCAACACTTGATGCTCTTTCTTGATTTCTACCTTCGCCGATTTCAGCATCGCGAAGAGCTCAGGAATTACTTTCATCATCCCTTGCATATTATAGTTCATCACGAAGTTCTACTAAGTTGGTGATAGTGCCTAGAGAACTTTGTCAATTACTATCTTATCTGTAAGATTAACTCCCACTTGATTCAAGCAATTGCAGTACCCAGACAATCTGAGCACATGCTCACTGGTTGAGCTATTCTCCTCCATCTTGTAGGCAAAGTACTGTCAGAGGTCTCATACCTCTCGACACGGGCATGAGTATGAAATACTAATTTCAACTCTTGGAACATCTTATATGCTCCGTGGCGTTCAAAACGTTTTTGAAGTCCCGGTTCTAAGCCGTAAAGCATGGTGCACTTAAACTATCAAGTAGTCATCATACCGAGCTTTTGTCGAAACGTTCATAACGTCTGCATCTGCTCCTGTAATAGGTCTGTCACCTAGCGGTGCATCAAGGACATAATTCTTCTGTGCAGCAATGAGGATAATCCTCAGATCACGGAACAATTCCGCATCATTGCTACTAACATCTTTCAACTTAGTTTTCTCTAGGAACATAAAACAAATTATAAACGGGGAGCAACATCGTGAGCAATTGATCTACAACATAGATATGCTAATACTACGAGGACTAAGTTCATGATAAATTAAAGTTCAATTTAATCATATTAATTAAAGAACTCCCACTTAGATAGACATCCCTCCGGTCATCTAAATGATCACGTGGTCCAAATCAACTAAACCATGTCCGATCATCACGTGAGATGGAGTAGTTTCAATGGTGAACATCTTATGTTGATCATATCTACTATATGATTCACGTTCGACCTTTCGGTCTCCAGTGTTCCGAGGCCATATCTGCATATGCTAGGCTCGTCAAGTTTAACCCGAGTATTCTGCGTGTGCAAAACTGGCTTACACCCGTTGTATTTGAACGTAGAGCTTATCACACCCGATCATCACGTGGTGTCTCGGCACGATGAACTTTCGCAACGGTGCATACTCAGGGAGAACACTTATACCTTGAAATTTAGTAAGGGATCATCTTATAATGCTACCGTCGTTCTAAGCAAAATAAGAAGCATAATAAGATAAACATCACATGCAATCAAAATATGTGACATGATATGGCCATCATCATCTTGTGCTTTTGATCTCCATCTCCAAAGCACCGTTATGATCACCTTCGTCACCGGCGCGACACCTTGATCTCCATCGTAGCATCGTTGTCGTCTCGCCAACTATTGCTTCTACGACTATCGCTACCGCTTAGTGATAAAGTAAAGCAATTACATGGCGATTGCATTTCATACAATAAAGCGACAACCATATGGCTCCTGCCAGTTGCCGATAACATTACAAAACATGATCATCTCATACAAAACCGTATAACTCATCATGTTTTGACCATATCACATCACAACATGCCCTGCAAAAACAAGTTAGACGTCCTCTACTTTGTTGTTGCAAGTTTTACGTGGCTGCTACGGGCTTAGCAAGAACCGTTCTTACCTACGCATACAAAACCACAACGATGTTTCGTCAAGTATGTGCTGTTTTAACCTTCACAAGGAACGGGCGTAGCCACACTTGATTCAGCTAAAATGAGAGAGACAGACACCCGCCAGTCACCTTTAAGCAACGAGTGCTCGTAACGGTGAAACCAGTCTCGCGTAAGCGTACGCGTAATGTCGGTCCGGGCCGCTTCATCTCACAATACCGCCGAAGCAAAGTATGACATGCTGGTAAGCAGTATGACTAGTATCGTCCACAACTCATTGTGATCTACTCGTGCATATCATCTACGCATAGACCTGGCTCATGATGCCACTGTTGGTGAACGTAGTATTTTAAAATTTTCCTACGATCACGCAAGATCTATCTACCAGATGCATAGCAATGAGAGTGAAGAGTGTGTCTACGTACCCTCGTAGACCGGAAGCGGAAGCGTCAGGTGACGCGGTTGATGTAGTCGAACTTCTTCGCGATTCAACCGATCAAGCACCGAACGTACGGCACCTCCGCGTTCAGCACACGTTCAGCTTGATGACGTCCCACGAGCTCTTGATCCAGTTGAGCTTCACGGGAGAGTTTCGTCAGCACGACGGCGTGGTGACGGATATGATGTATCTACCGGCGCAGGGCTTCGCCTAAGCACTGCGACGGTATGACCGAGGTGTGTTTCTGTGGAGGGGGGCACCACACACGGCTGGAACAATTCAACTTGTGTGTCTTTGGGTGCCCCCCTGCCCCCGTATATAAAGGAGCAAGGGAGGAGGGCCGGCCGGCCTCCTATGGTGCGGCTAGGGCAATCCTACTAGGAATAGGATTGCAATCCTATTCCTAGTAGGAGTCCACCAAGAAGGAAGAGAGGGAAAGGAAAAAGGAGGGAGAGGTGGCGCCCCCAATCCTAATCCAACTAGGATCCCCTGGTGGGGCGCCGGCCAGCCTCTATGGGCTGCCTCTCTCCTTTCCTTAAGGCCCACTATGGACCATCCCCCTTCGTAGGGGGTTCCGGTAACCCCCTCCGGCAATCCAGTTAAATCCGAAACTTTTCCAGAACACTTCCGGTGTCCGAATATAGTCGTCCAATATATCAATCTTTATGTCTCGGACATTTCGAGACTCCTCGTCATGTCCGTGATCTCATCCGGGACTCCGAACTACCTTCGGTACATCAAAACTCATAAACTCATAATACCGATCGTCATCAAACGTTAAGCGTGCGGACCCTACGGGTTCGAGAACTATGTAGACATGACCGAGACTCATCTCCGCTCAATAACCAATAGCGGAACCTGGATGTTCATATTGGCTCCTACATATTCTACGAAGATCTTTTATCGGTCAAACCGCATAACAACATACGTTGTTCCTTTTGTCATCGGTATGTTACTTGCCCGAGATTCGATCGTCGGTATCTCCATACCTAGTTCAATCTCGTTACCGGCAAGTCTCTTTACTCGTTCCGTAACACATCATCTCGTGACTAACTCATTAGTCTTTTGCTTGCAAGGCTTATTGTGATGTGTGTTACCGAGAGGGCCCAGAGATACCTCTCCGACACTCGGAGTGACAAATCCTAATCTTGATCTATGCCAACACCACGAATACTTTCGGAGACACCTGTAGAGCATCTTTATGATCACCCAGTTACGTTGTGACGTTTGATAGCACACAAGGTGTTCCTATAGAATTCGGGAGTTGCATAATCTCATAGTCATAGGAACATGTATACGTCATGAAGAAAGCAATAGCAGTAAAACTAAATGATCATAGTGCTATGCTAACGGATGGGTCTAGTCCATCACATCATTCTCCTAATGATGTGATCTCGTTGATCAAATGACAACTCATGTCTATGGCTAGGAAACATAGCCATCTTTGATCAATGAGCTAGTCTAGTAGAGGCATACTAGGGACATACTATTTTGTCTATGTATTCACACATGTATCAAGTTTCCGGTTAATACAATTCTAGCATGAATAAAAGACATTTATCATGATATAAGGAAATACAAATAACATCTTTATTATTGCCTCTAGGGCATATTTCCTTCACAAATGGTATTGCAATGGTGGAAACAAGGCCTAGGCTTCGTACTTTCACTAGTGACAACTCCCAACAACATTAACATAGTCTAATCACATGATATTTCCCATAAAACATGCAATGGAGACGCACTCGGAGGTCATTCCTTTGTGGTCAAGAGAGGACGAGAATTGTGTAGGGCTACAAAAGCACACCTCAAAGTTCGTAGTTCTCAATCTATGGATTTCCCAATGTCACCGCGGCCATCCAAAGAGAGTACCACAATCACCACAACATATCTCAAGGATAGTCAAAGACAAGCACCAAGAGACTCTCAATCTTCAATCAACACACAAAAGAGGAAATCACTCATGAAAATATTCTTCTAATCCATGTCCAATAGACCGCTGTCACCTTGGTCTCGGGGATTATACTAGATAAAGACAAGTGAGTACATCAATCCAATACATAGAGGAAGGGGAAATATCATGGGATCACCCTAGATTAACATAGCCTATAATCACAACGAAGATCACATCATGGGAGAGAGAATTGACCACCCTCAGCCCCGAGGAGGAACTACTCCCGCATCATGGAGGGAGGAAGCAACGTCGATTGAGATGAATCCGGGGGCACTTCCCCGTCCCGGCAGGATGCCGGCACAGGAATTCTGGTCCCCCGAAACTTGGTGGCGATGGCGGCGGAGATCGGAATTGCTTCTGGAGAAAAGGGTTCTGGAATCAGGGTTTTCGCGACGGGAGAATAAATAGGAGGCCAAGTAGGGCACCAGAGGAGGTGGGAGCCCCCCAGGCGGCCCCCCGGCGCGGCCAGGGGTGGGGCCGCGCCATCAGGGCGCCTGGGGCCCCTCTGGCCCCCCTCTGGCCCCACTTCTGGCGCATGGAAGCTTCTGGAGCGCTGATTTTTTATATATTTTTCCTGGAATTTTTCTGGCAATTTAAGTAATGGGAAAACCTGAAATACAAAAACAGCAGAAAACAGAAACTGGCACTGGGGTGCACTGAGTTAATAGGTTAGTCCAAATATGATCAAAAGTGTATGAAAGTGTATCAAAAGCATAGCAATATCACCCAAAACATGCATGAAGCAAGCAGAAATTATAGATACGTTTGGGACGTATCAATTCATAATCAAGAGACTCCAAAAGTCCATCCGCATGAAGCTTCTGCATACGTTTGACACCAATATGACCAAGGCGGCAGTGCCACAAGTATGTGGGACTATCATTATCAACCTTACATCTTTTGGCATTCACACTATGAATATGTGTAACATCACGTTCGAGATTCATTAAGAATAAACCATTGACCAGCAGGGCATGACCATAAAACATTTCTCTCATATAAATAGAACAACCATTATTCTCGGATTTAAATGAGTAGCCATCTCGCATTAAACGAGATCCAGATACAATGTTCATGCTCAAAGCTGGTACTAAATAATAATTATTGAGGTTTAAAACTAATCCCGAAGGTAGATGCAGAGGTAGCGTGCCGACGGCGATCACATCGACCTTGGAACCATTCCCGACGCGCATCGTCATCTCGTCCTTCGCCAGTCTCCGCTTATTCTGCAGCTCCTGCTTTGAGTTACAAATGTGAGCAACTGCACCGGTATCAAATATCCAGGAGCTACTACGAGCGCTGGTAAGGTACACATCAATAACATGTATATCACATATACCTTTGACGTTGCCGACCTTCTTATCTGCTAAGTATTTGGGGCAGTTCTGCTTCCAGTGACCCGTTCCCTTGTAATAAAAGCACTCAGTCTCAGGCTTGGGTCCATTCTTTGGCTTCTTTCCGGCAACTAGCTTACCGGGCGCGGCAACTCCTTTGCCGTCCTTCTTGAAGTTCTTCTTACCCTTTCCTTTCTTGAACTTAGTGGTTTTATTCACCATCAACACTTGATGTTCTTTCTTGATCTCCACATCCGCTGATTTCAGCATTGAATACACCTCGGGGATGGACTTCTCCATCCCTTGCATATTGAAGTTCATCACAAAGCTCTTGTAGCTAGGTGGGAGCGACTGAAGGATTCTGTCAACAACCGCGTCATCTGGGAGATTAATTCCCAGCTGAGACAAGCGGTTGTGCAACCCAGACATTTTGAGTATATGTTCGCTGACAGAACTATTTTCCTCCATCTTACAACTGTAGAACTTGTCGGAGACTTCATATCTCTCGACTCGGGCATGAGCTTGGAAAACCATTTTCAGCTCTTGGAACATTTCATATGCTCCGTGCTGCTCAAAACGCTTTTGGAGCCCCGATTCTAAGCTGTAAAGCATGCCGCACTGAACCAGGGAGTAATCATCACTACGCGACTGCCAGGCGTTCATAACGTCTTGAGTTGCTGGGAAAACGGGTGCATCACCTAGCGGTGCTTCAAGGACATATGCTTTCTTGGCAGCTATGAGGATGATCCTCATGTTACGGACCCAATCCGTATAGTTGCTACCATCGTCTTTCAGCTTGGTTTTCTCTAGGAACGCGTTGAAGTTGAGGGCAACATTAGCGTGGGCCATTGGATCTACAAGACATATTGTAAAGATTTTAGACTATGTTCATGACAATTAAGTTCATCTAAACAAATTTAATGAACTCCCACTCAGATAGACATCTCTCTAGTCATCTAAGCGATACATGATCCGAATAGACTAGGCCGTGTCCGATCATCATGTGAGACGGACTAGTCATCAACGGTGAACATCTTTATGTTGATCGTATCTTCTATACGACTCATCTTCGACCTTTCGGTCTTCCGTGTTCCGAGGCCATGTCTGTACATGCTAGGCTCGTCAAGTGAACCCTAAGTGTATTGCGTGTGTAAATCTGGCTTACACCCGTTGTATGCGAATGTTAGAGCCTATCACAGCCGATCATCACGTGGTGCTTCAGAACAACGAACCTTAGCAACGGTGCACAGTTAGGGGGGACACAATTCTTGAAATTTTAGTGAGAGATCATCTTATTTACTACCGTCGTTCTAAGAAAATAAGATGTAAAACATGATAAACATCACATGTAATCAAATAGTGACATGATATGGCCAATATCATTTTGCTCCTTTTGATCTTCATCTTCGGGGCTCCATGATCATCATCGTCACCGGCACGACACCATGATCTCCATCATCATAATCTCCAGCATCGTGTCTTCATGAAGTTATCACGCCAAACGGTACTTCTACTACTATGGCTAACGGTTAGCAATAAAGTAAAGTAATTACATGGCGTTTTCAATGACACGCAGGTCATACAATAAAATAAAGACAACTCCTATGGCTCCTGCCGGTTGTCATACTCATCGACATGCAAGTCGTGATTCCTATTACAAGAACATGATCAAGTCGTGATATGAACAATGTGATATGCCAATTACTATTTACCCTTCATAAGGACCCTTTTCATAGAATCCGATCCGACTAAAGTGGGAGAGACAGACACCCGCTAGCCACCTTATGCAACTAGTGCATGTCAGTCGGTGGAACCTGTCTCACGTAAGCGTACGTGTAAGGTCGGTCCGGGCCGCTTCATCCCACGATGCCGCCGAATCAAGATAAGACTAGTAGCAGCAAGTAAATTGACATGATCTACGCCCACAACAATCTTGTGTTCTACTCGTGCAAAGTAACTACGCATAGACCTAGCTCATCATGCCACTGTTGGGGATCATTGCAGAAAATCAAAAAACAATCCTACGCATCACCAAGATCTATCTATGGAGTCTACTAGCAACGAGAGGGAAGTGCATCTTCATACTTTGAAGATCGCGATGCGGAAGCGTTGCAAGAACACGGATGAAGGAGTCGTACTCGTATCGATTCAGATCACGGTTGATTCTGATCTAAGCGCCGAACAACGGCGCCTCCACGTTCAACACACGTGCAGCCCGGAGACGTCTCTCACGCCTTGATCCAGCAAGGGGAGAGGGAGAGGTTGGGAAAGACTCCGTCCAGCAGCAGCACGACGGCGTGGTGGTGGTGGAGGAGCATGGCACTCCAGCAGGGCTTCGCCAAGCACCGCAAGAGACGAGGAGGGAGAGGGGTAGGGCTGCGCCAAGAGGGAGAGGTTCTCGTTCATCTGGCAGCCCCGAAACCCCTCATATATATAGGGGAAGAGGAGGGGCTGCGCCCCCATCTAGGGTTCCACCCCTAGGGGTGGTGGCCAGCCCTAGATCCCATCTAGGGGGCAACCTGAGGGGGAGAGAGGGGAGGCGCACCCTAGGTGGGCCTTAGGCCCATCTAAGCCTAGGGTTTCCCTCTTCCCCTTCTCCCTGCGCCTTGGGCCTTGTTGGGGGGGGGGGGGGCGCACCAGCCCACCTGGGGCAGGTCCCTTCCCACACTTGCCCCACGCAAACCTCTGGGGCTGGTTGCCCCTCCCGATGAACCCCCGGAACCCTTCCGGTGGTCCCGGTACGTTACCGATAACGTCCGGAACATTTCCGGTGACCAAAATGGGACTTCCCATATATAAATCTTTACCTCCGGACCATTCCGGAACTCCTCGTGACGTCTGGGATCTCATCCGGGACTCCGAACAACATTCGGTAACCACGTACTACATTCCCTATAACCCTAGCGTCATCAAACCTTAAGTGTGTAGACCCTACGGGTTCGGGAACCATGCCGTCGTGACCGAGACATATCTCCGGCCAATAACCAACTGTGGGATCTGGATACCCATGTTGCCTCCCACATGTTCCACGATGATCCCGTATACGATTCCCTTTGTCTATCGGTATGGTACTTGCTCGAGATTCGATCGTCGGTATACCGATACCTTGTT
The DNA here is from genome assembly GCA_902687465.1 of Secale cereale. Lineage (NCBI taxonomy): Eukaryota > Viridiplantae > Streptophyta > Magnoliopsida > Poales > Poaceae > Secale > Secale cereale. The sequence goes on from LR738711.1 coordinate 946,030,094, forward strand.
CAACCTCGTTATGGCAAGTCTCTTTACTTGTTCCGTAACACATCATTCCATGACTAACCCCTTAGTCACATTGAGCTCATTACGATGATGTATTACCGAGTGGGCCCAGAGATACCTCTCCATCATACGGAGTGACAAATCCCAGTCTCGGTTCGTGCCAACCCAACAGATACATTCGGGGATACCTGTCGTGTACCTTTATAGCCACCCAGTTACGTTGTGACGTTTGGCACACCCAAAGCACTCCTACGGTATCCGGGAGTTGCACAATCTCATGGTCTAAGGAAAGGATACTTGACATTGGAAAAGCTTCAGCATACGAACTACACGATCTTGTGCTAGGCTTAGGATTGGGTCTTGTCCATCACATCATTCTCCTAATGATGTGATCCCGTTATCAATGACATCCAATGTCCATGGTCGGGAAATCGTAACCATCTGTTGATCAACGAGCTAGTCAACTAGAGGCTTACTAGGGACACATTGTGGTCTATGTATTCACACATGCATTACTATTTCCGGATAATACATTTAAAGCATGAACAATAGACAATTATCATGAACAAGGAAATATAATAATAACCATTTTATTATTGCCTCTACGGCATATTTCCAACAACCGGGACTAAAGGTTTAATCCTTTAGTCCCGGTTGAGGTACGAACCGGGACTAAATAGTGTGATGCCCTTTAGTCCCGGTTCGTGACTCAAACCGGGACTAAAGGGCCAATTTCTCAAACTCTAA
>LR738711.1:946030847-946057532 GCA_902687465.1 Secale cereale
AAAAAAACAAAAAAAAGATAAAACTTCAAAAAAAAAAATCCTACGTGATGTAGTTATATTACTACATAAACTAGTTATCAAAATTAAAAAACTTAAATTTGGACATGTTTGGCAAAAAAGTGTTATGAAAAAGTAAAACGGCTATACCTTTCGCATACGATGTCGAAAAAAAACGTATAATATATCAAATTGTTCAGCACGAAAAACCGCATCCGATTTCAACGGCCCATGTACTGTTTGCAATTTTTTAGAATCCTCAAATTCTAAAAGGAAAAAAAGACATGCTCAAATTTCTGTTTTTTAATTTTAATTAAATATGGTCAAACTATGGTCAAAATACTTATTCAAGAAGTATTAGTGCTACTCAAAAATTATTCAAGAATATTAGTGTTACTAAATAATTATTTTAGTTTTTTTGAATTTTCGTCAAATCTGGTCAAACTATGATCAAACTATGGTCAAACTACTTATTCAAGAAAAATATTAGTGTTACTAAATAATTATTGTTTTTAAGAATAATAGTTTCAAACTCAAACAGTTAAATGTGTGACTTCATGCTCAAGCTAAACTCCTGAAGGTTAATAGGATTGACATCCTAATATTGTCAAGAAAACAACAAGTGCAGACTTGGAAAGGGGGGAATAGAACCCGAAAGTTAAGCGTGCAGGCTGGAGTAGTGAGAGGATGGGTGACCGGCCGGGAAGTTAGATGATTTGGAATGTTGGGGTGAATAGAGATTAGAGGTTAAATTGAGTAGTGATGAGGGGTGAATGATTAGAGAATAAATTTGGACATCGGAAATTTTTTGAAAAAAAAATCGTAAATTTACCTTTAGTCCCGGTTGGTGTTACCAATCGGGACTAAATGTGGAGCTCTAGACAGCAGCCACGTGGAGGGCCTTTAGTCCCGATTCGTATAAGAACGGTGACTAAAGGGGGAACCATTTTCTACTAGTGTATCTATAGCAGTTCGCTCTCTCAAGTACTCCCGGCCAAACATTGCTACTAGTGTATCTAGACACGTGGACTCGCTCATTCGGACATTCTCATCAATGAGATCACTGGGTACTCCGTATGCAAGCATCCGAATAGCTGCATCGAATAGCTACAGTGCATTTATGATAAGAGGAGAAGGCAATCTTTCCAAGGGCATCTTCCTTGCACTCGAATTACTTTACCGCACGCCACCAACCCTCCTAGATACAGTTAAATACATGTCTAGCCACTCGAAAATGGTGCCGGAATAGGTGGTGCTTGAAGAGCGGGTTAGGAGACTCGATGTAGTCTTGCTAGAGTAGGCAATGGCCGCTCTCTTGGTTGCTATTTAATGCCAGAGTGTGCCCTGGGATCGAACCCTTCAACATCGGTCGCTGGCTACTAAAGTGGTCATGGACGACCAATGCAGCAGTCGCAATCTTCTCATCGTCGAATGAAGACTCATCCGAATCGCAAATGAAATTGTGGAATAAGTGCTCGTCACTTGAGTCCATTTGTATCTTGCGGGTGAACCATGGAATAGCTTGTGGGTGTCATGGAAGATGTCAGCTCGTCAAGAGCCTCGCGCCTCTCCGAGAGTAGGTGACAAAATTCTCGGCGTCCGACGAGTGAGGTAGCCGCGCTTGCATGCGGCCGGCAGCGGGAGGCGATGGTGCAAATGCGTCAACGTCGGGGTACCGCTAAGATGTTGAAAATGGTGAGATAATTGCATCTATAGTCCTCGTACTCGCTGGCGACGTCCAATTCAGTCCTGGAACTTGTGTATAGCTTCGATATGGTCCCGGTACATGAAAATACGTGGTCAATACAGTCCCTGAGGTTGAAACGTCAGTCCTAGCTCTACACGCCACATATGCATCTCGTATTTCTGTAGTGAAGGCCACATCCATATGCGGTCCATATCTGAGTGGGCCGAGAAATAAAATGAAAAAAAAGACACAACTTTTTTTTTGAGGCAAGAAAAAAAAAAAGACACAACTAGGATTCGAACCCACAAGCTCTGCCCAACCACACTTTCGGAGCGGACCACCAGATCAAGTGTGTAATCTTGTTTAACTTGGGGATGTACACAATTTTATACGCATATAACTGTTTCTTTAAAAATATACATGGATTTTAAAATATTCATGAGTTAAAAAAAACGTTCATAGATTCACAAAATGTTCATGATTAAAAAGGAAAACGTTGTGTCTACAACAAATGTCAGTAAATTTTATAAAATATTCGAAAAAATGCTTGGGAAATTTTTAAAAAGATAATGCCCAAATTGTACAAAAATAATCACTGATTCAAGAATGTATTGATGAATTCAAAAATGTTCGTCACAAAAAAAGTTTCTGAGTTTCAAAAGTTTTTCACGAATTTCACAAAAAAATTGCCGATGCAAAAATAAAATAAAATTTGTTGACGAGTTCCAGAAAACATGTACGCAGTTTCAGAAAATATTCGTGAATTCAAAAAATATTCACTAACATGAAAAAAGTTTATGGATTTATAAAATGTTCGCAACTTCAAAAATATGGTGAACATTTTGGGAGTGCATCTCCTCACATATTTATATGGAGTGCAACTTACATAATTCCAAAAATAATCGCAACTTAGAAAACGTTCACAACTTGTACAAAATACTCCCTCCGTCCCGAAATACTTGTCGTAGAAATGACTAAAAATGGATGTATCTAACACTAAAATACGTCTAGATACATCCATTCCTCCGACAAGTATTTTCGGACGGAGGGAGTACTAATTATATAGGGCATGCTTCTCCTCACATATCAAACACACACACTTGGTATTCAAGAATTGATTTTTTTATGTTCATTGATTCAAATAATGCTCATGATTCAAAAGTAAAAGTTTGTGTATACACAAATTGTCCTACAATTTATGAAAATATTCAAGAAAATGCTTGTTATTTAGAAAAATATATTTCCTAAATTTTGAAAATAAAGTTCACTGATTCAAAAATATATTGATGAATTCAAAAAATGTTCATCACAAAAAAATGTTTCTGCATTTCAAAAGTTATTCAAGAATTAAACAAAAATGTTCGCCTATGCGAAAAAAACTTGTTTAGGAGTTCCAAAAAACATGTACGCCATGTCAAAAAGTATTCACGAATTTGTATGTATATGCACAATATTTTCAAAATTGTATAGTAGCACATCACCGTGCAATATTTCATCAATATATGTGCTTGTATGTGGCAGATACAAAAAAGATAAATACATGAAAAAAGACTTGTTGAAGAAAAATTCATAAAAAACGCTAACATTATTTTAAATTCTGGATAATTTTTAGAAAAGGGAATTTTTTTTGTATTGCTGTACAAAATTTAAAATTCAGAACATGAAAAGGGGGATGTTTATATATATATCTGTTAATCATGATTTTGTCTGTACAAGGCCATTAATGTGGTGGCTTGCGCGCAAAGTTTTGCTTGGGGTCGCGGGTTCGAAACTTGGCTGCACGCATTCTTCAAATTCTGTTCGCACTTTTTATATTCCCGTACATTGTTTTGAATATTTTTATAAAACCGTTGACATATTTTGTAGAAACGAACCTTTATTTTTTTAATATAGAACTTTTTTTGAATCAACGAACGTTTTGAATAAAAACTCATGAACATTTTATAGATTCACGAATTTTTTTAAAAGCCAAGAACTCACATACTAATACGGTATGCATCACGTTATATACATGATCATGTGCTTGTTCTGGAGGCTTGGTCGCGCAGCATTGAACCACAGGTGTGCAGGTTCGAATTCCAGAGCCTGCGTTATTTTTCCCTTTTTCACGGCCGACTAGCATATGGGCCATATACCGTCGTCACGGCCCATGTTTTGTTCTGGCGGTTTGCGTTTTTTTTTTCTCAGCCCACGTGTCACTGTCAGCAGACATAGTCTGTGAGTGTGTGCGTGGTGACCATGAGCAGTTGTATCCACGGTCAAGCCGTGCTAGTAGTTGGTGTAGTAGTGCAGGTGTGTTGAATCCTAATTCCTCTCAACATGGTATCAGACGCAGAGGTTAACCCTTCCGCGCACGATTCCCCTTCCGCTGCCATGGATTCCAACCCCATCCACACCCCTCCTCCCTTTCTCGACGGCACTGACGCCGCTCCGGCTGCCGCGGCCGAGCACGCCGACGGCGAGCTCTCGAGCCCTGCAGCCTCTCCTACCGCGCTTCGCATCGCCCCTGCGAACGCCGCGCCAGTTGCTCAGGCGGCCGCGCCCGTTGCTCGGGCGGCTGCACCCCAGCCCGCCTCTCCCTCTGTCCTGCAGACGGTCGACATCCGTCGTCTTGTCCTGGTGGTTCTCGATCTCGCCGCCGGCAACTACGCTCAGTGGCGCCGGCACTTCGACACCGCGTTGGGCATGTTCGGGCTCCACGATCACGTTGAGGCCGACGCTCTCCATCGTCCCGACGACCCCGAGTGGGTGATGGCTGACCACGCCGTCGTCCACTGGCTCTCCTCCACCATCACACAGGAGCTCCTTGATGCGGTTATGCAACCCGAGGACACCGCCGTTGCGGTCTGGGACGCCGTCGACGCCATCTTCCGGGCCAACCAGCTCTCGCGCGCCGTCTACGTCGACGCTGAGTACCATGCCCTCGTGCAGGAGGGTCTGTCCATCATGCAGTACTGCACCAAGCTCAAGGTCTACACCGACCAACTTCGCGATCTGGGCCAGCCGGTCTCTGAACCGCGCCAGGTGTTCCATCTACCGCGCGGCCTCAACCGCCAGTACCATGCCGCCATCCCTCACATCACTTCGCGCGATCCCCTCCCCTCCTTTCTGCAGACCCGCTCATTTCTGCTGCTGGAGGAACTTCGCGCCGATCAGGCGGCGCGTCACCAGGGCGCCCATGCTCTGGTCGCCGCGCGCCCCACCGCGCCGCCACCGCCTGCTCCTGTTGGCGACACCAGCTTCGGCGTCGGCCGTGGGCGCGGGCGTGGGCGCCGCCGCGGACGCGGCAACTGGGGGGCCTCCGGCTCTGCTGGATCGCAACCGCCATGCCCTCCCTCTGGCTATCCTGCGCCTGCACCGGGCCCAAACTCGTGGACCGGTCTCGTACAGGCCTGGCCTGTCGCTTGGCGTGCCCCTGGCGCCGGCGTCCTCGGCCCCCGACCCGGCACTCCTCATCAGCAAGCCATGATGGCCATGCCGTCGCCTCCCTCGGCTTACGGGTACGTGGGGGCGCCGGCGCACCACCGCCATATGGCTACGCGCCTGCACCGCCTCTACCACAGCAAAACCAGCACGCCTGGGACATGGCGTCGCTCCAGGCGGCCCTGCACAGCGCCACCTCTGGTCCCTCGTCGTCCGGCAGCTCCTCTGATTGGTATCTCGACTCGGGCGCCGCAGCGCACATGGCATCTAACCTTGGTACACTCTCCTCTCTCCGTCCTTCTTCTACACATACCTCTGTCATCGTTGGTGATGGCACACATCTTCCAATCACGCACGTCGGCACAGGTTCCATCCCCACGTCCACCACTCCTGTCACTCTCGGTAGCGTTCTTCTAGCACCATCAATTATCAAAAACCTTCTCTCTGTTCGCCAACTCTGTCGAGAAAATACAGTCTCTGTCGAATTTTATGAATTTGGTTTTTCTGTGAAGGACCCGCGCACCCGGATTGTGATTCTCCGCAGTGATTCCGAGGGCGATCTCTATCGTGTGACCGGCACATCGTCGGCGCGTCCTCTCCGTGCTCTCCCGTTCGTTGGCACGGTCACTACAGACCTCTGGCATCAGCGACTGGGTCACCCCGGGGGCGCTCCGGCTGCTGGTTTTGAGTTCGCCTGCACTCAGTCCTCGCAGCACTCCTGCCGTGCGTGTCGTCTGGGCAAGAACATGCGTCTTCCTTTTCAGCAATCGCATAGTCGTAGTTTCTTTCCATTTCAGTTATTACATTTAGATATCTCGACATCTCCTGTCGCAAGTGTCTCTGGTTATCAATTCTATCTTGTAATCCTCGACGACTATACGCACTATGTTTGGACATTTCCCTTGCAACACAAATCTGAGGCGTTGCCTGTCATTACTCAGTTCTATGCGTACGTTCGCACTCAGTTTGAGCGGCCGGTTCTTTCCTTGCAAACTGACAATGGCCGAGAGTTTGATAACGCTGCTCTTTGCTCGCTCCTCGCCACTCATGGCTCTGTCCTCCGCCTCTCCAGCCCATACACCAGCCAACGGAATGGCAAGCCTGAGCGTGTCCTGCGCACCCTCAACGACGGTGTCCGTTCTCTCCTTTTTCACTCCTCAATGCCGCCGCGTTTTTGGGTCGAGGCACTCAGCACTTCCACTTATCTGCTCAACCGTCGTCCCTGCAGCGCCAGTTCACCCACGACGCCGCACGAGCTCTTCCTTGGAGTTGCGCCTGATTATTCCCTCCTACGAGTTTTTGGCTGTCAGTGTTACCCCAACACTTCCTCCACTGCCCGTCATAAACTTGCCCACCGCTCCGTCGCGTGTGTCTTTCTTGGCTACTCCTCCGATCACCGAGGTTATCGTTGCTTCGATCGCACCTCCGGGCGTGTTCTCACCTCCCGGCATGTTCGCTTTGACGAGCACACTTTTCCGTTTGCCGTCAACACACCCATCCCCACTTCCCCACCATACCAAGCCTTTCCACCGCTGCCACTCACCGGCGGGATCTGCTCGCCCTTACACGGGCGTTCACCTGCATCCCGCAGCGTCGCTCGCTCATCCTCCCATGCTCCAAGTGGCTCTGGATCGCCCGCGCCCTCTCTCCATTCAAACGGAGCCGCTGGATCGTCATCCAGCGGTCGAGCTGCCTCCCCGCCCCTCGCGCGCTCCTCCCATTCAAATTCCACCCCACGATCCTCATCGGACGGGCGGCGTGGGTCGTCTGTTGCCGCGTGCACTACTGATTCAAAATCAGGCGGCTCTTCTGTCACAGCTTCTTCGTCAAGCTCGGCTGCGTCCTCGTCCACCGGTCCCATGCCGACGCCCGCTCCACCGCCACACACCGGAGTGATCACACGCGCAAGCGCTAGCGTCTTTCATCCTAACACGTGCTATGCCCGCGACTACGCCTGCGTCATCGACACGGCTCCCCCCATCGGTGCTTCCCCGCTCCCCACCTCCGTCCGCGCCGCGGTGCGCGACCCCAACTGGCTCGCAGCCATGCGCGACGAATTCACTGCTCTCGTCGGCAACCGAACGTGGGAGCTCGTGCCTCGTCCGCCGCGTGTCAACCTCATCTCCGGCAAATGGGTTTTCCGCCATAAAACTCGCGCAGACGGCTCGCTCGAGCTGTACAAGGCCCGCTGGGTTGTGCGTGGATTCCGTCAGCGCCCAGGGATTGATTACGGTGAGACATTCTCGCCCGTCGTCAAACCAGCGACCATCCGCGCCGTCCTGACGATCGCCGCGTCACGGCAGTGGCCAGTCCATCAGCTTGACGTGAAAAACGCATTCCTTCATGGTGATCTTCACGAGGAGGTCTACTGCTTGCAACCCGCTGGGTTTGTTGATGCCACCAAGCCCGATCATGTCTGCAAGCTCGCCAAGTCGTTGTATGGCCTGAAGGAGGCGCCGCGCGCCTGGTTCCTCTGGTTTGCTCGTTTCGTCGCCTCGATCGGCTTCCGCGACACACGCTCTGACAGCTCGCTGTTCCTCTACACGCAGGGGTCGGATGCGGCGTTCCTGCTGCTATATGTGGACGACATCGTCCTCACTGCATGGAGCACTGCATTCCTTCGTCGCATTGTCTCACAGCTCACTGGCGAATTCGCCATGAAGGACCTCGGCGCTCTCCACTATTTCCTTGGCATCCGCGTCACTCGCTCGCCGTCGGGGTTCTTTCTTTCCCAGCAGCAGTACGCGGATGACATTCTCGAGCGCGCGGGCATGGACTCCTGCAAGACGGTGGCCACTCCAGTCGACACCAAAGCCAAGCTCCCGTCTGTCGATGGGCCGCCCGTCGATGATCCCACTGCGTACCGCAGCTTGGCAGGTGCCCTCCAGTACCTCACGATCACTCGTCCGGAGCTGGCCTATGTGGTGCAACAAGTATGCCTCCACATGCATGATCCACGGGCGGGTCACCTGACTCTGCTCAAACGTGTGCTGCGCTACGTGCGGGGCTCCACCAACCTCGGCCTTCATCTCCACGCCTCGGCGAACCTCGAGCTTCGCGCCTACACTGACGCGGACTGGGCTAGGGGTCCGGACACCCGGCGATCCACCTCCGGCTACTGCATCTACCTCGGCGACGCCCTCGTCAGCTGGTCTTCCAAGCAGCAAGCCACGGTCTCCCGGTCCAGCGCGGAGGCTGAGTACCGTGCCGTGGCCAATGCAGTCGCTGAGTGCGTCTGGCTCCGGCAGCTTCTCGGAGAACTGCTCTGCCCGGTGCGCTCCGCCACCCTGGTCTTCTGCGACAACATCTCGGCGGTCTACCTCTCCAGCAACCCCGTTCACCACCGGCGCACGAAGCACGTCGAGCTCGACATTCATTTTGTCCGAGAGCGCGTTGCATTGGGCGAGTTCCGTGTTCTGCATGTCCCCACGCGTCAGTAGTTCGCCGACGTGATGACAAAAGGGCAGCCGTCCGATGTATTCCGCGAGTTCCGCTCCAGTCTTTGCGTCTCCTCCAACGACGGCACGACTGCGGGGGGTGTCAGCAGACATAGTCTGTGAGTGTGTGCGTGGTGACCATGAGCAGTTGTATCCACGGTCAAGCCGTGCTAGTGCTAGTAGTGGGTGTAGTAGTGCAGGTAGTAGCACACATTCTAGCCACGGCTGTGGTCCTGTAACTGTATATATGCCAAGTGTGTTGAATCCTAATTCCTCTCAACAGTCACCTATGCAAATACGACATACGTATGCAACGTGTAGAGCCAGGACTGTTGTTTCAACCTCAGGGACTGTATTGACTACATATTTTCATGTACCAGGACCGTATTGAAGCAATACGTAAATTCCAGGACCAAGTTGGACGTCACCGGTGACTACAAGGATTATAGATGCAATTATCTCTGAAAGCATTTGTCCTGATCTGGGCTGAGACTGTCACGTTACGTCCGACGACTTCGAGGAATTAACTAGTAGCGCCAGCGCCACCCGCAGAGCAGAGCAGATCCAGGCATCCAGCCAATCAGATTAAGCTAGCGTTAGGTGGAGTGCCATCGGCGTCTCCTCTGCTCAGCCGGCCACCTACCGCTCCCCCCTCCGCAGATCTTCCGGTCATCGATCTCGCCGCTCGCCACACCGTGCTTGCCAGCAGAAGAGAGGCGATCAAGGCGCCATGGCCGAGGCGGCGGTGAGCACAAGGAAGCTGTACGGGTACGCGCTGTCGTCCAACTCGGTGCGCATCGCGGCGCTGCTCAACGAGAAGGAGCTCGACTACGAGCTCGTCGTCGTCGACGACACCAAGTCGCCGGAGTTCCTCGCCATCAACGTACGTACGCCCTCCCACTGACTTAGTGATGCAATCGCTTTACTAATTAACTGCGTTTGCGTGCGTCGTGCAGCCCTTGGGCCAGGTCCCGGCGTTCCAGGACGGCGACGACATCCTCTTCGGTACGCCCACCCCAAGAATTTCAGACTCGCCGGAGTTAAGTTGTCATCATTTTTTGGGCTAACCAACTGAACGAATTTGCCCGGACTTGGCTTGGGATCGCGTGCAGAGTCGCGCGCCATAAGCCGGTACATCGCGGCCAAGTACAGGTCCTCGGGCACGGACCTGCTGCCGGCGATGCCGTCGGCGAAGCTGGAGGTGTGGCTGGAGGTGGAGTCGCACCACTTCTACCCGGCCGTGGCCGACCTGGTGTACGAGATCCGCGTCAGGCCCCGCCTGCCGGGCGGCGCGCCTCCCGACCCGGCCGTGGTGGACGGGCTCGCCCGCAAGGTCGCCGACGTGCTCGACGTCTACGACGCGCACCTTGCCGCCGGGAACAGGTACCTCGCCGGCGATCAGTTCACGCTCGCCGACGTGAACCACATGGCGCAGCTGTTCGCCATGAGCCGGACACCCCGGGCGGCGGAGCTGGTCGCGGCCAGGCCGCACGTGCAGGCGTGGTGGGACGGCATCTCCGCACGCCCCGCCTGGAAGAAGACCGTCGCCGCGCTCCCCCTCCCGCCGGCGTGAGGACGCCGGTGGCCGGGTGTGGAATAAAAGGAGTCAATTACATCACCGGTGCTTAAACTTGGCGAGAAAAATCACTTTCGTGATAGAACTTGTGGTGTACATTGAACCGGTGCAACAACTTGGCTTCCTTGTGCAAATACAGTGCAAATCACAGTTGAATACGCTTTGCGGGGCTGACTAGGAATGTCAGCATTGCATGGGGCCCATTGTCAGCAATTGGGCGTGAGAGGCAGGGTGTGTGGCCTGTTGATTTGCAAAAATACCCACAAATTTTTTACAAGAAAGCCCCAGCAAGGTGGGTCATGCCTGTCAGTACAAAGTGTAAATAATCACGAAAATAAGGCCAGCTCGGTCTCGAAGCCGAGATCTGCAGCGTGCACGCTCACGGTACTAGCGACTGCAGCCCCAACATTTCTCATGTCCATACTGGATAGCTATTGTATTGTTTTAAGAAATATTTGATAGCTATTGTAAATATCTTATAACAAAGATGCTCACTGGGCATGGACTGCACTTAGTGCGGCCCATTTTGGGCGCGTTATTTTTTTAAGATATTTGCAAAACGCATGTAAAAAGTAATAAAATGATGTTCAAAAATTAGTGTCCTATAAATATTATGCATAAAAACTTATGATCAGTAAAATAAAAGCATTCAAAATGTTTAATGAATACGAACATGTTTGTACACTCGTGGCTCATACTAAAATTATAAAAAGTACTTAATGCAAACATTTAATAAATATGTATGGCCATTAAATTGTGTATACTTTTCAGTTTTGACCTATATTCATTGTTTATAAATAAATTTACGTATTACCACTATTGAATATTCACATCAACATTATGAATATTTTCTTATTATACAAACATTTTTTAAACAACATACTTATGAGTTACAAAATTATGTGTATCATTATTTAAACGTTTCTATAACTAAAAATAGTATTTTGAATTATAATTTAGGAAATATTTGTGTTCATTAATTATACAATCATTTTTTATAATTCATAAACTAAGTACATGAAAATTTCAAAATAATACGTGACCATTTTTTAAGTGAGTTATTTCATTGATATTATAACACACAAATATATCACACTGGTATTTTTTTTCTATTCGTGTGTTATAATACATATATTTCTAAAATACACAAATTTTATTAAAACAACTTCTTGAAGCAACATATTTTTTTTCTAAAGGGTGACTATTCAAATTGTTATTGTTTTAACTTATATGAGCATTTATTTGAATATATACGAACTTGTTTAATAGAATTATGCAATTTTTTGTATATTTATAAAATTAATAAGTGAATATTTTATGAAATTACATGAAGTTTAAAATGTTTTCTCTTTTACGTCTATTTATTATATTATTTATAACACATGATTATAGTTTACATATATAAAGTATACTTGTTATCTGGAGGCAATAATTGTCTTTGGTTGGAGTGGCAGGATCGATGGTAGGTCTTTGTGTGTTCACTAGTTCGAGTCCCTAAACCATCTTTTTAACTCGTATCAGAAATCTTAATTTACAATCTTTAATGATAATGATATAAGACAATATGCATTCATATGAGTCAACAAATTCCCAAGGTTGCAGTCGCTAGTTACGCGTGCCCAGTACCTACAGGTCCTCGGTCGAGTCTCCAATGGACCGATTTTGTTTTTTTCTAATGTAATATATGTAGGTTCATGAGACAACTACTTATTTTTACCAACGCCAGGTTTTTTTTGTGAGGAAATAATTGAGGATGTTTAGCAAAAAAGCGGGCCACACATCCTCGCCTCCAACTTTTGGTTGCTGACAGCGGACCCCACGCCATGTTGTCACGCCTAATCAGCCGTGTGGGCGTATTCAGCCGCATTTTGCACCGTATTTGCACGTCTAAGCCAAGTTGTTGCACCGATTCAATGTACACCACAAGTTCTAGCACTAAAGTGATTTTTCGTGTCAAGTTCAAGCACCGATGGTGTAATTGACTCGAATAAAAGTGTACAATGTTTTTACTTTTTAGCTGGAGCTGATGATCGAATTCCCCAGGAATGTTGTTGATGTGAGTGACATACTGGTATGATATGAACAGCTGACCATGGTCTGCTATGAACGAGTAACTCAAATCCTTTGTTTGCCAAGGCAATGCGACGGCTTCTGCATTATCTCTGTAAAATTCATCTTGAATTCGTTTTGGCCAATTTGTACTAGTGGGAAACTTCATATAGCGATTTTTGGAGACGTTCATTTTCCTTTGGGCGACGGCTTTGCAGCTATCAGACTGGTTCCGCCCAACATTTCCTCTGCTTGCGCTTCCCTCCAGGCTGCAGCTATCTTCTCAAGAATGGACATAGCAACTAGATATACCTAAGACGTGTTTGGTTGCTCGTATATGGGCCAACCATGCTAACGCGGGACAAAAACGGACTATTTGGTTGCCTGGACTGCACCCACGTCCTCATCCACACGAAACTTAAAGCAGCTCCGGGCCAGGCCCGTGAGCTACTGCCGAATCGGCAGTTGCTTCACAGCCAGGCTGAGCGCGGCCACGCGTGGCTCCTTGCTGCACGACTCGGGAGACTAGACGGAACGTCTCATAACTCCCCTTCCCTCTCCTGACACCATCCACAAGCGGTGGGTTGCCAGCTTGGCTAATGATGACCCACAAATGTAGGGGATCTATCGTAATCCTTTCGAAAAGTAAGAATGTCGAACCCAACGAGGAGCAGAAGGAAATGATAGACAGTTTTCGGTAAGGTATTTTCTGCAAGCACTGAAATTATAGGTAACAGATAGTTTTGTGATAAGGTAATTGGTAGCAAGTGACAAAAGGTAAAAGTAAATAAGGTGTAGGAACGTGGCCCAATCCTTTTTGTAGCAAATGACAAGCCTGGATAAACTCTTATATAAAGGAAAACGCTCCCGAGGACACATGGGAATTGTCGTCAAGCTAGTTTTCATCACGATCATCTCATTCGCGTTCGGTACTTTGATAATTTGGTATGTGGGTGGACCGTTGCTTGGGTGCTGTCCTTACTTGGACAAGCCTCTCACTTATGATTAACCTCTAATGCAAGCATCCGCAACTACAAAAGAAGTATTAAGGTAAACCTAACCATAGCCTGAAACATATGGATCCAAATCAGCCCCTTACAAAGCAACGCATAAACTAGGGTTTAAGCTTTTGTCCCTCTAGCAACCCATCATCTACTTATTACTTCCCAATGCCTTCCTCTAGGCCCAAATAATGGTGAAGTGTCATGTAGTCGACGTTCACATGACACCACTAGAGGAGAGACAACATACATCTCATCAAAATATCGAACGAAGACCAAATTCACATGACTACTAATAGCAAGGCTTCTCCCATGTCCTCAGGAAAAAAAAGTAACTACTCACAAGACATAATATTGTTCATGATCAGAGAGGTATTAATATGCATAATGGATCTGAACATATGATCTTCCACCAAATAAACCAACTAGCATCAACTACAAGGAGTAATCAACACTCCTAGCAACCCACACGTACCAATCTGAGGTTTGGGTACAAAGATTGGATACAAGAGATGAACTAGGGTTTGAGAGGAGATGGTGCTGGTGAAGATGTTGATGAAGATAGCTCTCCCCAAGATGGAAGAGTTGTTGGTGATGACGGCGGTGACGATTTCCCCCTCCCGGAGGGAAGTATCCCCGTCAGAACAGCTTTGCCGGAGCCCTAGATTGGTTTCTGCCTCGGTTCCGCCTCGAGACGGCGGCGTCTGGTCCCGAAAGCCTCCTTATGATTTTTCCAGGTCAAAACACCTCATATAGGAGAATATGGGCATCGGGGGACCTCCGGTGGGCCCACAAGGCAGGGGGACGCGCCCTGGGAAGGGGGGCGCGCCCCCACCCTCGTGGACAGCCGGTGGCCCCCCTCGTGGACTTCTTTCACCCGATATTTTTTATATTTTCTGAAACGGAGTTCTGTTGAGTTTCGGGGCTTTTGGGTGCAGAATATGTTTCCAGAGTTTGCTCCTTTTCCAGCCCAGAATTCCAACTGCTGGCATTCTCCCTCTTCATGTAAACCTTGTAAAATTAGAGAGAAAAGGCATAAGTATTGTGACATAACGTGTAATAATAGCCCATAATGCAATAAATATCAACATATAAGCATGATGCAAAATGGACGTATCAACTCCCCCAAGCTTAGACCTCGCTTGTCCTCAAGCGAAAGCCTATATCGAAAAATATGTCCACATGTTTAGAGATACAGGTGTCGATAAAAACAAAATACAGACATGAGGGCATCATGATCATTCTCATAACATCAACATATATAAATTGTCATATGATTCTCATGCTAAAGTAACAACTCATTCACAATATCAAGTATGAATCATAAACTTCATTGGAAACTAACAAACTTTGATCTCGGTCATTGAAGCAATTGCAATTTATCATAACATCGGAAAGAGTCAATATAAGAGCTTTTCAGCAAGCCTACATACTCAACTATCATATAGTCTTTCACAATTGCTCACACTCACGTAATACTTATGGTTATGGAGTTTTAATCGGACACAAAGAAAGATAGGGGCTTATGGTGTTGCCTCCCAACCTTTTACCTCAAGGACACTGTTCAAGAAATCTTCCGATTCAGCGATTTATTGTCCGATTTATCGCTACTCTTGGGGTGACCGATAAGATTATGCCTTATCTTCATCATTTATCATTTGGGCCGATTTATCGCTATGACAAGCGATTTATCGAGAATCTATCGATAAATCGGGCCTATTCGTAGCACTATGTTTGCAAGAACTATATTTATTTGTGTTTTGTGGACCTTGTTACGCAATATGTAATGTTTTTCTATTTTGTTTTATCATTATATCATGATTCAAAGGCTAGAATTCAAGGTAACACTTCTGTCTAATATTGTTTTGGTGTTGAATATAGCATATTTTAGTGTTGGGAACCTGAGATTTGAAAAAAATGGCCGATTAATAGTCAACCGATAAAATCGATTAATCGGCCGATTTCCGATTAATCTCTAATCCCCAGGTGACCGAGACGATAACGATAAGCGATATCCTCAACATTGCTCAAGGATAATGTCTACAGTAATAGATCATGAAAACTTACATCCAAGTGGGTATATATGTCACGATCTTTCCAACACAATGTGCTTGCCAAAGTATAAAATGTAAAAAGGAAAGGTGGATTTCACCTTGACGCTTATAAGGCAAGAATAATAGATAGGCCCTTCGCAGAGGGAAGCAGAAGTTGTAATGTGTTTTTATGGTTGGATGCACAAAGTCTTAGCATAGAAGAACTTCGCTTTAAATTACCACTTGCAATGTTGAGGATATCGCTTATCGTTATCGTCGCGGTCAGCTAAGGATTAGAGATTAATCGGAAATCGGCCGATTAATCGATTTTATCGGTCGACTATTAATCGGTTAATTTGTCTCAAATCTCAGGTTCTCAACACTAAAATACGCTATATTCAACACAAAAAATATATTTGACAAAACTGTTACTTTGATTTCTAGCCTTTGAATCCTTGTATAATGGCAAACAAAATAGGACAATAATACAGATTCCGTAACAAGTTCCACAAAACATAAATAAACATAGATTTTGCAAACATAGTGTTATGAGTAGGTGTGATTTATTGGTAGATTCCCGATAAATCGCTTATCAAAACGATAAATCGGTCCAAAAGATAAACGGCAAAGATAAGGCATAATCTTATCGGCCACCCCCCGATTAGCGATAAATCAGAAGATTAATCGGTGAATCGGAAGATTTCTTGAACAGTGGCCACTTGTGATAAGGACCTTTATTATGCAGTCTGTCGCTTTTATCACTTCCATATCACAAGATCGTATAAAGCTAATTTCTCCCACACTAATAAATCATACATATTTTAGCGAGTTTGCAACATGACAACTTACTTGGAAGGATCTTTCTCAATCCATAGGTAGGTATGGCGGACTCTCATGGCAAAACTGGGTTTAAGGATATATGGAAGCACAAGTAGTATCTCTACTTAGTGCGAGGAGTTTTGGCTAGCATGAGGGGGAAAGGCAAGCTCAACGTGTTGGATGATCCATGATAATATACTTTATTTCGGATATAAGAAGGCATAACCCATTATGTTGTCTTCCTTGTCCAACATCAACTCTTTAGCATGTCATACTTTAATGAGTGCTCACAATCATAAAAGATATCCAAGATAGTATATTTGTATGTGAAGCCTCTCTTCTTTTATTACTTCCTATTAATTGCAACGATGACCAAAACTATGTTTGTCACTCCCAACAACTTCTATTTATCATACTCTTATATGTGAAGTCATTACTTCCCATAGGATCAACATGATCTCTTTGATATTCTTTATGCTTTCTTTCTTTTATCATGACCCAATTGAGGAAATCAAGCCCTTGACTCAACACTAATCTTTATTATATAGCTCACGGACTCGATTACAAAGGGTAAAGATCATAAGGCAAAAGCTCACAACTAGATCATGCTAACTATATTCTACTAGATCAAGATACTACCAAAAGGATCGAACTAAGAAAAACGGTAAAGATAGGAGTGATGGTGATACGATACCGGGGTCACTCCCCCAAGCTTGGCAGTTGCCAAGGGGAGTGCCCATACCCATATGATTAGTCTCCTTCTTCGGGGGTGGTGATGATGGAGTTGAAAGTAGTGAAGCCAGATCATCATATATCGAGCGTAGGAGATCCTCCAGCTTGCGGATAATACCTTTGAGTGTAGCTATGTAATCCTTCAACAAAATATTTTCACTTGTGAGATGCTTGTTTCGAATCTGAGCTAGCTCGATCATCCTGAAAGCTTCAATCTCAGTTGAGGTAAAGAGGTTAGGAAGAGATTTAGGGGTGTCTTCTTCTCCCGATGCCGGAGCCGGATCTTCCACCTCCATCTTGATCTTCTTCTCCTTGTGGATCTCCTCGGGTCCTTCCCTCTTCAGATCTATCTTCATTAGCCAAGCATCGCCGCCTTCGTTGTTGGAGGAGGGAGACGACATGATGCCTGACTTCACAAACCCTAGCAGAAAATAGCTCGAAACAAGAATAGAGGATTTTTGCGTGATACAGAGGTCAAAATCTTCGGGAGTATATATAATGAATTTTTTCCGACAAAAAGGAGTAACCCACAAGAAAACGGGGTCCGAGAGGCACACGGGGTGCCCACGAGGCAGGGGGAGCGCCCTGGGCAGTGGGGGGGCGCGCCCTCCACCCTCGTGGACGCCTCGTGTCTCTTCCGGACTGCTTATTATTTTTCTATTTTTCTAAATATTCCAAAACGGAGAAAAATTACCTTTAGAGCTGTTTTGGAGTCGGTTTACTTACCGTATCACATACCTCTTTCTTTTCGGAGGCTGAATCGTTCTGGAAAGTGTCCCTTATGTATTCCTCCGGGGTTACGGTTTCAATAACATTGGTTTCAACATTTATAGGATTACCTGAGATGTAATGTTTGATTCTTTGACCGTTCACCACCTTCGGATTTGTGCCTTCGAAGTTGTTGATTTTTATGGCACCGGAACGATAAACCTCCTCGATAACGTAAGGTCCTTCCCACTTGGAGAGAAGTTTTCCTGCAAAAAATCTTAAACGAGAGTTGTATAGCAAGACATAGTCACATACGTTAAACTCACGCTTTTGTATCCTTTTGTCATGCCATCTTTTAAATTTTTCTTTAAACGGCTTGGCATTCTCGTAGGCTTGGGTTCTCCATTCATCAAGGCATCTAATGTCAAACAACATCTTTTTACCGGCAAGTTTGAAATTATAATTGAGCTCTTTGATAGCCCAATATGCCTTATGTTCTAGCTCAAGAGGTAAGTGACAAGCTTTTCCATATATCATCTTATATGGAGACATACCCATAGGATTTTTGTATGCAGTTCTATAGGCCCATAATGCATCATCAAGTTTCTTGGACCAATTCTTCCTATACATATTAACTGTCTTTTGCAAGATTAGTTTCAACTCCCTATTACTTAGTTCTACTTGACCACTAGTCTGTGGGAGATAGGGGGATGCAATTCTATGGTTGACATCACACTTAGCAAGCATCTTACGGAAAGCACCATGAATAAAGTGTGAACCACCATCAGTCATTAGATATCTAGGGACCCCAAACCTCGGAAAAATAATTTCCTTCAGCATCTTAATAGAGGTGTTGTGATCAGCACTACTAGTTGGAATAGCTTCTACACACTTAGTAACGTAATGAACAGCAACTAGAATATGTGTGTACCTATTAGAATCAGGAAACGGTCTCATATAATCAAAGCCTCAAACATCAAATGGTTCAATAACAAGTGAATAATTCATAGGCATTTCTTGACGTCTACTAATGTTACCAATTCTTTGACATTCATCACAAGATAAGACAAACTTACGGGCATCCTTGAAGAGAGTAGGCCAATAAAAACCGGATTGCAATACCTTGTGTGCAGTTCTGTCTCCCGCATGGTGTCCTCCATAAGCTTCGGAGTGGCACTTGCATATGATCTGTTCGTGTTCATGCTCAGGTACACAATGTCTAATAATACCATCTACTCCTTCTTTATAAAGATGTGGGTCATCCCAAAAGTAATGTCTCAAATCATAGAAGAACTTTTTCTTTTGCTGGTATGTGAAGCTAGGAGGTATAAACGTAGCAACAATATAATTAGCATAATCAGCATACCATGGAGCAGTACGAGAAGTATTTATGACAGCCAATTGTTCATCAGGAAAGCTATCATCAATAGGTTGTGGGTCATCAAGTATATTTTCTAACCTAGACAAGTTGTCTGCAACGAGGTTCTCAACTCACTTTCTATCAATAATATGCAAGTCAAATTCTTGCAGCAAGAGAACCCATCTAATAAGTCTAGGTTTAGCATCTTTCTTTTCCATAATGTATTTGATAGCAGCATGATTAGTGTGAATAGTTACTTTAGAATCAACGATGTAGGCTCTAAACTTATCATAAGCAAATACAACTGCTAAAAATTCTTTCTCAGTAGTAGCATAATTTCTTTGGGCACTATCTAGAGTTTTACTAGCATACTGGATAACATTCAATTTCTTATCAACTCTTTGCCCTAGAACAGCTCCTACAGCATAATCACTAGCATCACACATAATCTCAAAAGGTAAATTCCAGTCAGGAGGCTGGACAGTAGGTGCAGAGATCAATGCTTTCTTAAGTATTTCAAATGATTCTAGACAATCATCGTCAAAGACAAAAGGAATATATTTTTGTAAGAGATTAGTCAGAGGCCTGGAGATTTTGGAGAAGTCCTTTATGAACCCCCTATAAAACCCGGCATGACCAAGGAAACTTCGTATACCTTTGATATCCTTGGGACATGGCATCTTTTCAATAGCATCCACTTTAGCTTTGTCAACTTCAATACCTATTTTATAAATTTTATGTCCCAAGACAATGCCTTCATTAACCATAAAGTGTCACTTCTCCCAATTCAACACAAGATTAGTGTCTTCACATCTCTGCAAAACTCGATCAAGGTTGCTTAAGCAGTCATCAAAAGAAGTTCCGTAAACGGAGAAATCATCCATGAAAACTTCAACAATCTTTTAACAAAAATCAGAGAATATAGCCATCATGCATCTTTTAAAGGTAGCAGGTGCATTACATAAACCAAAAGGCATACGTCTATAAGCAAATGTACCGAAAGGACAAGTAAAAGTGGCCTTTTCTTGATCCCCTTTTGACACAGGTATTTGAGAGAAACCAGAATAACCATCTAGAAAGCAAAAATGAGTATGCTTGGATAACCTTTCTAGCATTTGATCAATAAATGGCAAGGGGTAATGATCTTTCTTAGTAGCTTTATTTAACTTACGAAAATCAATTACCATCCTATAACCTGTAACTATTCTTTGTGGGATCAATTCATCTTTATCATTAGGAACGACAGTCATACCTCCCTTCTTAGGGACACAATGGACATGACTTACCCACTGGCTATCAGCAAGTGGATAGATAATACCTGCCTCTAGAAGCTTTAGTATTTCCTTCCTTACTACTTCTTTCATCTTAGGATTTAACCGTCGTTGATGATCAATAACTGTTTTAGCATTTTCTTCCAATTTTATCTTGTGTTGGCATATAGTGGGACTAATGCCCTTAAGATCATCCAGAGTATATCCAATAGGAGCACGGTGCTTCTTCAGAGTTTCAATAGTTTTTCTTCTTCCTTCTCTGAAAGGTTAGCACTAATAATAACAGGATATATCTTCTTTTCATCAAGATAAACATACTTAAAGTTATCAGGTAAAGGTTTAAGTTCAAACACGGGATCACCCTTGGGTGGAGGAGGATCCCCTAGGATTTCAACAAGCAAGTTGATTTTCAGTACGGGTCCCTGTTTAAAGAATATTTCATCTATTTCCTTTCTCTCATTCGTATGCATATCATTTTCATGGTCTAGCAAGTATTGTTCTAGGGGATCATTAGGAGGCATGACAATAGAAGAAAGACCAATAATTTCATCCTTACTAGGTGGTTCCTTTTCAAGGGGTTGTCTACAAAATTTAGCAAAGTTAAAATCATGAGACATATCCCCTAACCCAACAGTAACATTATCTTTTACGCAGTCTATCTTAGCATTAACAGTATTCAAGAAGGGTCTACCAAATATAATGGGGCAAAATTCATCTTGTGGGGAACTAAGAATAAGAAAATCAGCAGGGTATTTAACCTTTCCACACAAGACTTCAACATGTCTAACAGTCCCAACCGGTGAAATAGTATCTCTATTAGCAAGCTTAATAGTAACATCAATCACTAGTAGAAAACAGGGCATTGGACCAGGCCTGTCCAGCCCATTAGCCCCGGTTCAATCTAGAACCGGGTCCAATGGGGGCACTGGACCCGGTTCGTGAGCCCAGGGGGCCGGCCGGGCCACGTGGGCCATTGGTCCCGGTTCGTTTGGACCTTTTGGTCCCGGTTGGAGCGACAAACCGGGACCAATGGCTCTTGGTCCTGGCCCACCACCATTGGTCCCGGTTAGTGATATGAACCGGGACCAAAGGCTCCCCTTTAGCCCCGGTTCATAGCACCAACCGGGACCAATGAGGTGCCTATATATAACACCTTAAGAGCAGAGCTCACTGCTCTGTTTTTTTTCTGGCCGAGGAGGAGAGGGGTTAGTGGTGCTCTAGCTCACCTCCTATGCACACAACGTGTTCGGTGGAATGCCCGAGCCACACTAGTTAAGCTTTTCTCCTCTCGAAGCTCTATTTTCTCCGAGATTTGTCTAGGTTTAGCGGTCCGTCACGTCCCGTCCCCGTCTTCGCCGCCGTGGATCGCCCCCGCCGATCTCGTCACCGGCACCACCGTGGTGAGCCTCTTGTTATGTCCATGCTTTTCTTACTTTTATTATTGCTTGTTATTATTGCTTTAGATAGATATTTGTCTAATTTTCTTACGTTTATTATTGCTTGTTATTATATAGTGCGATGGTTTTGATATCCGCCCACGTGGGCCCTCGTCCTGTCTACGATTCAGATGTGGTATATTATCTTTAATTTATAACTAATTGTTTTAGTGTTTATGATAGTTATGCCGACCAACCTGACATGCATAGATGTTTTATTATGTCTAGGAGGTAGTTGAACCGGAAATTCCAACCGACCCTCTTGTGGAGAGGTTTAATTTAGTTGAAGAGGAAAACATTTCCTTAAAGAAAAAATTGGAAAAAATGGAGGAGGAGAAGATGGAATTGGAGTTGCATGTTGCGGAAGTCATCGATGATCACAAGATCAAGATGGACCCTATTGTCGAGAGGTTAAATTTAGTTGAAGAAGAAAACAAATTCTTGAAGGAAAAAATAAAAAAAATTGTGGACGAGAAGATGATATTGAAGTTGCATGTTGCGGATGTCGTCGATGATCACAAGATCAAGATGGATGCAATGCGGTTGAAGATTAAAAAGATTAGAAAATATGCCATTCATACCGAGGTTTGGTATCATTATGCCGTTGGATCAATTGTTACCTTGGTTGCGATTATGATCGCATTTGTTTTCGCATTGAAAAGTTTTACATAGTTTCGATGTGTATGGAGAGCTATATGCTGTTAGATGAGAACTATATATGTATGTACTTTGGTTTTAATGTGATGATGAACTTTTATCCATTTGGTCACTTAATTATCTATTTATGATGTTCTGTAATGGTTTTTGACACACTTAATTATATATAATGCACGCAGATGAACCGGCAATGGATGTACGGTGACAGACACACCTCCGAGTACATTAAGGGCGTGCATGAGTTTCTAAATGCGGCTGAGGCAAACAAGCAGAATGGTTTTATGTGTTGTCCATGCACTAAATGTAATTACTCTAACCGGAAAATCCTTCACTCCCACCTGCTTTACAAGAGTTTCATGCCACACTATAATGTTTGGACGAGGCACGGAGAAATAGGGGTTATGATGGAAGACGGCGAAGAAGAAGAGTACGATGACAACTATGTGCCCGCTAAATACGGTGATGCTGCAATGGGGGGAGCTGGTGAAGATCAAGAGGAACCAGACGATGTGCCCAATGATGCTGCAATGGGTGAAGCTGCTGAAGATCAAGAGGAACCAAATGATGATCTCCGCCGGGTCATTGTCGATGCAAGGACACAATGCGAAAGTCAAAAGGAGAAGCTGAAGTTCGATCGCATGTTAGAGGATCACAAAAAAGGGTTGTACCCCAATTGCGAAGATGGCAACACAAAGCTCGGTACCGTACTGGAATTGCTGCAGTGGAAGGCAGAGAATGCTGTGGCTGACAAAGGATTTGAGAAGCTACTGAAAATATTGAAGAAGAAGCTTCCGAAGGATAACGAATTGCCCGACAGTACATACGCAGCAAAGAAGGTCGTATGCCCTCTAGGATTGGAGGTGCAGAAGATACATGCATGCCCTAATGACTGCATCCTCTACCGCGGTGCATACAAGGATCTGAACGCATGCCCGGTATGCGGTGCATTGCGGTATAAGATCAGACGAGATGACCCTGGTGATGTTGATGGCGAGCCCTCCAGGAAGAGGGTTCCTGCGAAGGTGATGTGGTATGCTCCTATAATACCACGGTTGAAACGTTTGTTTAGAAACAGAGAGCATGCCAAGTTGATGCGATGGCACAGTGAGGACCGTAAGAAAGACGGGAAGTTGAGAGCACCCGCTGACGGGTCGCAGTGGAGAAAAATCGAGAGAAAGTACTGGGAGGAGTTTGCAAAGGACGCAAGGAACGTATGGTTTGCTTTAAGCGCGGATGGCATTAATCCTTTTGGGGAGCAGAGCAGCAATCACAGCACCTGTCCCGTGACTCTATGTATGTATAACCTTCCTCCTTGGATGTGCATGAAGCGGAAGTTCATTATGATGCCAGTTCTCATCCAAGGCCCTAAGCAACCCGGAAACGACATTGATGTGTACCTAAGGCCATTAGTTGAAGAACTTTTACAGCTGTGGAATGGAAACGGTGTACGTGCGTGGGATGAGCACAGACAGGAGGAATTTGAACTAAAGGCGTTGCTGTTCGTGACCATCAACGATTGGCCCGCTCTCAGTAACCTTTCAGGACAAACAAACAAAGGATACCACGCATGCACGCACTGTTTAGATGACACTGAAAGTATATACCTGGACAAGTGCAGGAAGAATGTGTACCTGGGCCATCGTCGATTTCTTCCGACCAACCATCAATGTCGAAAGAAAGGCAAGCATTTCAAAGGCGAGGCAGATCACCGGAAGAAGCCCGCCATGCGTACCGGTGATCACGTACTTGCTATGGTCAATGATTTACACGTAATCTTTGGAAAGGTCCCCGGCGCACTAGTTGTTCCGAATGACGCTGAGGGACACGCACCCATGTGGAAGAAGAAATCTATATTTTGGGACCTACCCTACTGGAAAGACCTAGAGGTCCGCTCTTCAATTGACGTGATGCACGTGACGAAGAACCTTTGCGTGAACCTGCTAGGCTTCTTGGGCGTGTATGGAAAGACAAAAGATACAGCTGAGGCACGGGAGGACCTGCAACGTTTGCACGAAAAAGACGACATCCCTCCGAAGCAGTATGAAGGTCCTGCCAGCTATGCTATTACGAAAGAAGAGAAATAAATCTTCTTTGAATGCCTGCTCAGTATGAAGGTCCCGACTGGCTTCTCGTCGAATATAAAGGGAATAATAAATATGGCAGAGAAAAAGTTCCAGAACCTAAAGTCTCATGACTGCCATGTGATTATGACGCAACTGCTTCCGGTTGCATTGAGGGGGCTTCTATCGGAAAACGTCCGATTAGCCATTGTGAAGCTATGTGCATTCCTCAATGCAATCTCTCAGAAGGTGATCGATCCAGAAATCGTACCAAGGCTAAGGAGTGATGTGGCGCAATGTCTTGTCAGTTTCGAGCTTGTGTTCCCACCATCCTTCTTCAATATCATGACACACGTCCTAGTTCATCTAGTCATTCTGGGGCCCGTATTTCTACACAATATGTTCCCCTTTGAGAGGTTCATGGGAGTCCTAAAGAAATATGTCCGTAACCGCGCCAGGCTAGAAGGAAGTATCTCCATGGGCCATCAAACAGAGGATGTCATCGGGTTTTGTGTTGACTTCATTCCTGGCCTTAATAAGATAGGTCTCCCTAAATCGCGGTACGAGGGGAGACTGACTGGAAAAGGCACGCTTGGAAGGGACTCAATAATATGCAGGGACGGATATTCTTGGTCTCAAGCACACTACACAGTTCTACAGAACTCTACATTAGTGACCCCGTATGTCGATGAACACAAGAACAGTCTGCGCTCCAAACACCCGGAGCAGTGCGACGACTGGATTACATGTGAACACATCAGGACTTTCAGCAGTTGGTTGGAAACACGTCTCAGAGGTGACAACACTGTTTGTGATGAGTTGTACTTGTTGTCCAGGGGACCATCTTCGACTGTATTGATTTACAAAGGATACGAGATAAATGGGAATACATTTTACACGATTGTCCAAGATCAAAAGAGCACCAACCAAAATAGCGGTGTCCGCTTTGATGCAACAACCGAGAGGGGAAAGGACACATATTATGGTTACATAGTGGACATATGGGAACTTGACTACGGACATGATTTTAAGGTCCCTTTGTTTAAGTGCAAATGGGTCAATCTGTCAGGAGGCGGGGTACAGGTAGACCCACAGTACGGAATGACAACAGTGGATCTGAAAAATCTTGGATACACTGACGAACCGTTTGTCCTAGCCAATGATGTGGCACAGGTTATCTATGTGAAGGACATGTCTACCAGACCGAGAAAAAGAAAAGATAAGGAAGCGAATACATCATACGATGAGCCAAAGCGCCACATAGTTCTTTCAGGAAAAAGGGACATCCTGGGAGTGGAGGGCAAGACAGACATGTCTGAAGATTATGAAAAGTTTCATGAAATTCCTCCCTTCAAAGTCAAGGCTGACCCAAGCATCCTGATAAACGATGAAGATTATCCATGGTTACGGCGCAATAAGCAAATGACACAAGCGAAGAAAAAGTGAAGAATTTTTTCGGCAACTATTATGATGATACCATGCCAACTTTGTAACAAACGAGTATGATACCATTGTCCATTTGTACTATTCAAATTTGCACTAACAGAAAGTTTGTAATTGGTTTTACCAAAAAGAATTAAAAAATAAAACAAAAAACAAAAGAAAATAAATAATGCAGAAAATAAAAAAAACTTGCAAAAAAATAAAAAATAGCAACAATAAGTATTTCATTGTAAGTAGAAACAAAATAAAATAAATAAAGCAACAAATAAAACAAATAGTTTCAAATTTAAACTATTAAAATTTGAATACTACTTGCACTAACAGAAAGTTTGTAATTGGTTTTACCAGAAAGAATTAAAAAATAAAGCAAAAAACAAAAGAAAATAAATAATGCAGAAAACAAAACAAAAAAACTTGAAAAAAAATAGCAACAATAAGTATTTTGTTGTATGTAGAAACAAAATAAAATAAATAAAGCAACAAAGAAAACAAATAAATAAAAATAGCAACAGTAAGTATTTTGTTGAAAGTAGAAACAAAACTAAAAAAATAAAGCAACAAAGAAAAAAAATAAAAAAAATGCCACCTACTAGGCCCACACGGCCTGAATACGACTAGAAACCCAACCATGGGCCAGGATTCAGGCCCGTAGAAAGCCCAGCAAGCCCACAGGCAAAGCAGTGTCAGTTTAGGCCCTTAGGCCTGCAGTTAAGAGGCGTTCGAGAGGAGAGAGGCAGCGGGGCTTATAAACTGGTGCTGGCCTCTCTCAACTAGCGAGGTGGGACTAAACTTCCCACCGCACCGCGCCAGCAAGGCCTTTCGTCCCGGTTGGTGGCACCAACCGGGACTAAAGGGTGGCATTAGTCCCGGTTGGTGGCTCAAACCGGGACTAATACCCCCCTTTAGTCCCGGTTGCTGCCACCAACCGGGACTAAAGGCCCCTCCTTCCCGCCCTTTGGGCTGCTGAAAAGGGACCTTTAGTCCCGGTTGGTGGCA
>LR738711.1:946066046-946122171 GCA_902687465.1 Secale cereale
ACTTAAATCATCAGTAAAAGTCACGAAGTAGAAATACCCACCCCGTGCGGCTGTGTTCATTGGACCACATACATCACTATGTATTATTTCCAACAATTCACCCGCCCGTTCAGGATGACCCGTGAACGGCGTCTTGGTCATTTTCCCCATCAGACAAGCTTCACATGTGTCAAATGATTCAAAATCAAAGGACGGCAAAACTCCGTTTGACTGGAGCTTTTGCATGCGTTTCTTTCCGATGTGGCCAAGTCGACAGTGCCACAAGTAAGTGGTGGTGGTGTCAGCCTTCTTAAGGCGTTTAGCATTCACGTTAAAGACATCATTTCCACATTCAAGATTTAGTACGAAAAGGCCCCCAACAATGGGTGCAAATCCATAAAACATATCCTTACAATAAAGTGAACAACCATTGTTCTCAGACTTGTACGAATACCCATCGTGTACTAAACATGATCCAGAGATAATGTTTCTACACAACAGTGGAACAAAATAACAGTTACTAAGCTCCAAAATAAATCCTGAAGGGAGACGTAGAGGCATAATGCCGACGGCTTGAGCGGCGATTCCAGCGCCGTTCCCGACACGCATCACGACTTCATTCTTTGCTAGCTTGCGCACCTTCTGAAGCCCCTGTATCGAGTTGCAAATGTGAGCAACCGATCCGGTATCAAATACCCAAGACTTAGAATTTTCGGCAGCAAGCAAAACGTCAATGACATTAACTTGTATAACAATTATACCTTTTCCGGTTTTCCCGGACTTCTTATCTTCCAGATACTTCTTGCAGTTTCTCTTCCAGTGTCCTGTGCCCTTGCAGTAGAAGCACTCAGTTTCATTCTTGGCTCCGCCCTTAGAGTTGCTTTGGGAGCCGGTCTTACCCGCACCCTTGCCCTTCTTTGGCTTGCCTTTCGGCTTTTTGAAACTGGCGGTTTTATTCACAAGCAACACTTGCTTGCGATTTTTACGCAGTCCTCCTTCTGTAGTTTTCAGCATGGCAAGCACCTCTTCCGGTGTTTTCTCCATCCCAGTCATGTTGTAGTTCAAGACAAAACCGTCGTAAGACGGGGGGAGTGAAGAAAGCAACATGTCCATCATATGGCCAGGTGGAAGTGGAAATTCCAAGGCTTTAAGCCTTTCAGCATAGCCAATCATTTTGACCACGTGTTCGCCAACTGAACTACCCTCAGCCATCTTGCATTCCATCAAAGCCTTCATGATATCAAATCGTTCAGACTTTGCGGATTCCTTGTACAGAGCATCCAACTCCCGGATCATATCACGGGGTTTGTGGAATTCAAAACGTTTTTGAAGCTCTGGACTCATGCAAGCTAGCATTAGGCACTGCACTACATTATGATCATCATCATTAGTGGCCCAGACATCTTGTTCATTTTCCGGGGCCTCTGCCGCCGGTTTAGCTGGAAGATCATTTTCAGGCACATACAGTTTCTTAGCGCTCCTGAGGATGATCCTCAGGTTGCGGATCCAGTCCGCATAGTTTTTCCCATTCGCAGCTAACTTCTCTTTCTCTAACAGCGAGCTTAAGTTGAACGCGTTGTTGCGAGCCATTTGATCTACAACGGAAAACACAAGTTTTACTTAGACTTTGTTTATAATGATATTTGGCACTAGTGAATAAACATTTTATTCTAAAGTGCGCTCCCACTTAAAACAATATCTCTCAAAATTGTTTATGAGTGATTCAAGACCCACATTAAAATTCAACGCCATTGATGTGGACATCACTGATGACGAGAATTTCAATTGGTAGGCAAACATGCCGATCACATCACCATGTGACTCTTGTTCATCTTTCGATGGGTGTGTTCCGAGCTCAGGACGATCAAGCTAGAACGTCAAGACAACCAAGTGATCTTGCTGCGAGGTCTGACCTCACCCGCCTCACACTTCCCTAATCGTTCGTACCCATGTGGACATGGCGCACCCCGAAAAGTTAGGTGCCGTGACGGTGCTACACTTGGGAGAACACTAACTACTTGATATTTTTAGTGAGAGATCACCCTAATAAAAGGCGACTACCGCGCAATCAAGAAGGGTGCATCAAGAGGGATAAACATCTCAGGCAATTCATAATTAGCATGATATGGTATAGCCTCTTCTGACGGAGAAGTCAAGTATTTCTTCGTCTTCGGCATTCGCGTCGGTGTCCACCTTCGCGAAGATTGCCACCACCTTGTCGATGCACCAGATAATATTGCTATCTCCATAGCAAATAAATTAAATGCATTACTTAAGGTTGACACGCAGGTCATTAAAGTGCAATCATATGGCTCCAGCCATCATGCCGAATCATGACACGCAGGTCATGTTAATTTACATTATATAGCCATCTCATACACAATCAAATTGAATAAGAGCTTTGCTATACCACATCACATGCAAACCATCCTGCAAAACCAAGTTAGACCCTTCTAATCGGTTTATGCAAAAAATTTTTTTTCGTGGCTTCTAAGGTTTCGAAACAAACCGAAGCTACCAACGTTTTTCATCAAGTATGATTATTCGAGTCGCTAGATTAACTTTCCAGGGTGTATGAAACACGAGATAATAAAATCTCGAGCCCCATACTAAACTTTGTCATACGTGTGACCCCCGTGCAGATCATATCTGCATTGCCCTTTCATATGAGAATTTCATCTTTCCTTTAACTATGATGGAACCCAAAGAACTGATAGCACTTCTTTGATCAATCAGGATCGCAGATTGCCAGAATTTTGTGAAATTCCACCATGCCGTTTCGGGATCAGAAATACGCAAATTCTAGGGAAGCAACAAGAACATCGGGTAACAGATTTCATCTGCTACCTGCATAAATAATTTTCAGTAATAGATCTTATCTACTACCTAATTATATTATGCAATACCCATACATCTCCATGTATTCTAGATCGTAACCTGCAACTACGCATAGCACGGCTCTTGATGCCACTGTTGGGGAACGCGACAGAAAATAAAAATTTCGGTAGCGAGCACGCCCAGGACCAGCTAAGGAGATTGCATACAAGGTTTGATCTGTTTCGTACCGACTCGAAGCGCAACGGAAGAAGAGTCGGTGGAGATCGTTGGTGCAGATCCCCGCAGCTAGGATTTAAATAACCTCCCAACCGCGAGGATGTACTCCCTCGTCGGATAGCCCTCCGGGAGGCGGTCGGACAGTCCCCCGGACGATGTCGCGGACAGCCCTCCGGGAGGACCCTCGAAACTCGAACGAAGACTCGGACAGCCCTCCGGGAGGACACTCGAACAGCCCCACGGGCAGAAGATCGAAACTACGACCTCTCTACGGGGTTGCACACATACGGTGTCAACTATCCGGCAGGGCTTCGCCGTCCAGAACTAATTCCTGCCGGAAACTAGACAGCCTTTCGGCTCTACGAAACTATTTCGTGGGAGGGAGAGAGAATGCCAGATCATGCATGGCTTGTGAATGAGAGCAAGGATGAAGAGATGGCAGCCCCCATCCCCTCTATTTATAGGAAAGCCAAGGGGTAGGGCTCATCCACAATTTACCAAAAAACCCATGCATTAGGTCACACCACATGGGCATAAGGGTAAAATGGGATGCCATGTGGAGCTCCAAGGAGCTCCACCCTCCTTGGCCGGCCACCCCTAGGGGGCCCCCCCATGAGGGGCTCTCATGGCCCCCAAGCCCTTCTAGAAGCCTTTAGCAAAAGCCCTAAAAGGTGGCTTTCCAACAAATATCCAAAAAGCACTTTCACTATTCACGACGACATTTATCGGCGTCTGTTCGAACTGAAAAAAATCATGTGGGCTTAGAACATTTCCAGTACCCACCATAATTATTTTCAACGCGTTCTGGAACAATTCCAGTTTAGTGATTTTCATCTGCGAAAAGCATCTGAAGTGGTTCCGGCAGCTCCAGAACATTTCCGGTTATTTTCCCTGAAAATTTCAGAAAGTTTCCAGAACGTTTCTGGCACCCTCCAAGAATTATCAGGCACTTGCCGAAACCCTTTTTGACCTAATAATATATTCCGAAACAACTTTTCGGTTTTACCGAAACTCTTTCGGTGTTCTCTTTCACCGGAACTCTTCCGTTGTCTCCGAAACTTTTCCGGTGACTTTCTCTCAGACTCCCTGTCCAGTATTCAGCAGATAGATGACCCTTAAGCGTGTGACCCTAT
This sequence comes from Secale cereale, assembly GCA_902687465.1. Classification (NCBI taxonomy): domain Eukaryota; kingdom Viridiplantae; phylum Streptophyta; class Magnoliopsida; order Poales; family Poaceae; genus Secale; species Secale cereale. The sequence continues at coordinate 946,070,213 of LR738711.1, forward strand.
AGGTTCAGTGAAGTACAGACATGACCCGGAAACACTTCCGATCAATGATCAACATCGGAGCCGTGGACACCCATATTGACCCCTATACCCACATGAATAAATATTCGAGTGAACCTCCAGTTGCCGTGAGCTATTCCTGTTGCCTCGCGATATGTCACAAACACCTGAGGTGAGATTTATTGCATCCCCGTGGGCCAACATATTGTCCACTATGCAAGTTACCTCATTACCGGTTTTGTTCTCTTTTCTCGTTTTCGTGTTCCGGTATCCCAGTGATCAAATCACAAGGTGTCTGCGCAGACGATGATGGATACCGTTACACCGAGAGGGCCCGAGTATATCTCTCCATCGCCGGAGGAGCAAATCCCAATCTTGAGCTATCTCGTTACTTGCCATACTTTTCCGTGAACCCGCAAGCCGCCGTAATAGCCACCCAGTAACGGATGACGTTTAACAAACCCCAAAGTTCACGAAGCAAGTACGAAGGAACTCGATACTCTCATGGTCTAAGGAATTATGCAAACATTAACTATCTCTGTGTTTATAAACCATAAACTTGTGACGAACGTATCTCTTAGCATAACATCAATTTGGGTCGATTCAACACAAGTGTTCTACTAACATCGTGCCCTCAAAATTGCTGGCATAGACATGCCCATGATCAGGAAAACAGGATCATCATGCAATACTTGAGCCAGTCTTAGAGGCAAGACTAGGAATACATTTTATTGTTTATTATACCACACGTGCACATGAGTTTCCCTCCAAGCCTCGTTTTATTTGCAGACTCGAGAATCATTGCAGTTATAGCATGGAACATAAACTTTCATTACAAACCAGGAGATACAAAATAACTGTTGTTACTGCCTCTAGGGCATATCTCCTACATGATCTGCTTGAGAAAGGGATCGAACCAGAGACAATGCAATGGCCAGACCGTTGCCAGACTTGGTTCTTCGGGGCTGGCGGAACCTTGGACCCTGTATCAGGGTGGTGCATTTGGACGGACAAGCAATTGGAAACACCACTCAGGAAGATGCGTCAGTATATCAAAGCAGCGCATGAAGGGACGTTCTTCCCCGATAGAGAGAACGACGAGCTGACAATGGCCCTCGGGAATCCTAAGCACCCTGGACGGACACGAGGCACGCCAGGCTCCCTTCCGTGGCATGCTGGGTTTCCGGACGCAGGCGGCTACAAAAGCCACGAGAGGAGGAAGAAAATGGAGCAGACCGAACTGCAGGCGCTGCGGGCCAGAATACAAGCGATAGAGGAACAGGAAGCAAATCGGGACAAAAGAATTGCCGAAGCTTCCCCCGAAGCTACCCCGCCATCTCAGCGGAGAAGCAGCGTGGCTTCCACCGAGCTGCTTCAGCCGGAGCCTGTCTTGACGGCTACTGCCAGGTATCCCGTGGATGCTATCACGCAGGCACAAAATTGCCACCTTATGGCGCAGTGGATGAATCTGAAGGTCAAGGCGGCTGCTGGCTCTGTTTATCCTTCTGGACCCGGCGACACTTTTCACTGCCGGCCGATTCCAGAAGGATATGCTAGGGTGATGGTGGATGAAATAACGGAGGGATTTGAGGAGCTCCAGCTTGACCACCCTACCGGTGAAGGGGAGACTCGGCTGGGTTCTTCACTGAAGACTCCATGCCTATGGCGGAAGGACCTCATCAACATTCTCAACTGGACGCCTCCGCCTCCTCCTCCTCCTCCTCCGACGAGTCAGGGCACTCCGCCTCCTCCACCGCCTCCTCCTCCGGCGAGTGACGATCAGGGCACTCCGGCTCCTTCTCCGGCGCGTGGCGGCACTCCGCCTCCTTCGCCGCCGGCGCGCCCGAGCAGCCAGCCTGCTCCTCCTTCTCCGCCTAGTCAGCAAGGGCGGAAGAGACCTGCCGCCGCTCCGGCTGCTCCTGCTCCGACGCGTAAGCAAGGAAAAAAGACAGCCGCTTCGTCTGGTCTGGCGACGTCTAGCAGTACAGCCAGAGGCGGGAGGCGATGCAGATTCGGTCCTTCTCTCACGCCTCTAGAGAAGTTACCATATGAGAGGTCTGTAATGCCCCGGATGTAATACTTTCCCTTTTGGGCATATAATATATCTCTGGCTTCATCTATTTCCATTCCGGGTTCTTTGTCTTTCGGGTTTTCGTCGTTTTGTTGTGTGAGTGTGTGGCATTCATTCATATCATGTAGACATGTGCATCGCATTGCTTTTGTGTTGTCGGTTGCATCCGGTTCCACGCGTTCCTTCCCGTTGTCCGTTTCGCGTTCCGGAGCTCCCTCACGTGTCCGTGACGTTCCGTAGGCCTACTTTGGTGTTTGGGCGTGTAACGTTACCGGTGTGCCGCGAGACTTGTCGTGTGTTGTTGTTTTGTCGTGTGCAACCCGCCTCTCAAATCTCGTCACGTTTGGACTCCGTGTGCTATCCCAACAGTTCTTCGTGTGGGTCCAAAGTGCCTCTACTTTGTGGCCCAGAAACACCCCCACAGCAGCCACTACCCTCTCCTAGGCCCATCTAAACTACCCCCGCGATCGGATCCGTTGGATCGCGATCGGAGGGCTCCTAACACCCCATTTCCCCCCTAACCCTAAAAACCTGCTATATAATAGACCCCTAGTCTATTTTTGGGCATCCCCTAGCTTCTTCTCCACTTCTTCCCTATCTTTCAGATCCAACCACCCCCCTCCTCTCCACTTGGCAGATCTCCTCAAATTCCCCGCCGCCGAACCAGCATAGCCGACCGCCGCCTGGGTTCTCGCTGGATCGAGGGATTTCCTCGATCGCCAGGCGCCAGGTCAACGCGCTGCGATTCCTCCCTCCAACCGACCGGGGCCCAGCCCAAGCGCCGAGGGCGCTGGACCACATCGCCTGCCTCGCCCCGATCTGGTTCCTCCCTCGTCGACCGCTCCAAGCCTCTTCCTTCGAGCACCCAGGCCGTCGCGAGGCCCATCGCCACCGCATGCCGCCTCCTTCCCTGGGCCGCCAGGTCGCCCAACTCCACCGCCTCCCGCGGGCCATCGCCTCCCGAGACAGGCCGCCTGCCTCGCCCCTTCCGCGCGCAGCCGCCTTCGTGGGCCACCGCAGCCGCGCTGGGCTCCCTCCGACGGGCCGCAGCCAGCCTCGCCGCGCAGCTCCTTCGCGGGCCGCCTTCCCTCCAGAGCCGCCCGAGGCCCAGTCACCGTCCGCCGGGCCAGATCCATTCCTCCGGGCCATTGACTTCTTCGAATTCTAGTTCTGAGGTTGTCTCTTTAGTCCTCTAAGACCCTGTGATTTATTGTCTGATGCATTCTTATAACTGCTCTAACTTTTTATGTGTTTGTCCGTTTCGCGCAAATAGCATGTCCAGACGTTCGTGGTGAATAGCACTACATTTTATCTTTTGGTGTCATGCATGATAGAGGTCATCTAGATGCTTGTTTTCCCGTTGCAAGAGTGCATCCCGATATAATTGCTGCTATGTGATGTTTTTATGCCATCTTTGCCATGTGATATCTTTTAGCTCGTTTACCCGAATGATGCAAATGACATGTCCACGTGTTCGTCTTGCCATGCTCTACATGTTGTATGTGCTAGGTAGCATGTTAGATTTATTCTTGCCATGTTTATCATCGTTACAAAGTGCCATGTGGCTGTGATGTTGTTTCACTTGTTATGAAATGCCATCTTGTTGAGCTTGTTGCTATCGTTGTGTTTATCTCCATGATGCATGCTTGTGTGTTTCGGAATCACCATCATGTGTACTTTGATGAGGTGCTTACCACTTGCCATGTTTATTTTCGAGGTGACTTAAATTTGCTCGTTTAGATGCCATGATGAAACTGCTGTTTTAGGACTTAGTGGTTTTTCACTAAGTCTGAAATCTGTAATGTTCCGATGCCATGTTTGAGTGATGTTCTAGGACAAACCATGATAGTTTTGGAGTGGATCTTGATTGTTCCTTGTAGTATATATTGTTGGATTTCCATTCATGTTCTCACATGCCTATTTAAGTGGCTGTAGCATGTTTATCTTTTGCTCCAAAGTTTCAATAAAATTCTGCTGTCAGAATTTTATTGTCAAGTTCAATATGTCCAAGCTCATTGCTATTGATCCGTGACTCCTTTGGGGGTGCACCTTTGGACTTAATTGCTGTAGGATATGTCTAGTTTGTGTTGATGCTCTTTGCCATGTTGTTTGAGTGCTGTAGCTTAATTATTTTGTGCTCCGAAGTTGCTATGTTGCTGTAATTTTCAGCTTTCGCTCATTTCTTGTTTCGGGCATAACTTTTAGCCCGTAACTCCGATTTCAGCGAATCTTATATGAAACTTGATTGATTTTCTGTGTAGATTCATAATAGCATATTTTTATCATGTTTTGAGGTGTTTTGCTTGAGTGCTATTTTCCGTGCTCCGTGTGCATCCTTAGTGCATCCATCATGCATCCATCATTTTCGAGTGCGCATTGCATCTTGTTGATTTGTGCTTGGTGTGATTGTTTTGTTTAGAGCCGGAAGCTGAGACCGAGTACAAGTACGAGCACGAGGTTTCCAACGAGGTTGAGCACGAGGACCCTTCTTACGATCCGAACGACTTCTCTTCAGGCAAGATGACCGAACCCCGATAACATTACTATCTTTGCCTATTGCTAGTAGATCCGCTCTATAGTTTTTCCTCGATGCCCATGTTCTTCTTGTCAGCCTCCTACTTGTAACCATTGCCATGTTTAACCACCCTACCTATGCAAACCGTTGCTTGGCTAAGTACGCTTCGCTCAGCCCTTCTTATAGCATTGCTAGTTGCAGGCGAAGATCGAAGATGCTTGCTTCATGTTGAAGTTTGGTTGGGTTATATCACACTATATAATTGCTAAATGAAATCATCTATATATTGGCAAGGGTGGAAGGCTAAGCCTTTTGCTTGGTGATTTGTTCCACTCATGCCGTTAGGAACCGTATAAACTGGTGTTATGTTCCTTGATTATGCGTTCCTAACACGGTTGGGGTGTATGGGACCCCCTTGATAAACCGCTAAGTGCTAAGTCTTTTCCAGCAAGTCCCAACATTGGTACTATTCGCCTAAACATCTAAAACTTTCCGAGGGAGTAATTAACCCGAGGCTTAATTAATTCAACCCCCCTGGGCCAGTGCTCGATTTGAGTGTTGGTCCAAACTAGAGTCGTGTGCGGGGCCCCCCTTGGCAACTTGGGTATTTCGGCCACTGTACGCTGTGCTCATCCGGTCGTGGCCTGAGACTAGATACGCGCGGCTACTATCAGGGTGTCGGCACGCCGGGAGGATTTGCTGGATTAGCCTTACCTTAGTTCGGAGTATCTTGAGCACGGGATTCCGAGAATACTCGGGTCTTCCCACTTTGGAGTTGCGACTCCGCGGATCGTGGGCTTGTAATGGGTCAAGTTGGAACACCCCTGCAGGGTTATGAACTTTCGAAAGCCGTGCCCGCGGTTATGTGGCAGATGGGAGCTTGTTAATATCCGGTTGTAGATAACTTGACACAATGTTTCTAATACACTACCAGCGTGTGTTCCGTGACCGTCAATTTCCGAATAGGGATTCGGGAGTTGAACACGGAGGGGTTATGTTTGACGTGTTGTAGCTAGGATCACTTCGTGATCATCTTCTCGTCCGAGGCTTTCTCTTCTCGCTCTCACTCACGTAAGCTAGTTGCTAGTTGCTGCTGCAGACACTTATTCTTTTCTTCAGCCTTATCCTCTCCCAAGGCTTAAATAGTCTTGTTACCCGAGAACGGGATTGCTGAGTCCTATGTGGCTCATAGTTACTTCACCACACCAGATGCAGGTCCAGTTGTGAGTTATCCGGGTGATGGCACCGAGCTGGATTGGGAGTACGACGAGGAGCGTAGTCGGTACTATGTTCGTTATCCTGATGATCAGTAGTGGAGACTTCTACTAGGATTCGATCCGGCCTGTGGATTTTATTTAAGTTTGGTATCTTGACATTTGGATTTTGCCCTTAGAGGGTTGTGATGTTCTTAATGTATGATGTTTGAGACATGTATTGTAATTGTGTGACGTGGCGAGTGTAAGCCAACTATTTTATGTTTACAATCCCCTCTTTTACATGAGATGTGCAAAGATTACCAAACTTGAGATCATTCTAGGATGGACTTATGCCTTTAAGTCGTGCCTCGACACGTAGGAGGTATAGCTCCATCCTGGGCATTACAAGTTGGTATTCAGAGCCTTCTCCGACCTAGGAGCCCCACTGTTTGATCGAATCGTTGACGGTCGAGTCTAGGCACACACTGAAAATATTTTGAGTCCTATATTATATCGGAGAGTAGGATTTCTTTGCTTCTCATCCCCTTTCTCTCTGGTGAGGACTCCTGACGACTACTCTTGTCTCTCCTATCTTCAAAAATTGCACAAATTTTTCTTTAGGAATCCCGCGAGTATTCTGGGATTGTTTCGATGTTCTTGTGACGAGGATATTGTTCTCGATGCCTCCTGACATTAGGGGTTGTGGCAGTGTCCCGGGGAGTTGAGCTTCGGGGTATTGCCGTCACAAGCATATCACGGCAGTACTAAATACTTAAGACGGCCGACATCGAAAATCTCTCCTATACGGCCAGTGGCAAGATAACCCCGACATCACCCAATACTGGGGAGGTAGTTCGGGAGTATTGCCATAGCTTGTTATAGTGGATGCTTTTCGAAGGTCCGAGGTAGACAGTTTCCGAGAAAGACTGGTTATGTGTTGAAGGATGGATACACCTGGATGTAGGTTTAGAGTTGATTGCGCGGTGCTTCCCGTGTATCCCCAACACCTGATTGCATAACTGGAATCTTTCGGAAATTTAAAGGTGGGTTTATCCAGTAGATCGTAGGCATTCTTCCAACGAATGCAGGTTAGTGAGTTCGGGGTTCTACATTGAGTGAAGTGGTTTATGACCGATGTTACTATCAGGAGTTGCATCTTAAAGGGTCCTTGGCTATGCTGATCCGGGGATTGCAAAACCTTTTCGTAACGCGTTCATATGCTTTCAGCACAAAGATGTTAGAACGAAGCTCCTATCTTGTGTTTGTTCCCGTCTGTACCTTGTTGTTTTTCTTATTTTACCTTTTGTCCCCTATGTGGCTTCTCGTGAAGATTGATGTTATCATTTAACTGAGAATTTCATTCGTTCCTCTTGTTCGAATGATTTCATTCGTTCCTATTGTTCGAATGATTATTGTGAAGACTTGTTGCAATTCATTCCATTGATTCAGCTTATACCTTCTGTCAATCAATTGCTGATTCGTGGTCATCTCTTTCAGGATGGCTCCGAAAAAGGCTCCCAACGCTAACCCAGAGGGTGAAGAGGTCCCAGATCGTCCTCCTTCCCCTCCTCCTCCGCCTGAGGCTTGGAGAGCGATTATGCAGACTACAGCTCAGAACACTCAGATGTTGATGCAGATGATGTAGCAGATGCAAGCTAATCAAGCTAATCAGGGTGTTCCAGGGAATCAAGGCAACTTCTTCAACCAGCAGCACCATGCTACTCTCAACCAGTTCTTGGCCAATAATCCAAAAGCTTTCAGTTACTGTGTCGACCCTCTTGATGCTGAAGATTGGTTAACCGACATAAAGAAGCATTTTGAGTGCAGTAACATGAAGGAAGATGATTATGTGAAGTTTGCAGCCTTCCAACTCAAAGATCAAGCAGCTGATTGGTGGCAGCAGTACAAAGACTCCAGGCCAGGTCCAGTGATCTCTTGGGAGAATTTCTGCAAGGATTTTCGCTCTCATCATATTCCTACAAGTGTCATCGAGGGTATGCGTGAGCAATTCCGCAACCTGAAGCAGGGCTCTATGACAGTCTATCAGTATAATGTCAAGTTCCAAAACCTCGCCCGCTATGCTAAGCAAGACATTCCTGATGCCAAGAGCAAAATCTACTAGTTTCGTGGAGGTCTCAAAGATGAACTTCAGCTTGCTCTCACCTTGTTCGAGCCCGATGAATTCGACAAGTTCTATAACATGGCTTTGAAACAAGAGGCAGCTCAGCTTAAGATGGAGGCTTCTAAAAAGAGAATTCGAGATGCCGTTCACTCTTCCTCATCGTCTCAGTTGGCTGCGAAACAACAGAAATTTTGGCTTCCTCCTCCTCCAGTGATTCGAGCTCCCTACAACAACTCCAACATCTCCAACAACAACAAGAACTCTAGTGGACGTGGTTTCTCCCACCCACCCAACCCGAGCAACCAGTCGAAGAAACAGTTTCAGTCTCAAGGCTCCAAGTCAAGTGGTTCTCATTTCCGTCCTCTCTCAGAAGTGGTGTGCAACAGATGTGGCCAGAAGGGTCACTATGCCAACAGATGTCCGAACCCGAAGCGCCTTCCTCCTCCTCCGTCTGTCAGTACAGCGATTGTCAAGCATGATCCAAAGTCTGCAAGGGTCAATCTGATGAGTGCAGCGGAAGCGGAGAATTCTTCTGATGTCATTTTGGGTAACCTTCCAGTGAACTCTATACCTGCTAAAGTCTTGTTCGATTCAGGTGCTTCACATTCTTTCATGTCAAGACCTTTTGCTTTGTCACATGATATGCCATTGCAAGCTTTGCCGAGTCCGATGTCTGTGCTTTCTCCGGGTTTGCTCATGAACTCCAACAACTTTGTTCCGAATGTGTCTATTCGCATGGGTGATTATCGATTTCTGGCTAATCCGGTGGTTCTTGGTAATTCTGACATTGACCTCATCCTCGGAATGGATTGGCTTTCTCAGCATGATGCTCACATTGATTGTGCACAGAAGGAAGTCAAGATGACTCATCCTGATGAAGATGTGATTATCTTTGCCTCCAGGGATAACACTATCAGGCTTTTCTCTCTCAATGATAAGGGCGAAATTAATGCCATATCTCAAATTCTGGTGGTGAACGAATATCAAGACGTCTTTCCTGAAGAACTTCCAGGCATGCCTCCACACCGTCAGGTGGAATTCGTTATTGAACTCGAGCCGGGTACTGAGCCAGCATGCCGGCGTCCGTACAAGCTCTCTCCGGATGAATTGAAAGAATTGAAGAAGCAGCTTGATAAACAGGAGAGTATGGGTCTCATCAGGCCTAGTACGTCTCCTTGGGGCTGTGGTGTCTTATTTGTCAAGAAGAAAGATGGCACAGAGCGTCTCTGTGTTGATTACCGGCCATTGAACAAGAAGACAATAAAGAACAAGTATCCGCTCCCCAACATCAACGAACTCTTCGAGCAGCTCAAAGGAGCTAAAGTGTTCTCTAAGCTTGACCTCCGAATGGGCTATCACCAAATTCGCATTCGTGAGGAAGACATTCCCAAGACGGCCTTCAGAACGAGCTACGGTTCATACGAGTATACCGTCATGTCTTTTGGTCTCGCCAATGCTCCTCCTACCTTTTCGAGGATGATGCATTACATCTTCAACCCCTATACTGGCGAGTTTGTGCTTGTGTATCTGGATGATATTCTGGTGTTTTCCAAGAATGAAGAAGATCACGAAAAGCACTTACGTCTGGTTCTTGATCGACTCCGAGAGCATAAATTCTATGCCAAGTTCTCCAAGTGCGAGTTTTGGCTCGATAAGGTTTTGTACCTGGGCCATATCATCTCAGCTGACGGTATTGCGGTTAATCCCGAGAAAGTTGAAGCAATTGCCAACTGGGAAGCTCCTCAGAACGTCAAGCAACTCCGCAGTTTTCTGGGTCTTGCCAGCTATTGCAGAAGGTTCGTTGAGAACTTCTCCAAGATTGCCATGCCGCTTTCCAAATGTCAAATACTTTTGGTCTCCAGAGTGTGAAGTGGCATTCAAAACTCTCAAAGAAAAGCTTGTCTCTGCTCCAGTTCTGACTCCTCCAGATGAGTCCAAGCCCTATGAAGTATTCTGCGATGCTTCTCTTCAAGGTCTTGGTGGTGTGCTTATGCAAGATAAGAGAATTGTGGCATACACTTCTCGTCAGCTCAAGCCAAGTGAGAAGAACTATACCACACATGATCTCGAGCTAGCAGCTGTGGTACATGCTTTGATTACGTGGAGACATCTGTTGTTGGGCAGAAAGGTCGACATCTTCACTGATCACAAGAGCTTGAAGTACATCTTCACACAGCCGCATCTGAACCTCCGTCAGACTCGTTGGGTTGAAATGATCCAAGAGTATAATCCCAGCATTGAATACACTCCTGGCAAGGCGAATGTGATTGCAGATGCTTTGAGCAGAAAGGCATATTGCAACAGCCTTCTTATCAAGCCGTGCCAGCCTGAGCTTTGTGAAGCATTCAGGAAACTCAACCTCCAAGTTGTTCCGCAGAGTTTTCTTGCAAATCTTCAAATTGCTCCTACCTGGGAAGATCAAGTCCGTGAGGCCCAACTCAGTGATACCATGGTGAAGAAGGTGAAACATGCTATTGCTAAGGGCATTCCGAAATACAAGTGCTTCCGTGTTGATGAGAGAGATACCTTGTTCTTCGAGGACAGACTCGTTGTTCCCAAAGGCGATCTCAGGAAGTTCATAATGGAAGAAGCACATGATTCTCTCCTTTCCATTCATCCTGGCAGTTCCAAGATGTACCAAGACCTCAAGCAGTCTTACTGGTGGACACGCATGAAAAGGGAGATTGCCCAATTCGTGAATGAATGTGATGTTTGCAGAAGAGTGAAAGCAGAACATCAACGTCCAGCCGGTCTTCTCCAACCTCTTCCTATTCCCGAGTGGAAGTTCGACCACATTGAAATGGACTTCGTCACTGGCTTTCCTAAATCCAAGCGAGGAAATGATTCTATCTTCGTGGTGATTGACAAGCTTACCAAAGTCGCTCACTTTCTTCCAGTCAAAGAATCAATCAATGTAGCTCAATTGGCAGAGCTGTACACTTCCAGAATCGTGTCCTTACATGGCATTCCTCAAGTTATCTCCTCAGACCGTGGAAGTTTGTTCACATCCATGTTCTGGGACTCCTTTCAGTCCGCCATGGGCACTAAGATCAGGTTCAGCACTGCTTTTCACCCTCAGACTAGTGGTCAAGTCGAGCGAGTGAATCAGATTCTAGAAGACATGCTCCGAGCCTGTGTCATATCTTTTGGCATGAAATGGGAAGACTGCCTTCCATTTGCCAAGTTCTCTTACAACAACAGCTTTCAAGCAAGTGCAGGCAAAGCACCGTTTGAAATCCTCTATGGCAGGAAGTGCCGTACCCCTCTCAACTGGTCTGAAACAGGCGAACGTCAACTTCTTGGCAATGACTTGATCTCAGAAGCCGAAGAAATGTGCAAAGTCATACGTGAGAATCTCAAAGCCACTCAGTTGCGTCAGAAGAGCTACTATGACGGCAAGCATCATGATTTGGCTTTCAACATTGGTGATCATGTCTATCTCCGTGTGTCTCCGATGAAAGGCACCCAAAGATTCGGTATCAAAGGAAAGCTTGCTCCTAGATACGTCGGGCCTTTCAAGATTCTTGGCAAAAGAGGCGATCTAGCCTATCAACTTGAGCTCCCTTCAAACTTCGCCAATGTTCATGATGTGTTCCATGTGTCTCAACTCCGCAAATGCTTCAAGGTACCTGAGCGCATGATTCCGTTTGAAGAGATTGATCTTCAACAAGACCTGTCCTACCGAGAGCATCCCGTTGCCATTCTCGAAGAAACCGAACGCAAGACCCGCAACAAGTCCATCAAATTTCTGAAAGTCAAGTGGTCACATCACACTGACCGAGAGGCTACGTGGGAACGAGAAGATCATCTTCGTTCCGAGTACCCTTCCTTTTTCCAGTCCTAGATCTCGGGACGAGATCTTTTTGTAGTAGAGGAGAATTTGTAATGCCCCGGATGTAATACTTTCCCTTTTGGGCATATAATATATCTCCGGCTTCATCTATTTCCATTCCGGGTTCTTTGTCTTTCGGGTTTTCATCGTTTTGTTGTGTGAGTGTGTGGCATTCATTCATATCATGTAGACATGTGCATCGCATTGCTTTTGTGTTGTCGGTTGCATCCGGTTCCATGCGTTCCTTTCCGTTGTCCGTTTCACGTTCCGGAGCTCCCTCACGTGTCCGTGACGTTCCGTAGGCCTACTTTGGTGTTTGGGCGTGTAACATTACCGGTGTGCCGCGAGACTTGTCGTGTGTTGTTGTTTTGTCGTGTGCAACCCGCCTCTCAAATCTCGTCGCGTTTGGACTCCGTGTGCTATCCCAACAGTTCTTCGTGTGGGTCCAAAGTGCCTCTACTTTGTGGCCTAGAAACACCCCTACAGCAGCCACTACCCTCTCCTAGGCCCATCTAAACTACCCCCGCGATCGGATCCGTTGGATCGCGATCGGAGGGCTCCTAACACCCCATTTCCCCCCTAACCCTAAAAACCTGCTATATAATAGACCCCTAGTCTATTTTTGGGCATTCCCTAGCTTCTTCTCCACTTCTTCCCTATCTTTCAGATCCAACCACCCCCCTCCTCTCCACTTGGCAGATCTCCTCAAATTCCCCGCCGCCGAACCAGGAGAGCCGACCGCCGCCTGGGTTCTCGCTGGATCGAGGGATTTCCTCGATCGCCAGGCACCAGGTCAACGCGCTGCGATTCCTCCCTCCAACCGACCGGGGCCCAGCCCAAGCGCCGAGGGCGCTGGACCACATCGCCTGCCTCGCCCCGATCTGGTTCCTCCCTCTTCGACCACTCCAGGCCTCTTCCTTCGAGCACCCAGGCCGCCGCGAGGCCCATCGCCACCGCAGGCCGCCTCCTTCCCTGGGCCGCCAGGTCGCCCAGCTCCACCGCCTCCCGCGGGCCATCGCCTCCCGAGCCAGGCCGCCTGCCTCGCCCCTTCCGCGCGCAGCCGCCTTCGTGGGCCACCGCAGCCGCGCTGGGCTCCCTCCGACGGGCCGCAGCCAGCCTCGCCGCGCAGCTCCTTCGCGGGCCGCCTTCCCTCCAGAGCCGCCCGAGGCCTAGTCACCGTCCGCCGGGCCAGATCCGTTCCTCCGGGCCGTTGACTTCTTTGAATTCTAGTTCTGAGGTTGTCTCTTTAGTCCTCTAAGACCCTGTGATTTATTGTCTGATGCATTCTTATAACTGCTCTAACTTTTTATGTGTTTGTCCGTTTCAAGCAAATAGCATGTCCAGACGTTTGTGGTGAATAGCACTACGTTTTATCTTTTGGTGTCATGCATGATAGAGGTCATCTAGATGCTTGTTTTCCCGTTGCAAGAGTGCATCCCGATATAATTGCTGCTATGTGATGTTTTTATGCCATCTTTGCCATGTGATATCTTTTAGCTCGTTTACCCGAATGATGCAAATGACATGTCCACATGTTCGTCTTGCCATGCTCTACATGTTGTATGTGCTAGGTAGCATGTTAGATTTATTCTTGCCATGTTTATCATCGTTGCAAAGTGCCATGTGGCTGTGATGTTGTTTCACTTGTTATGAAATGCCATCTTGTTGAGCTCGTTGCTATCGTTGTGTTTATCTCCATGATGCATGCTTGTGTGTTTCGGAATCACCATCATGTGTACTTTGATGAGGTGCTTACCACTTGCCATGTTTAGTTTCGAGGTGACTTAAACTTGCTCGTTTAGATGCCATGATGAAACTGCTGTTTTAGGACTTAGTGGTTTTTCACTAAGTCTGAAATCTGTAATGTTCCGATGCCATGTTTGAGTGATGTTCTAGGACAAACCATTATAGTTTTGGAGTGGATCTTGATTGTTCCTTGTAGTATATATTGTTGGCTTTCCATTCATGTTCTCACATGCCTATTTAAGTGGCTGTAGCATGTTTATCTTTTGCTCCAAAGTTTCAATAAAATTCTGCTGTCAGAATTTTATTGTCAAGTTCAATATGTCCAAGCTCATTGCTATTGATCCGTGACTCCTTTGGGGGTGCACCTTTGGACTTAATTGCTGTAGGATATGTCTAGTTTGTGTTCATGCTCTTTGCCATGTTGTTTGAGTGCCGTAGCTTAATTATTTTGTGCTCCAAAGTTGCTATGTTGCTGTAATTTTCAGCTTTCGCTCATTTCTTGTTTCGGGCATAACTTTTAGCCCGTAACTCCGATTTCAGCGAATCTTATATGAAACTTGATTGATTTTCTGTGTAGATTCATAATATCATATTGTTATCATGTTTTGAGGTGTTTTGCTTGAGTGCTATTTTCCGTGCTCCATGTGCATCCTTAGTGCATCCATCATGCATCCATCATTTTCGAGTGCGCATTGCATCTTGTTGATTTGTTCTTGGTGTGATTGTTTTGTTTAGAGCCGGAAGCTGAGACCGAGTACGAGTACAAGCACGAGGTTTCCAACGAGGTTGAGCATGAGGACCCTTCTTACGATCCGAACGACTTCTCTTCAGGCAAGATGACCGAACCCCGATAACATTACTATCTTTGCCTATTGCTAGTAGATGCGCTCTATAGTTTTGCCTCGATGCCCATGTTCTTCTTGTCAGCCTCCTACTTGTAACCATTGCCATGTTTAACCACCCTACCTATGCAAACCGTTGCTTGGCTAAGTACGCTTCGCTCAGCCCTTCTTATAGCATTGCTAGTTGCAGGCGAAGATCGAAGATGCTTGCTTCATGTTGAAGTTTGGTTGGGTTATATCACACTATATAATTGCTAAATGAAATCATCTATATATTGGCAAGGGTGGAAGGCTAAGCCTTTTGCTTGGTGATTTGTTCCACTCATGCCGTTAGGAACCGTATAAACCGGTGTTATGTTCCTTGATTATGCGTTCCTAACACGGTTGGGGTGTATGGGACCCCCTTGATAAACCGCTAAGTGCTAAGTCTTTTTCAGCAAGTCCCAACATTGGTACTATTCGCCTAAACAACTAAAACTTTCCGAGGGAGTAATTAACCCGAGGCTTAATTAATTCAACCCCCCTGGGCCAGTGCTCGATTTGAGTGTTGGTCCAAACTAGAGTCGTGTGCGGGGCCCCCCTTGGCAACTTGGGTATTTCGGCCACTGTACGCTGTGCTCATCCGGTCGTGGCCTGAGACTAGATACGCGCGGCTACTATCAGGGTGTCGGCACGCCGGGAGGATTTGCTGGATTAGCCTTACCTTAGTTCGGAGTATCTTGAGCACGGGATTCCGAGAATACTCGGGTCTTCCCACTTTGGAGTTGCGACTCCGCGGATCGTGGGCTTGTAATGGGTCAAGTTGGAACACCCCTGCAGGGTTATGAACTTTCGAAAGCCGTGCCCGCGGTTATGTGGCAGATGGGAGCTTGTTAATATCCGGTCGTAGATAACTTGACACAATGTTTCTAATACACTACCAGCGTGTGTTCCGTGACCGTCAATTTCCGAATAGGGATTCGGGAGTTGAACACGGAGGGGTTATGTTTGGCGTGTTGTAGCTAGGATCACTTCGTGATCATCTTCTCGTCCGAGGCTTTCTCTTCTCGCTCTCACTCATGTAAGCTAGTTGCTAGTTGCTGCTGCAGACACTTATTCTTTTCTTCAGCCTTATCCTCTCCCAAGGCTTAAATAGTCTTGTTACCCGGGAACGGGATTGCCGAGTCCTCTGTGGCTCACAGTTACTTCACCACACCAGATGCAGGTCCAGTTGTGAGTTATCCGGGTGATGGCACCGAGCTGGATTGGGAGTACGACGAGGAGCGTAGTCGGTACTATGTTCGTTATCCTGATGATCAGTAGTGGAGACTTCTACTAGGATTCGATCCGGCATGTGGATTTTATTTAAGTTTGGTATCTTGACATTTGGATTTTGCCCTTAGAGGGTTGTGATGTTCTTAATGTATGATGTTTGAGACATGTATTGTAATTGTGTGACATGGCGAGTGTAAGCCAACTATTTTATGTTTACAATCCCCTCTTTTACATGAGATGTGCAAAGATTACCAAACTTGAGATCATTCTAGGATGGACTTATGCCTTTAAGTCGTGCCTCGACACGTAGGAGGTATAGCTCCATCCTGGGCATTACAAGGTCCGACGAGGAAAACACGAAGATAGCTCAAGGCGAAGTTAAGGACTGGCTTGAAGGGTTGAAAGCACAGAGACATCCACCTCCTGAGGAGAAGATAGATGCGGTGAAAGCAAAGCGCACTCTTGCTGCCCTGAAGCAACCAACGAAAAGTAAGCCAAAGGACAACTGTGACCGCATGATTCAAAAGTCATTTCAAGAAGCGAAGCGGTCGGGAAGTACTAAAAGTGATCAAAGGTTAGCAGAAGGACGAGCTGGGAAACAAATTGCCCAGCTCGGCGAACAAGCGGACCAATCGTGCCCCCCACTCAAGGTGTCTAGCGACATGGTCGCTAATGATCCGAGGATGGTGCCCGGTTATACCAATCTTGGAGATTACCTGTCCGATGATGTACATTATGATTTCCTGGAGGTGCAGATACAAAGATACGAGTACGGGAAGCCTCTCGTCAAAAATGAAAGATCTCTATCAACGAATATGCGAAGATTGCATGATTGGTACTTGAAAATCTGCAGAGAGTGTGGGGGGAGGGATAGCTTGTATTTGAGAGTTAAACCAGAGCATGACCTCGTTGGAATTGAACTGTTGCCTGTTCCATTTGAGGAGTTCTATCAGTTTTTCAATCAATTGGCCCTCGATAAAACAACGGTCACCTGCTACTGTCTGTAAGTAGTACTACTTCTGTCATTAAGTCTCTCTATATAGCTGATCTTCATTGCATGTATTTATAATTATCCTCACTATATTATGCAGATTGAAGATCGTCGAATTGAAGAAAAGACAAGTAGGTGATATTGGGTTCATTAACACATACCTCATAGATGCAACCGAGGTTAAATTGCGTCCCGACGATACCGAGACCAACTTGCTACGATCGTTGGTGGTAAATGAAAACAAAGATATAATACTCTTTCCTTACAACTTCAAGTGAGTGTTACTGTCTTGTGCATATTTGGTTTCCCTTATATATCAGTCAAGGTTATAGTGATGTAATTGATGAGTTCATGCATGCGTGCGCAACTTCCACTATATTCTCTTAGAGATTAAGCTTGAGAAGGGAGTAGTAACTGTCTTGGACTCTAAACGTAAAGATCCCGAGGAGTATGCGGACATGACTCAAATGCTCGTCAGGTAAGTTAAATCGATCAATATTATCCACCATGCATATATATCAGCAACTTCATTTCTGATATCAACTAATTGTTTTCTTTGTCTGGCAGGGTTTGGAGAAAATTCACTAAAAAAGCTCCGGGACTGCCGAAGAAGCTAGAATTTAGATACCCGAAAGTAAGTACTATATAGTAGCATGTTCCGCGCGCGCATCTCCTATATCTTGATTCAAGCGCTAGTTTCATCAATACCAATTTGGCATTCTTGCTTATCAGTTTGATTGACCTCTATTTCTTGTAAAGTGGTTGTGGTAGGAACCTGGGAATGATTACTGTGGATACTACATTTGCGAGTCCATCCGCCACACGACCTGTGAGCGGGGCTACTCTGAAGCACAATTTGAAGTGCGTAAGCAATCAACAATATTCACAAATTTATAGAATCATTTCATGTATTGACCCCCTACTTCAAATTAGATGTTTCGGATGCGGGATGAACTCCTAACACCAGATCGTCTGCGAGCAATTCAAGAGGAATTGGCGGCATTCTTCCTTGAACACGTGATCGCGCCAGACGGAGAATACTATGTGGACCATGCGTCCATCCTATAGGAGATTATATTTATAAGAGATAATTATTGTATATATGTACCCGGTAGTGTCGGATAGATATACGAGAACTTGTTGTTCGACCAATCTCTCGGAGAAGGAGAGGTGGTCGATATTACTTCTCTCTGTATGCATATATATATATATATGTTGATTATACGATCTTCTGTTTCCTTCGTTTGCTTTACTAGCTAGCTAGCTAGCTAGCGTGTCTAGTCCTCTCTATACGTATGTGTAGTACGTAGTGTCGACCAAGCACGGACATAAGAGAGGACACTTCTCTCTATTAATTAGCTAGCTAACACAATATGAAACACCTAAATTAACCCCCCAAAACCTCCAACCCCCCCTCCCCTTTCAAAAAAAAACAAAAACCACAGCCACAGAAATGCTGACGCGTGGATGCCTTTTGGTCCCGGTTGGTACCATCAACCGGGACCAAAGCCCCTCCTGCCTGGGCTCGGCGCACAGGCCACGTGGACACCCATCTGCCCCGATTCTGGATTGAACCGGGACTAAAGGGTCAGAGCATTAGTACCGACACTCTTGTCCCGGTTCAGGAACCGGGGCTAAAGGCCCAAACGAACTGGGTCTGATGACCCTTTATCTACTAGTGAATCCCTTCTAACTCAACAGGTGCAATATCATGCATAATTTCTCGATATAAATCAAGAGGTATAATACTCGCACTAGCACCCACATCACATAAACCATGATAGCAGTGATCTCCTATCTTAACAGATATAACAGGCAAGCCTACAACAAGTCTATGTTTATTCCTAGCATTGGGTTTAGCTATTCTAGCAGACTCTTCTTGGAGGTAAATAACATGTCCATCTAAATCTTCTACCAAGAGATCCTTAACCATAGCAACACTAGGTTCAACTTTAATTTGCTCAGAGGGTGTAGGTGTTCTAGTATTACTCTTACGAACTACAGTCGAAGCTTGAGCATGATCCTTTATCCTAACGGGGAAATGTGGTTTCTTAGTATAAGCAGTAGGAACAATAGGATCAACATTATAAGTGATAGTCTTTTCTTCAACTTTAACAGGTTCAACTACTTTTACTTCAATAGGGGGATGGTATTTAAATCACTTCTCCTTGGGGATATCAACATGAGTAGCAAAGGATTCACAGAAAGAAGCTACTATCTCAGAGTCAAGTCCATATTTAGTGCTAAACTCAGGGAAAACATCAGTATCCATAAAAGCTTTAACACAATCAAACTTAGGGGTCATATCTGAATCCTTACCTTCGTCGAGATCCCAATCTTCAGAGTTGCGTTTAATTCTTTCCAATGAATCCCATTTTAATTTAATAGTCTTCATCATAAAAGAGCCAGAACAAGAAGTATCGAGCATGGAGCGATTATTGAGAGAAAGCCGAGCATAAAATTTTTGAATAATCATTTCTCTTGAGAGCTCATGATTGGGGCATGAATATAACATTGACTTAAGCCTCCCCAAGCTTGAGCGACGCTTTCTCCTTCGCGAGGCCAGAAATTATAAATATAATTACGATCACGATGAACCTGGTGCATAGGGTAGAACTTCTGATGAAATTCCAACTTCAGACGATTATAGTTCCATGATCCCATATCATCACATAGCCTAAACCATGTCAATGCATCTCCCTTCAAAGATAAAGGGAATACCTTCTTCTTGATAACATCCTCGGGCAGACCTGCAAGCTTAAACAATCCACGAACTTCATCCACATAGATTAGATGTAAATCGGGGTGCAACGTTCCATCTCCTGTAAAAGGGTTTTCAAGCAGTTTCTCTATCATACCCGAAGGAATCTGAAAGCAAACATTTTCAGTAGGTGCAGTAGGTTGAGGAGCAACTCTTTGCTCTTCTGTTCGGGATGAAGATACCCCGAACAAGGCCCTCAAAGGATTTTGAGCCATAGTGACAAGTGACAATAAATGTCAGCACACTATATACATTTTTCCTTACCAAAGGCGCTTCACTCCCTGGCAACGGCGCCAGAAAAGAGTCTTGATGACCCACAAGTGTAGGGGATCGATCGTAGTCCTTTCGATAAGTAAGAGTGTCGAACCCAACGAGGAGCAGAAGGAAATGATAGGCAGTTTTCAGTAAGGTATTTTCTGCAAACACTGAAATTATAGGTAACATATAGTTTTGTGATAAGGTAATTGGTAGCAAGTGACAAAAGGTAAAAGTAAATAAGGTGCAGCAAGGTGGCCCAATCCTTTTTGTAGCAAAGGACAAGCCTGGACAAACTCTTATATAAAGGAAAGCGCTCCCGAGGACACATGGGAATTGTCGTCAAGCTAATTTTCATCACGATCATCTGATTCGCGTTCGGTACTTTGATAATTTGGTATGTGGGTGGACCGGTGCTTGGGTGCTGTCCTTACTTGGACAAGCCTCACACTTATGACTAACCTCTAATGCAAGCATCCACAACTACAAAAGAAGTATTAAGGTAAACCTAACCATAGCCTGAAACATATGGATCCAAATCAGCCCCTTACGAAGCAACACATAAACCAGGGTTTAAGCTTCTGTCACTCTAGCAACCCATCATCTACTTATTACTTCCCAATGCCTTCCTCTAGGCCCAAATAATGGTGAAGTGTCATGTAGTCGACGTTCACATGACACCACTAGAGGAGAGGCAACATACATCTAATCAAAATATCGAACGAAGACCAAATTCACATGACTACTAATAGCAAGACTTCTCCCATGTCCTCAGGAACAAAAGTAACTACTCACAAGACATAATATTGTTCATGATCAGAGCGGTATTAATACGCATAATGGATCTGAACATATGATCTTCCACCAAATAAACCAACTAGCATCAACTACAAGGAGTAACCAACACTACTAGCAACCCACATGTACCAATCTGAGGTTTGGGTACAAAGATTGGATACAAGAGATGAACTAGGGTTTGAGAGGAGATGGTGCTGGTGAAGATGTTGATGAAGATAGCTCTCCCCAAGATGGGAGATGTCGGAGATATTGACCATGGGTACCCTCGGCGACTACCCTTGGCATTTTAAGACAAATGACAGCCGCTTGGTCAGCTACGGCCGTCTGCTCCTCGAGCCGCCTCCTAGGGTAGGCAGGAACCCAGCAGGCGGCAACACCAACACCACCAGCCAGCAGACCGCCCCGCACTCCTCCCTCAGGGAACACGCTGAGGGGGGTCCCAGCGTGGCGGGGGCGTGGCTACAGGAGAACATGTCCTGAGAAGATCTCTAAGGGTGTGGCTACAGTGGCCGTGTACCTTATAAATACCCCCTAGGCGGCGGGTCACTATAGCCACGAAGCTCGTGACCAAGCAACGGTCAGAGGAGGCCACGATCCCACTACCCGCAAATGGCGGGGCCAGCAGGCGGTTGGCCCCATCGGTCAGCGGGTAGGCTCACGAACAAGCCGCCCCTGGCAGGCGGCCGGGGGAGACGGCCGTCTGGTAGCAGACGGCAAATCCCATCCTAGAAGTCCGAGCCTCATCAAGACGACGGGACAGGGCGAGGCAGCAGCGTACGGCGAGGGGCGGTGGCACTGTAGCCATCTCCTTCCTGACGAGGCTGTCGTCAACAAAGCATCCCCACAGTGAAAGACAATCACGAGGGGCCCGCAGGCGGTGGGCCCCAGCAGACAGGCGGCGAGGCCGGCGCCAGAAGACACTGACGGCTGGGGGCCACACCGTCGAATTCACCATTGTACCCCTGGGGGGTAGGCCTATATAAACCCCCTAGGGTCCTCCATAAGGAGGGGCTGGAAGGTTGATTATAAGAAGATCACAAGACAAAACCCTAGATAGAGGAAGGAGGTGAGCTAGCCTTGTTCGTCCTCTTCCTTTAGACCTCACAGCTCAAGGAGCCATCTTGTAGCTACTCTAGTGCTATCAGTCATGACGCGGAGCCCCCGCAGAGCAGGACTAGGGGTGTTATCTCCTCGGAGAGCCCCGAACCTGGGTAAGATTCGTAGGCATCCTAAGTATCACTTTATCCCACTTCCCGAGCCCGGCGACGTTCTTTTGACCCCATGCATGATAAGCCATCCGTTGGCATATGTCGTCCCAAAACCCAGACATTTGGTGCCCACCGTGGGGCTAGGTGCACCGTCGTCCGGAGACATGTTCTGGACGGGAACCTTGTTCCCTCCTGGCGAGAGTAGCCAGCCCGGCACGCCCGCTGGCGTGGAGACCGGGATGCTTCGCAGCGCTGAGGCTGCATGCGTCGTGGGCGGGCTCGCCGATCTGCTCGGCGCCGCCCGCATCCACGACGAACCTTCTCCGGCAGCCGAGCCAGTGGCGCCGGAGAGCTTCCTCGTCGAGCTCCTCGACAAGCTTCACCTCGTCGACGAGCGTGCCTCTGACATGGAGTCAGTGGGCTCTTCTGACCCACCAGTAGACATGATCATCGACCCCGACACGGGGCCGATCGATTCCTTCCCCGAGCACGTGGAGATCGTCAACGACCCTCTTCCCGTTCTTCCGATCCGCGGCACCATCGGCATCGTCACGGAGGTGCTCGTCACCGACCACGGCGAACCATCGTGCAGAACGGTTCCAGACCCGCTCGAGGCCGCTCTGCAGCACCTCGCCGCCCCTGTCGCGGCGGGGGCAGACGGTGCGGAGTTGGAGGCGCTCCGCGTTTCGCTCCTCGACAGCGCCAACAAACTGGCGGCCTCCCGACGCCTCACTGAAGCTTGCCACCTCGAAATGGACCGCGCCATTTGTGGCACGCCGGCTGCTGGCGAGACTAGCCGAGCCGGCGCTGTCCGCGATCGTGGCGGGCTACTAGCAGATATGCTGGGGGCCCCGCGGCCTGTGTACCTCACTCCGTCGGAGAACCTAAGGGCTGCCCAGGCGGCAGTCGATGAAATGGGCCACTTAGAGGGAGACGAGCTCCGTTGCATGACCCAGCGTGCCCGCCAGCTCCTCGACGCTGCTGCTACGCAGCAGGAGGCCTGCCGCCGGGTATCAGAGGCGGGCGCGCACGCCGACAACCGTCCTCTTCGGCGGGAGCAAGGAGCCACGTCCCGCTCTCCAACAGTCGGCGCCACGAATCGGCGAGACTCAGAGCCCGCTGCCAGTCGCAGCCGGCAGACGCGCGTCACCATCGAGCGCGACGAAGACGGCCACCCGAGGCCCGTAGAACGACGAGGGGAGCGGCCGCCTCCTCCCAGGCGGGAGAGGCGCGTGTCTCCTCCGCCTGTTGACCACCCCTCTCTGGCAGGCCGCCTGGGCCGCCGCGAGGGGGTCGGGGAGAATGACGCCCGCCACCGCCTGGACCGTCTGGCTCGCTCCCAGGCAGTTGAAGAAGAAGATGACCTCGGTCCGGCCTGCTTCGGTCCTCGCATCCGCAACGAGCCTTTTCCCATGGGCTTCTCGCTCCCCAGAGACACCCCCAAGTACAACGGATCAATGAAACCAGAGGACTGGCTGGTGGATTACTCCATGGCTGTCAGCATAGCCACCGCCAACACGCGTGTCGCGGTGAAGTACGTGCCCCTCATGCTCCAGGGCACGGCTCGGACATGGCTGAACAGCCTCAAGCCCAACAGCATCAATGGCTGGCTAGACTTCACCGACGCCTTCACACGCAACTTCAGCAGCACCTACAAGCGTCCTCCCAAGCCGCGTCAGCTCTCCCTGTGTGTCCAAGGCCCAGACGAGTCGGCCCGTGACTATCTGACGCGCTGGGCAGAGCTGCGAAACTCTTGCGAGGGAGTGCATGAGGTACAAGCCATCGAGTATTTCACGGCCGGGTGCAGAGAAGGCACCTTGTTCAAGCACCGGCTCCTGTGCGACGAGCCGGCCACGCTGGATGAGCTGCTGACCATAGCAGACAAGTACGCCACTGCTGACTCCTCCATGAAGACCGAGCTGCAAGTGGACGCTTCTGGCAAGATGACCCCTCCAACTTCCAAGACGCCGGCAGGAGAATCCAGCCGGCGCCAGCAGACCAGCGACCAGAAGCGCAAGGCCCACGCGCTGGCTGCCAACAGCCGGCTGGTGGCTGCGGTCGACGGACAACAGCCAGAAGCCCAAGCAGGGCCCAAGCGCCAGAAGTGCGGCAAACCGGTGTGGCAGCCGGCCTTCTCCTTTGATCAAGCTTTGGACGCCCCCCTGCAAATTCCACAGCGGCACGAAGCCCTCCAACCACACCACACGAAAGTGCCACTGGCTCGCAAGGATTGCGAGGGGAGAAGCTCTGCCTCCGCCGCCTCCTGGACAGCCGGCTCCGCCTCCTAATCCGCCAGTTGCTCGTCCTGGCGGTCAGATCCAGGACGAATTCCCAGAAGAAACTAAGCCTATGTTGTCTTCACCAGCCAGATGGACGATAGGCACAGCCTGCGCCAGCAGCGCAGAGAAGTCAACACTGTTGCTGTCAGGCCTAGAATTCATGCACTGGTGTGAAAGGCCTGTCAGCTGGAGCCGAGAGGATCACCCGGCTGTTATGCCTTCTCCAGGGGCCTATGCCTTGGTCCTGGACGCCACTCTGTCACATCCTGCATTTTGTATCATGTCATTTGCATCAATGAAGCATGAAAATTTGGACCAACAATTTTTTTTGGCATCATTTGGCTTTTATTTGGAATTGAGTTTTTCTTCATGTGTTTTTCATGTGCTCATTAAAGTCAACTATTACCTCTTGTAGAATTCATCTCCATACCCAAAACTTGTGCCCAATGATCATACCAAGTGAATATAGCAGTATAGTATTTTCTTATAAAATTAATTTGGCCAAATTGTATTTTCAAAATTTAGTATTCCAAAACCCCTGAATTGAGGTTTGCACTGCAAGTGCTTGATTTAGGGTGAGAAAATTATTTCAAAAAGTATATTTGAGACCTAGTAGTCATAGGACTCCGGGAAACCACAAAAGTATATTTTTAAAAGTTATTTTCCTATTTTATTTAAAAGCTTTTTCTTAAGGCCAGAAATGGTCTTTAATAAGGAAAAATTATTTAAGTATTTCAAATATATTTGCCAAAATTCACGGAGACTCATAGGACATATATTGTCCATATATAAGAGTTTCAACACTTGGTCATGTTCAAAATAATGGGCTAATCCCTCTAAAACCCTTTCTGGATATTTCAAGCTTTTGAAATATTTACAAAGGAAATATTCTCTAAAAATTCCAGGGAAATTCTATCATGTCATATATGACATAATTGATGATCTTGCCAAGCCCCATGCCTTGGGAAGCAAGAAAACATCCTCAAAACCCTTCAAAACCATTCTGTCCATATCTGAAGTTTGAGCAACTTTATATTGCCAAACTTACCCAAATGCTCTCAAACTTGGTGCACATGCTAGAATGGCTTAATAAGGTATCTAGACCAAATGGCACAGGATTTGGAGTAGGGCAACTTGATCAGAATGCCCCAAAACCATTTCTGTTCAAATTCAAATTTGAACAACTTTACATTACCAACTTTTTACCCGGAGCTTCAAACTTTGTGGGCATGATCATAACCCCAAATGATGAAACTACACCAAGTGGTGCATCAAGGGGAGATGATTAGCTTGACTCAAACATGGTGGAGCCATTTCTATTGATTTCTAGGGTTCACCAAAGTTACATGGGCTAGTTTCTTCATACAAGCCCAAATTTGGTGAAACACCCTATTTCCATATGACATTCAATCCTGTTAAGTGCCATGGCTAGTGGAGATCATTTTCTTGTCCAAAACATGATCAAACACCTTCTGCCATTTTACCAAAACCATCATCTTGACCTCTTTTACTATTTACTTTTGCCTCAACTTTCTACCACAGCCTCACCTAGTTACATTCTACCTCCAGTAACTTCCCCCTGTCCACAGCTCTATGATTGAGGGGTGAAAACCCCAATTCACCTTGCTGGATAGCCCATTTCTACCCATCTACCAGCCTCCCTCCTCTCTCACTGAGCATCCAGGGCATCCAAGGCCACAGCTAGATAGTTTACTTCGTGCTGGATGCCCCAGACACGGCGGACATGCCCAGTGAGCCAATGACATGCCGTGGCATGCAGAAGTCGCGCTCCAGAGCGCGCTACAGTGCGCACCCGCACTGTAGCCTCGCCCAATCCCTCGCCTCCGACCACCTTGTGCTCCCCCCCTCGCGCCAACCGATGCGCCTCGGTGTCCGCAACTCCCCCCGGCGCTGTCCCCCTCCTCCTTCTCCCTCCAGTGGCCGCCCTCGCACGTGCGCTGGCCGCCCGCGAGCTCCAACCTCTGGCCTCACACGCGCGCGCCCTCTGGAGCATTCCCCACTCCTCCTCTTCCCTCTCCCAGGCGTAGACCTCATCCACGAACGTCCCCGACTCGAACACAAGTGCCTGCACGGCCTCTGGCCTCGCCCGTAACCTCGCCGGCGCACGAGTCCACGGTGGAACGGGGCCCGGCTATATAAGCATGCCCCCGGCCTCTCCAACAGCACCCATCTCCTCCCCATACCCCCAGAAGCACACCAGCACCACCCACTTGCCCTCGGAGAGCCTCTGTGCACGCGATCGACCGGAGCTCCGCCGCGTCGGGCGACCGGTGATCTCACGGTACAGCCTCCCTCTGCCCCAACTCTTGCTCGATCTGGAGCCACTGGACCTCACTGACCCGTTCCCCTCCTTCTCCCACTCCTATTGCAGCCCGGAGCGAGCCAGCCAGGATCCTCCCGATGCTCCGCCGCCGTTCCACCTCGCCGTCGACGAACCAGGACCCTCCGGCGACCCGCACCACCACCACTAGAACGGCGACACACTGCTGAGCCCATTCCTACCCTCAGTTTGCCCCGCCGTGCACCGTATTGCCGCCGGTGAGCTCGCCGTCTCTCTGGCCGCAAGGTTGAAGATGACAGGCGGCCCCCGCTTGTCATCCTCACCTCCCTCTCGCTCCCCTCTCTGTCACTGACCGCCGGGCCCCGCCCGTCAGGTTTAAAAACCTGGCGCGCGCACTGGCTCCCGTGCGGTGGGCTATTCGCGCTGGGCCGTGCACTGTGGCCGTTCTGGCCCAGTGGCACAGAGCCTTTTTCCTCTATTCTTTTCTGTGGTTATTTCAAATAATTTCACAGAATTAAATATTTGTCCAAATGAATTAATTCCAGTTCCTAAAAACTTGTAAAATTCCAACCTATTTAATGGTGTCACTTTCACACATGTCCATGGACCTTTCCTGTTCTGTTCAAATTTAAATTCAAATTTGAACATTAAAACTTCTGTTCAAATATTCATGTGCCTCATTCTGCCACTCCAAAACTCCAACTAAGATTTTTTGCCATCTTAGTTTTCCCTCTAGTATTTAACTAAAATAAGTTGACATTTTTCTGAGCACTTTGATTTTTCTATTTTTATCGTGGTCTTATTTTTTCCGTTGTTATTTTGCGACGTTTAGATACCGTATTTGACGAGGTTGCTGAAGAAGAAGGTGGGGAAGGAATTGAAGACTTTGAAGACCAAGCCAATCCAGGCAAGCAGTCCTTTGACCATGATACACTTGTGTTCTTCGGAACCCGTTTGTTTCCAAATGCATGATGATAAGAATAACGGTGGTGACTTAGTTAAGAACCACCACTTGATGCATGCTTTACTCATAATCTTGCTATGTGCTAGATGCATTGTAAATGACTAGTAGTGATGCTTAGAGATGCATGTGTGCCATGATACCTTCGTGGTTGCATTCTTTTTAAGACCCCATCGGGTGCCACTTATGCCCGGTGAAAGAAGATGAGATGGGTAACCACTTGTTGACGAAGTGGTGTACGAAGACAAGGGTGTGTGATGTTTTTCAAACGGATTGGTTTAAGTTGCGACCGTTAATCCAACCATACATGTGCAACCACTCTACCCCTTATGGGACGGGGCATTATTGATTACTTAGGCCGATACTAGCTTGGTGCCCACATTACTAGTGACGGGAAGACTTGAGGTCTTTCCCGGGACGGGGTCGTGCTTGGATAGGCGACCATGACTGTTTTCATAGGGCACCGGACACACCGTTGGTCCCTTCGTGTACGCATGACATTGAAAATAGGGCAAGTCCCATGATCTATTGTTTGTACTCGAGGGTTGTGCACCAACGAGTGGACCCTATGTTAGTGTCGTCTAGGGAAAGATAATGACCGGGTGCTTCCCTCGAGTACTTGAGGTACTGCGGGATCGTGGGTGACACGAAAGCTTCCCGGATCTTGGGGGTAAAGTGCGCAACCTCTGCAGAGTGTAAAACTATTCGAATAGACGTGTCCACGGTCAAGGACAGTTGGGTAACCGCTCTTGGGCTATGTCCAATGTTTGCGAAACCTTGTGTGTGTGTGTGTGTGTGTGTGTGTGTGTGTATGTAGAGTCAAGGTGGTAACTTGACTCGTTGAGTTGAATCCTATTCATGTTGATATCGGTAACCTGTCTTCAAGGTTACGTGAATTTTATTGATGCATATACTTGATGGTAGAATATTTATTCTAGCTCGTAGCTAGATTGCTCATTGTTGTACAATTGCATTGTTACTTTGAACCAAATCATGGGTTGCTTGCGAGTACATTCAAAGTACTCATTGGCTTGCCACCGGTTATTTAATTGGCCAGGCATGGAGGAACATGAATATGAAGGAGAGTTCTATGGAGACGAACATGCGAACTAGGAAGCTATCCCAGTCAGAATGCCTGTAGGGTTAAGGCAGATGGCATGGGTTCTACTTATCATCGAAGACTTCCGCTATTCGAGTTATTTGCTATTCAGCCCTTGAGGCTTTATCTATGTAAGACTTGGCCATAATGGCCATAATTTGTGTAAGACGGTATGTATGGATGTAAGACTCTTGTTATTCAACTTCTGTGTGTTCAGTGAGCATTGATCTCTGGGATCACTATACACGTGCATTCGGTGATCTCGACTCTTAAGTCGGGGTCCCCACAGAGCTGGTATCAGAGCCATCCTGACTGTAGGAAGCCTTAGTTAGCATGGGCGTTAGTTAGATGAGACCCCTCTTCAAAACCTTCTGAACCTCTCTTCTTTTCAAAACCTTACCAACCTGAGATATCATGAGCTTATTAACCTCTCCTATTCCACCTTTGTAGATGGCCGCTGTACCTGAAGAGCACCTGACCACTGGGTTTCCCTTGCTTCTCGAGGATAGCCTCCGGGAGTGCCAGTTCCACCGAGCACCCATCCTCACCTACCTTGAGCATTGGGTTAGCGACACTGAGGTGGAGTACCATGTGGAAGTGATCGTGAAGGCAAACGATCCTCCCACAAGTTGGTTCTTTAAGGGACCCCAGATGGCAACACTACCTCTCACTGTCGAGGCTGCTGCACTCAAGGCACTAACCCGTCTCCGCGAGCTTCTTCCGGAGATGGCAGCCAAGATGACAACCCGCTTCTTGCCTTACCGGAAGGAAGGTGAAGATGAAAGCAGCGCACTAGCCCCTCTACTAAAGGAGGGACTCCCGCTTCGATTCCAGACCTACTTCAGTCTATGTGCCGACAGCTTGGCACAAGATTTGGCCTCGGAATCGATGAAGCTCCAAGAAGAACTACACAAGACCAAGGCACTTCTTCATCGAGCACAAGAGAAGACAGATAGGATCAAGAAGGAAGGTGCACCTCCAGGACAGTCCGCTATCGCGTACCGAGGCGGAAGGCCCTCAGGAGATGTATCTTCCAAGGATGAAGAACCACCTCGGCGACGCCGTATGACGGCAAGGGAATATCGCAAGCTTTTCTCGGCACCACCGACGAAGCACCGTCGAATCCAACTCCTCCACTCCCCCACACCCTCAAGTGACAAGGGGGCCCAGACAGATGAAGACAAGGAGGAAGACCCAGAAGAGCCAGAATACGCGACCGAGCATTCCGCCGCTTAGGCATTATTCACTACTCGAATATGCCAGTTCGTAACCTCTACGGTAGGATAGGTCGTGTAACCCCTATGCGCAGTCGAGTCCTTGTATGGTTCATATGAAACCATCTAGTGTTTGCTTTTGTTGTGTTTGGATGTATGTCGTATTCTTCCTTCGGGATATGTAAACGACTGCATCACCCATTTGAATTTTAATGAATGTGTTTGGCCCTTTCGGCCCTTGCATGATTTGATTAGTGTCACACCCACCCCCTTACTAGGCACCCATCTATATTGCTTTCCCTCTTCCAAACATGAGACCTTTTACCGCTCCAACAGGATGACTGTTGTAACTCGTACTGGTACCTCTACCCAGCAGCCTGAAGCCGGAGCATCCGCTCAGTCAGAGGCCGGCCACGACCAAACCAACGACCAAGCTCCACCACCACCACCTCCTCCGAACATGGACATGGCTCAACTTCTCCAAGCTTTCCGAGAGGAATGCCAAGCCAACGCCGCAGCCCTTCAGTAGATTGCTCAAGCTGTCACCAACAACCGCCAGCCGGCGGGGAATGGCAATGGACGTTCCACGTTGGCAGAGTTCAAGAAGCATGCACCGCCAACTTTCATCGAGACTGCTGAACCCCTGGATGCAGACGACTGGGTCCGCACCATTGAGGACTTGCTGGAACTAGTCGGATGCACCAAAGACCACGAGAAGGTGGCTTATGCAGCCCACTGCCTCGGGGGGACTGCTAGAGCTTGGTGGGATGGATTCAAGGTCATGCATGCTGGACAAGACATCACTTGGGACAACTTCAAGGCAGAATTCCGCAAAGCCCACATTCCTTCCGGAATCATGGCTATCAAAAAGCGTGAATTTCGAGCTCTGAAGCAAGGAGGTGGCACTGTCAAGGAGTACATGCAGAAGTTCAGTGTTCTGTCAAGGTATGCCCCTGAAGATGTCAGCACTGATGCTGCAAAAAGGGAGCGCTTCATGGAAGGCCTCAATCTGACTCTGCAATACTCGCTTGTCGTGTGCGACTGCCCAACCTTCCCTGACCTGGTGAACAAAGCACTCATGCTTGAAGACAAGCGGCGTGCTCTGGAAGACACTCGCAAGCGCAAGATGGTCAGCAAGGGAAGTTCCAGCAACCAGAAGCCTTGCCCGTGGCAGTCAGCCCCGGTCAAGCCAACCTATCAGCAACCAAGAGCTCCTGCACCTCGCACCAACTATCAGCCTCAGCAGTATGCCAACCCAAGGCCAGCCTTCAACCCCAATAACATTGGTGGCATCAAGATCAATAATCCAAACCAAGTCACTTGCTTTGGATGTGGTCAGCCAGGACACATCTCAAGGGTGTGCCCCAACAAGAAGCCTGATGCCCCGCGCCCCAATGCGCAGAACCCAGGACAAGGCCGCAGGATGCCACCAAGGAACCCAGCTCCTCGCAACCCGCCTAAACATGGGAAGGGGCGTGTGAATCACGTCACTGCTGAAGAAGCCCAGGAAGACCCGGACGTCATGCTGGGTACGTTCCTTGTCAACTCAGCACCTGCAACTGTCTTGTTTGATTCTGGAGCCACGCATTCTTTTGTCACTCAAAGATTTGCATTAAAAAGTGGCATGACCCCTACACCCCTGAATAACCCCATGGTGGTACAAACCCCCGGAGCAGAGATGAGAGCCAAGATAGGCTGTAAAGGAGTCAATATTACCATTAACGGTGTAGACTTCCCAGCAGACCTTATCATCCTGAGATCACAAGGCTTGGATGTGATCCTAGGGATGGATTGGCTCAGTAAGCACCAAGGCTTATTAGACTGTGCCAATCGGACTGTCACTGTGACCAATGACCAAGGAGTCGAAGTTAAGTTTGCTCCCAACTCCTCTTCCGCTCAATCCGTTCAAGTCAACTGTCTAACTGAAGTTGGGCTAGAGCAAGTACCGGTGGTATGTGAGTATCCCAATGTCTTTCCGGATGAGCTACCGGGAATGCCCCCTGACCGTGACATTGAGTTCATCATCGAGCTCGTGCCCAGGGCAGGACCCATCTATAAGAAGCCTTATAGAATGGGGACGGAAGAATTAGCCAAGTTGAAGAAGCAACTGGAAGAGCAGCTGAGGAAGGGATTTATCCGCCCAAGTGCCTCCCCTTGGGGATCACCTGTTCTGTTTGTGGCAAAGAGGGACGGTACCATCCGCTTATGCATTGACTATCGCTCCCTCAATGAAGTCACAATCAAGAACAAATATCCACTTCCCAAGATTGAAGATCTGTTTGATCAGCTCAGCGGAGCCAAGGTGTTCTCCAAGATCGACCTCAGATCTGGGTACTACCAGCTGAAGATCAGACCCCAAGATATTCCGAAGACGGCATTTGTAACCAGATATGGCCTGTATGAGTGCACGGTCATGTCCTTTGGGTTAACCAATGCCCCAGCTTACTTCATGTATCGCATGAATAAAGTCTTCATGGAATATTTGGACAAGTTTGTTGTTGTCTTCATCGATGACATTCTTGTCTTCTCGAAGACGGAGGAAGAGCACAAGCAACATTTGAGGATGGTCCTAGACAAGCTTCGGGAGCACCAACTGTACGCCAAATTCAGCAAGTGTGAGTTCTGGCTGCATAAAGTTGGATTCTTGGGTCATGTCTTGACCGAAGAAGGATTATCAGTTGATCCCGTGAAGATCGAAGCTGTGACCCAATGGCAATCTCCAACGACCGTCAAGGAAGTCATAAGCTTCCTCGGACTTGCGGGCTATTACCGCAAATTCGTGGAGGGATTCTCTAGCATTGCCAGGCCAATGACTCAGCTCCTCAAGAAAGACAAGAAGTTCGAGTGGACGCCAAAATGCGAAGAGAGCTTCCAAGAGCTCAAGAAGATATTGACCACCGCCCCAGTTCTGGCAACACCTGATATTCACAAAGATTTCGTGATATATTGTGATGCCTCTCGAACAGGATTGGGAAGCGTTCTGATGCAAGAAGGCCGAGTCATAGCTTACCTGTCCAGGCAGCTACGACCTCATGAAGAGAACTACGCTACTCACGATCTTGAGTTAGCGGCAGTGGTTCATGCCTTGAAGACATGGCGGCATTACCTCCTAGGGAAACGGTGTGAGATATACACAGACCACAAAAGTCTGAAGTACATTTTCACCCAAAAGGAATTGAACATGAGGCAGCGAAGATGGTTGGAACTCATCAAAGACTATGACCTCAACGTTCAATATCACCCCGGGAAGGCTAACGTGGTGGCCGATGCCTTAAGCAGGAAGGCTTGCTCCTTGAATGCCATTATTCAAAAGAGGCAACCAGCCCTGTTTAAGGAGCTCGAACAATTCAGTTTGGAATTGGTCACCCTTGGATTTCTGGATCATTTGGAAGTCAAACCGACCCTGATGGATGAAGTTAAGAAGGCACAAGGTGGGCACGCAAGCATTGAAGGCATCAAGAAGAAGATGAAGCTAGGCAAGGCACCAGGATTATCCGAGGACGAGCACGGGATTGTTTGGTACAAAGGCCGCATCTGCGTACCAAACAAGATGGAGCTGAAGAACCTGATCCTGTAGGAAGCCCACGACACTCCGTATTCCATCCACCCTGGAGGAACCAAGATGTATCAAGACTTGAAGGAAAGATTCTGGTGGCACGGGATGAAAAGAGAGATTGCAACCTATGTTGCAAAGTGTGATGTGTGCCAAAGGGTCAAGGCTGAATATCAGCGACCCACTGGATTGCTCCAACCACTCTAGGTCCCCGAGTGGAAGTGGGATAAAGTCGGAATGGACTTCATCACTGGATTACCAAGGTCGAATAGAGGACATGACTCCATCTGGGTCATAGTCGACCATTTGACCAAGGTGGCCCATTTCATTCCTGTCAAGACTACCTATTCAGGAAACCAGTTGGCAACTCTCTATATCAACCGAATCGTGAGCCTCCATGGTGTTCCACAAGAAATTGTGTCAGATCAAGGCACCTAGTTTACTTCAAGGTTCTGGAAAAGATTCCAAGAAGCCTTGGGAACCAAGTTGTCTTTCAGCACAGCTTTCCACCCACAGACCGGAGGTCAGACAAAACGAGTAAATCAAATTCTCGAAGACATGCTCCGAGCCGGTGTCTTGGCGTATGGAGCCAAGTGGGAAGATTGCCTCCCTTTTGCCGAGTTCTCCTATAACAACAGTTATCAGTCGAGCCTTCAGATGGCACCATTTGAGGTGTTGTACGGACGCATATGTCGCACACCCCTCAACTGGTCAGAGACTGGAGAAGGGCTAGTCTTTGGACCGGATATTCTCCGCGAAGCAGAAGAGCAAGTCCAACTAGTCAGAGAACGTTTGAAGGTAGCCAAGTCAAGGCAGAAGAACTATGCTGACACTCACCGCCGGGACATGAGTTTCCGTGTCGGAGACCATGTGTACCTGCGAGTAACCCCTCTAAAGGGAACCAAGCGTTTCCACCTTAAGGGGAAACTTGCACCAAGATTTATTGGCCCTTTTAAGATCACCGACCGACGAGGGGAAGTGGCTTACCAGTTGGAACTACCACCTGAGCTATCCGATGTGCACAACGTATTCCACGTGTCACAATTTCGGAAATGTCTCCAAGTTCCGAACAAGCCTGATCTCTACAAGGATGTTGATCACCAAGCCATTAATCTCTAGCCTGATTTGACCTACCGCGAGAAGCCCATTCACATTCTGGATGAAGCAGAAAGACGGACGCGAAGCCGCACCATCAAGTACTTCAAGGTCCAGTGGAGCAACCACACGGAAGCAGAAGCAACCTGGGAACGTGAAGACTATCTTAGATCCGAGTATCCCGATCTCTTTTAAGACCTAGTTTAGGAATCTTGGGGACGAGATTCTTGTAAGGGGGGTAGGTCTGTCACAGCCTGCATTTTGTATCATGTCATTTGCATCAATGAAGCATGAAAATTTGGACCAACAAATTTTTTTGGCATCATTTGGCTTTTATTTGGAATTGAGTTTTTCTTCATGTGTTTTTCATGTGCTCATTAAAGTCAACTGTTACCTCTTGTAGAATTCATCTCCATACCCAAAACTTCTGCCCAATGATCATACCAAGTGAATATAGCAGTATAGTATTTTCTTATAAAATTAATTTGGCCAAATTGTATTTTCAAAATTTAGTATTCCAAAACCCCTGAATTGAGGTTTGCACTGCAAGTGCTTGATTTAGGGTGAGAAAATTATTTCAAAAAGTATATTTGAGACCTAGTAGACATAGGACTCCGAGAAACCACAAAAGTATACTTCTAAAAGTTATTTTCCTATTTTATTTAAAAGCTTTTTCTTAAGGCCAGAAATGGTCTTTAATAAGGAAAAATTATTTAAGTATTTCAAATATATTTTCCAAAATTCAGGGAGACTCATAGGACATATATTGTCCATATATAAGAGTTTCAACACTTGGTCATGTTCAAAATAATGGGCTAATCCCTCTAAAACCCTTTCTGGATATTTCAAGATTTTGAAATATTTACAAAGGAAATATTCTCTAAAAATTCCAGGGAAATTCTATCATGTCATATATGACATAATTGATGATCTTGCCAAGCCCCATGCCTTGGGAAGCAAGAAAACATCCTCAAAACCCTTCAAAACCATTCTGTCCATATCTGAAGTTTGAGCAACTTTATATTGCCAAACTTACCCAAATGCTCTCAAACTTGGTGCACATGCTAGAATGGCCTAATAAGGCATCTAGACCAAATGGCACAGGATTTGGATTAGGGCAACTTGATCAGAATGCCCCAAAACCATTTCTGTTCAAATTCAAATTTGAACAACTTTACATTACCAACTTTTTACCTGGAGCTTCAAACTTTGTGGGCATGATCATAACCCCAAATGATGAAACTACACCAAGTGGTGCATCAAGGGGAGATGATTAGCTTGACTCAAACATGGTGGAGCCATTTCTGTTGATTTCTAGGGTTCACCAAAGTTACATTGGCTAGTTTCTTCAAACAAGCCCAAATTTGGTGAAACACCCTATTTCCATATGACATTCAATCCTGTTAAGTGCCATGGCTAGTGGAGATCATTTTCTTGTCCAAAACATGATCAAACACCTTCTGCCATTTTACCAAAACCATCATCTTGACCTCTTTTACTATTTACTTTTGCCTCAACTTTCTACCACAGCCTCACCTAGTTACATTCTACCTCCAGTAACTTCCCCCTGTCCACAGCTCTATGATTGAGGGGTGAAAACCCCAATTCACCTTGCTGGACAGCCCATTTCTACCCATCTACCAGCCTCCCTCCTCTCTCACTGAGCATCCAGGGCATCCAAGGCCACAGCTAGATAGTTTAGTTCATGGTGGACCCCCCAGACACGGCGGACACGCCCAGTGAGCCAACGGCATGCCGTGGCATGCAGAAGTCGCTCTCCAGAGCGCGCTACAGTGCGCACCCGCACTGTAGCCTCGCACAATCCCTCGCCTCCGACCACCTCGTGCTCCCCCCCTCGCGCCAACCGATGCGCCTCGGTGTCCGCAACTCCCCCCGGCGCTGTCCCCCTCCTCCTTCTCCCTCTAGTGGCCGGCCTCGCACGCGTGCTGGCCGCCCGCGAGCTCCAACCTCTGGCCTCACACGCGCGCGCCCTCTGGAGCATTCCCCGCTCCTCCTCTTCCCTCTCCCAGGCGTAGACCTCATCCACGAACGTCCCCGAGTCGAACACAAGTGCCTGCACGGCCTCTGGCCTCGCCCGTAACCTCGCCGGCGCACGAGTCCACGGTGGACCGGGGCCCGGCTATATAAGCATGCCCCGAGCCTCTCCAACAGCACCCATCTCCTCC
Organism: Secale cereale; assembly: GCA_902687465.1. Lineage (NCBI taxonomy): Eukaryota > Viridiplantae > Streptophyta > Magnoliopsida > Poales > Poaceae > Secale > Secale cereale. Next base: position 946,106,490 of record LR738711.1, read on the forward strand.
CCATACCCCCAGAAGCACACCAGCACCACCCACTTGCCCTCGGAGAGCCTCTGTGCACGGGATCGACCGGAGCTCCGCCGCGTCGGGCGACCGGTGATCTCACGGTACAGCCTCCCTCCGCCCTAACTCTTGCTCGATCTGGAGCCACCGGACCTCACTGACCCGTTCCCCTCCTTCTCCCACTCCTATTGCAGCCCGGAGCGAGCCAGCCAGGATCCTCCCGACGCTCCGCCGCCGTTCCACCTCGCCGCCGACGAACCAGGACCCTCCGGCGACCCGCACCACCACCACTAGAACGGTGACACACTGCTGAGCCCATTCCTACCCTCAGTTTGCCCCGCCGTGCACCGTATCGCCGCCGGTGAGCTCGCCGTCTCTCTGGCCGCAAGGTTGAAGATGACAGGCGGGCCCCGCCTGTCATCCTCACCTCCCTCTCGCTCCCCTCTCTGTCCCTGACCGCCGGGCCCCGCCCGTCAGGTTTATAAACCTGGCGCGCGCTGGCGCCCGTGCGGTGGGCTATTCGCCCTGGGCCGTGCACTGTGGCCGTTCTGGCCCAGTGGCACAGAGCCTTTTTCCTCTATTCTTTTCTGTGGTTATTTCAAATAATTTCACAGAATTAAATATTTGTCCAAATGAATTAATTCTAGTTCCTAAAAACTTGTAAAATTCCAACCTATTTAATGGTGTCACTTTCACACATGTCCATGGACCTTTTCTGTTCTGTTCAAATTTAAATTCAAATTTGAACATTAAAACTTCTGTTCAAATATTCATGTGCCTCATTCTGCCACTCCAAAACTCCAACTAAGAAATTTTGCCATCTTAGTTTTCCCTCTAGTATTTAACAAAAATAAGTTGACATTTTTCTGAGCACTTTGATTTTTCTGTTTTTATTGTGGTCTTATTTTTTCCGTTGTTATTTTGCGACGTTTAGATACCGTATTTGACGAGGTTGCTGAAGAAGAAGGTGGGGAAGGAATTGAAGACTTTGAAGACCAAGCCAATCCAGGCAAGCAGTCCTTTGACCATGATACACTTGTGTTCTTCGGAACCTGTTTGTTTCCAAATGCATGATGATAAGAATGACGGTGGTGACTTAGTTAAGAACCACCACTTGATGCATGCTTTACTCATAATCTTGCTATGTGCTAGATGCATTGTAAATGACTAGTAGTGATGCTTAGAGATGCATGTGTGTCATGATACCTTCGTGGTTGCATTCTTTTTAAGACCCCATCGGGTGCCACTTATGCCCGGGGAAAAAAGATGAGATGGGTAACCACTTGTTGATGAAGTGGTGTACCAAGACAAGGGTGTGTGATGTTTTTCAAACGGATTGGTTTAAGTTGACCGTTATTCCAACCATACATGTGCAACCACTCTACCCCTTATGGGACGGGGCATTATTGATTACTTAGGCCGATACTAGCTTGGTGCCCATATTACTAGTGACGGGAAGACTTGAGGTCTTTCCCGGGACGGGGTCGTGCTCGGATAGGCGACCATGACTGTTATCACAGGGCACCGGACACACCGTTGGTCCCTTCGTGTACGTGTGACATTGAAAATAGGGCAAGTCCCATGATCTATTGTTTGTACTCGAGGGCTGTGCACCAACGAGTGGACGCTATGTTAGTGTCGTCTAGGGAAAGATAATGACCGGGTGCTTCCCCCGAGTACTTGAGGTACTGCGGGATCGTGGGTGACACGAAAGCTTCCCGGATCTTGTGGGTAAAGTGCGCAACCTCTGCAGAGTGTAAAACTATTCGAATAGCCGTGTCCACGGTCAAGGACAGTTGGGTAACCGCTCTTGGGCTACGTCCAATGTTTGCGAAACCTTGTGTGTGTGTGTGTATATGTAGAGTCAAGGTGGTAACTTGACTCGTTGAGTTGAATCCTATTCATGTTGATATCGGTAACCTGTCTTCAAGGTTACGTGAATTTTATTGATGCATATACTTGATGGTAGAATATTTATTCTAGCTCGTAGCTAGATTGCTCATTGTTGTACAATTGCATTGTTACTTTGAACCAAATCATGGGTTGCTTGCGAGTACATTCAAAGTACTCATTGGCTTGCCACTGGTTATTTAATTGGCCAGGCATGGAGGAACAGGAATATGAAGAAGAGTTCTATGGAGACGAACATGCGAACTAGGAAGCTATCCCAGTCAGAATGCCTGTAGGGTTAAGGCAGATGGCATGGGTTCTACTTATCATCTAAGACTTCCGCTATTCGAGTTATTTGCTATTCTGCCCTTGAGGCTTTATCTATGTAAGACTTGGCCATAATGGCCATAATTTGTGGAAGACGGTATGTATGGATGTAAGACTCTTGTTATTCAGCTTCTGTGTGTTCAGTGAGCATTGATCTCTGGGATCACTGTACACGTGCATTCGGTGATCTCGACTCTTAAGTCGGGGTCCCCACAGAGCTGGTATCTGAGCCATCCTGACTGTAGGAAGCCTTAGTTAGCATGGGCGTTAGTTAGATGAGACCCCTCTTCAAAAACCTTCTGAACCTCTCTTCTTTTCAAAACCTTACCAACCTGAGATATCATCAGCTTATTAACCTCTCCTATTCCACCTTTGTAGATGGCCGCTGTACCTGAAGAGCACCTGACCACTGGGTATCCCTTGCTTCTCGAGGATAGCCTCCGGGAGTGCCAGTTCCACCGAGCACCCATCCTCACCTACCTTGAGCATTGAGTTAGCGACACTGAGGTGGAGTACCATGTGGAAGTAATCGTGAAGGCAAACGATCCTCCCACAAGTTGGTTCTTTGAGGGACCCCAGATGGCAACACTACCTCTCGCTGTCGAGGCTGCTGCACTCAAGGCACTAACCCGTCTCCGCGAGCTTCTTCCGGAGATGGCAGCCAAGATGACAACCCGCTTATTGCCTTACCGGAAGGAAGGTGAAGATGAAAGCAGCGCACTAGCCCCTCCACTGAAGGAAGGACTCCCGCTTTGATTCCAGACCTACTTCAGTCTATGTGCCGACAGCTTGGCACAAGATTTGGCCTCGGAATCGCTGAAGCTCCAAGAAGAACTACACGAGACCAAGGCACTTCTTCATCGAGCACAAGAGAAGACAGATAGGATCAAGAAGGAAGGTGCACCTCCAGGACAGTCCGCTATCGCGTACCGAGGCGGAAGGCCCTCAGGAGATGTATCTTCCAAGGATGAAGAACCACCTCGGCGACGCCGTATGACGGCAAGGGAATATCGCAAGCTTTTCTCGGCACCACCGACGAAGCACCGTCGAATCCAACTCCTCCACTCCCCCACACCCTCAAGTGACAAGGGGGCCCAGACAGATGAAGACAAGGAGGAAGACCCAGAAGAGCGAGAATACACGACCGAGCATTCCGCCGCTTAGGCATTATTCGCTACTCGAATATGCCAGTTCGTAACCTCTACGGTAGGATAGGTCGTGTAACCCCTATGCGCAGTCGAGTCCTTGTATGGTTCATATGAAACCATTTAGTGTTTGCTTTTGTTGTGTTTGGATGTATGTCGTATTCTTCCTTCGGAATATGTAAACGACTGCATCACCCATTTGAATTTTAATGAATGTGTTTGGCCCTTTCGGCCCTTGCATGATTTGATTAGTGTCACACCCACCCCCTTACTAGGCACCCATCTATATTGCTTTCCCTCTTCCAAACATGAGACCTTTTACCGCTCCAACAGGATGCCTGTTGTAACTCGTACTAGTACCTCTACCCAGCAGCCTGAAGCCGGAGCATCCGCTCAGTCAGAGGCCGGCCACGACCAAACCAACGACCAAGCTCCACCACCACCACCTCCTCCGAACATGGACATGGCTCAGCTTCTCCAAGCTTTCCGAGAGGAACACCAAGCCAACGCCGCAGCCCTTCAGTTGATTGCTCAAGCTGTCACCAACAACCGCCAGCCGGCGGAGAATGGCAATGGACGTTCCACGTTGGCAGAGTTCAAGAAGCATGCACCACCAACTTTCATCGAGACTGCTGAACCCCTGGATGCAGACGATGGGTCCGCGCCATTGAGGACTTGCTGGAACTAGTCGGATGCATCGAAGACCGCGAGAAGGTGGCTTATGCAGCCCACTGCCTCGGGGGGACTGCTAGAGCTTGGTGGGATGGATTCAAGGTCATGCATGCTGGACAAGACATCACTTGGGACAACTTCAAGGCAGAATTCCGCGAAGCCCACATTCCTTCCGGAATCATGGCTATCAAAAAGCGTGAATTCCGAGCTCTGAAGCAAGGAGGTGGCACTGTCAAGGAGTACATGCGGAAGTTCAGTGTTCTGTCAAGGTATGCCCCTGAAGATGTCAGCACTGATGCTGCAAAAAGGGAGCGCTTCATGGAAGGCCTCAATCTGACTCTGCAATACTCGCTTGTCGTGTGCGACTGCCCAACCTTCCCTGACCTGGTGAACAAAGCACTCATGCTTGAAGACAAGCGGCGTGCTCTGGAAGACACTCGCAAGTGCAAGATGGTCAGCAAGGGAAGTTCCAGCAACCAGAAGCCTCGCCCGTGGCAGTCAGCCCCGGTCAAGCCAACCTATCAGCAACCAAGAGCTCCTGCACCTCGCACCAACTATCAGCCTCAGCAGTATGCCAACCCAAGGCCAGCCTTCAACCCCAATAACATTGGTGGCAACAAGATAAATAATCCAAACCAAGTCACTTGCTTTGGATGTGGTCAGTCACGACACATCTCAAGGGTGTGCCCCAACAAGAAGCCTGATGCCCCGCGCCCCAATGCGCAGAACCCAGGACAAGGCCGCGGGATGCCACCAAGGAACCCAGCTCCTCGCAACCCGCCTAACCATGGGAAGGGGCGTGTGAATCACGTCACTGCTGAAGAAGCCCAGGAAGACCCGGACGTCGTGCTGGGTACGTTCCTTGTCAACTCAGCACCTGCAACTGTCTTGTTTGATTCTGGAGCCACGCATTCTTTTGTCACTCAAAGATTTGCATTAAAAAGTGGCATGACCCCTACACCCCTGAATAACCCCATGGTGGTACAAACCCACGGAGCAAAGATGAGAGCCAAGATAGGCTGTAAAGGAGTCAATATTACCATTAACGGTGTAGACTTCCTAGCAGACCTTATCATCCTGAGATCACAAGGCTTGGATGTGATCCTCGGGATGAATTGGCTCAGTAAGCACCAAGGCTTATTAGACTGTGCCAATCGGACTGTCACTGTGACCAATGACCAAGGAGTCGAAGTTAAGTTTGCTCCCAACTCCTCTTTTGCTCAATCCGTTCAAGTCAACTGTCTAACTGAAGTTGGGCTAGAGCAAGTACCGGTGGTATGTGAGTATCCCGATGTCTTTCTGGATGAGCTACCGGGAATGCCCCCAGACCGTGACATTGAGTTCATCAACGAGCTCGTGCCCGGGGCAGGACCCATCTATAAGAAGCCTTATAGAATGGGGACGGAAGAATTAGCCGAGTTGAAGAAGCAACTGGAAGAGCAGCTGAGGAAGGGATTTGTCCGCCCAAGTGCCTCCCCTTGGGGATCACCTGTTCTGTTTGTGGCAAAGAGGGACGGTACCATCCGCTTATGCATTGACTATCGCTCCCTCAATGAAGTTACAATCAAGAACAAATATCCACTTCCCAAGATTGAAGATCAGTTTGATCAGCTCAGCGGAGCCAAGGTGTTCTCCAAGATCGACCTCGGATCTGGGTACTACCAGCTGAAGATCAGACCCCAAGATATTCCGAAGACAACATTCGTAACCAGATATGGCCTGTACGAGTGCACGGTCATGTCCTTTGGGTTAACCAATGCCCCAGCTTACTTCATGTATCTCATGAATAAAGTCTTCATGGAATATTTGGACAAGTTTGTTGTTGTCTTCATCGATGACATTCTTGTCTTCTCGAAGACGGAGGAAGAGCACGAGCAACATTTGAGGATGGTCCTAGACAAGCTTCGGGAGCACCAACTGTACGCCAAATTCAGCAAGTGTGAGTTCTGGCTGCATAAAGTTGGATTCTTAGGTCATCTCTTGACCGAAGAAGGATTATCAGTTGATCCCACGAAGATCGAAGCTGTGACCCAATGGCAATCTCCAACGACCGTCAAGGAAGTCAGAAGCTTCCTCGGACTTGCGGGCTATTACCGCAAATTCGTGGAGGGATTCTCTAGCATTGCCAGGCCAATGACTCAGCTCCTCAAGAAGGACAAGAAGTTCGAGTGGACGCCAAAATGTGAAGAGAGCTTCCAAGAGCTCAAGAAGAGATTGACCACCGCCACAGTTCTGGCAACACCTGATATTCACAAAGAGTTCGTGATATATTGTGATGCCTCTCGAACCGGATTGGGAAGCGTTCTGATGCAAGAAGGCCGAGTCATAGCTTACCTCTCCAGGCAGCTACGACCTCATGAAGAGAACTACGCTACTCACGATCTTGAGTTAGCGGCAGTGGTTCATGCCTTGAAGACATGGCGGCATTACCTCCTAGGGAAACGGTGTGAGATATACACAGACCACAAAAGTCTGAAGTACATTTTCACCCAAAAGGAATTGAACATGAGGCAGCGAAGATGGTTGGAACTCATCAAAGACTATGACCTCAGCGTTCAATATCACCCCGGGAAGGCTAACGTGGTGGCCGATGCCTTAAGCAGGAAGGCTTGCTCCTTGAATGCCATTATTCAAAAGAGGCAGCCAGCCCTGTTTAAGGAGCTCGAACAATTCAGTTTGGAATTGGTCACCCCTGGATTTCTGGATCATTTGGAAGTCAAACCGACCCTGATGGATGAAGTTAAAAAGGCACAAGGTGGGCACGCAAGCATTGAAGGCATCAAGAAGAAGATGAAGCTAGGCAAGGCACCAGGATTCTCCGAGGACGAGCACGGGATTGTTTGGTACAAAGGCCGCATCTGCGTACCAAACAAGATGGAGCTGAAGAAATTTGATCCTGCAGGAAGCCCACGACACTCCGTATTCCATCCACCCTGGAGGAACCAAGATGTATCAAGACTTGAAGGAAAGATTCTGGTGGCACGGGATGAAAAGAGAGATTGCAACCTATGTTGCAAAGTGTGATGTGTGCCAAAGGGTCAAGGCTGAATATCAGCGACCCGCTGGATTGCTCCAACCACTCAAGGTCCCCGAGTGGAAGTGGGATAAAGTCGGAATGGACTTCATCACTGGATTACCAAGGTCGAATAGAGGACATGACTCCATCTGGGTCATAGTCGACCATTTGACCAAGGTGGCCCATTTCATTCCTGTCAAGACTACCTATTCAGGCAACCAGTTGGCAACTCTCTATATCAACCGAATCGTGAGCCTCCATGGTGTTCCACAAGAAATTGTGTCAGATCGAGGCACCCAGTTTACTTCAAGGTTCTGGAAAAGATTCCAAGAAGCCTTGGGAACCAAGTTGTCTTTCAGCACAGCTTTCCACCCACAGACCGGAGGTCAGATAGAACGAGTAAATCAAATTCTCGAAGACATGCTCCGAGCCTGTGTCTTGGCGTATGGAGCCAAGTGGGAAGATTGCCTCCCTTTTGCCGAGTTCTCCTATAACAACAGTTATTAGTCGAGCCTTCAGATGGCACCATTTGAGGTGTTGTACGGACGCAGATGTCGCACACCCCTCAACTGGTCAGAGACTGGAGAAGGGCTAGTCTTTGGACCGGATATTCTCCGCGAAGCACAAGAGCAAGTCCAACTAGTCAGAAAACGTTTGAAGGTAGCCAAGTCAAGGCAGAAGAGCTATGCTAACACTCACCGCCGGGACATGAGTTTTCGTGTCGGAGACCATGTGTACCTGCGAGTAACCCCTCTAAAGGGAACCAAGCGTTTCCACGTAAGGGGAAACTTGCACCAAGATTTATTGGCCCTTTTAAGATCACCGACCGACGAGGGGAAGTGGCTTACCAGTTGGAACTACCACCTGAGCTATCCGATGTGCACAATGTATTCCACGTGTCACAACTTCAGAAATGTCTCCAAGTTCCGAACAAGCCTGATCTCTACAAGGATGTTGATCACCAAGCCATTAATCTCCAGCCTGATTTGACCTACCGCGAGAAGCCCATTCGCATTTTGGATGAAGCCGAACGACAGACGCGAAGCCGCACCATCAAGTACTTCAAGGTCCAGTGGAGCAACCACACGGAAGCAGAAGCAACCTGGGAACGTGAAGACTATCTTAGATCCAAGTATCCCGATCTCTTTTAAGACCTTGTTTAGGAATCTCGGGGATGAGATTCTTGTAAGGGGGGTAGGTCTGTCACAGCCTGCATTTTGTACCATGTCATTTGCATCAATGAAGCATGAAAATTTGGACCAACAAATTTTTTTGGCATCATTTTTCATGTGCTCATTAAAGTCAACTATTACCTCTTGTAGAATTCATCTCCATACCCAAAACTTCTGCCCAATGATCATACCAAGTGAATATAGCAGTATAGTATTTTCTTATAAAATTAATTTGGCCAAATTGTATTTTCAAAATTTAGTATTCCAAAACCCCTAAATTGAGGTTTGCACTGCAAGTGCTTGATTTAGGGTGAGAAAATTATTTCAAAAAGTATATTTGAGACCTAGTAGTCATAGGACTCCGAGAAACCACAAAAGTATATTTTTATAAGTTATTTTCCTATTTTATTTAAAAGCTTTTTCTTAAGGCCAGAAATGGTCTTTAATAAGGAAAAATTATTTAAGTATTTCAAATATATTTGCCAAAATTCAGGGAGACTTATAGGACATATATTGTCCATATATAAGAGTTTCAACACTTGGTCATGTTCAAAATAATGGGCTAATCCTTCTAAAACCCTTTCTGGATATTTCAAGCTTTTGAAATATTTACAAAGGAAATATTCTCTAAAAATTCCAGGGAAATTCTATCATGTCATATATGACATAATTGATGATCTTGCCAAGCCCCATGCCTTGGGAAGCAAGAAAACATCCTCAAAACCCTTCAAAACCATTCTGTCCATATCTGAAGTTTGAGCAACTTTATATTGCCAAACTTACCCAAATGCTCTCAAACTTGGTGCACATGCTAGAATAGCCTAATAAGGCATCTAGACCAAATGGCACATGATTTGGAGTAGGGAAACTTGATCAGAATGCCCCAAAACCATTTCTGTTCAAATTCAAATTTGAACAACTTTACATTAAGAACTTTTTACCTGGAGCTTCAAACTTTGTGGGCATGATCATAACCCCAAATGATGAAACTACACCAAGTGGTGCATCAAGGGGAGATGATTAGCTTGACTCAAACATGGTGGAGCCATTTCTGTTGATTTCTAGGGTTCACCAAAGTTACATTGGCTAGTTTCTTCAAACAAGCCCAAATTTGGTGAAACACCCTATTTCCATATGACATTCAATCCTGTGAAGTGCCATGGCTAGTGGAGATCATTTGCTTGTCCAAAACATGATCAAACACCTTCTGCCATTTTACCAAAACCATCATCTTGACCTCTTTTACTATTTACTTTTGCCTCAACTTTCTACCACAGCCTCACCTAGTTACATTCTACCTCCAGTAACTTCCCCCTGTCCACAGTTCTATGATTGAGGGGTGAAAACCCCAATTCACGTTGCTGGACAGCCCATTTCTACCCATCTACCAGCCTCCCTCCTCTCTCACTGAGCATCCAGGGCATCCAAGGCCACAGCTAGATAGTTTACTTCGTGCTGGACCCCCCAGACACGGCGGACACGCCCAGTGAGCCAACGGCATGCCGTGGCATGCAGAAGTCGCGCTCCAGAGCGCGCTACAGTGCGCACCCGCACTGTAGCCTCGCCCAATCCCTCGCCTCCGACCACCTTGTGCTCGCCCCCTCGCGCCAACCGATGCGCCTCGCAGTCCGCAACTCCCCCCGGCGCTGTCCCCCTCCTCCTTCTCCCTCCAGTGGCCGCCCTCGCACGCGCGCTGGCCGGCCGCGAGCTCCAACCTCTGGCCTCACACGCGCGCGCCCTCTGGAGCATTCCCCGCTCCTCCTCTTCCCTCTCCCAGGCGTCGACCTCATCCACGAACGTCCCCGACTCGAACACAAGTGCCTGCACGGCCTCTGGCCTCGCCCGTAACCTCGCCGGCGCACGAGTCCATGGTAGACCGGGGCCCGGCTATATAAGCATGCCCCGGGCCTCTCCAACAGCACCCATCTCCTCCCCATACCCCCAGAAGCACACCAGCACCACCCACTTGCCCTCGGAGAGCCTCTGTGCACGGGATCGACCGGAGCTCCGCCGCGTCGGGCGACCGGTGATCTCATGGTACAGCCTCCCTCCGCCCCAACTCTTGCTCGATCTGGAGCCACCGGACCTCACTGACCCGTTCCTCTCCTTCTCCCACTCCTATTGCAGCCCGTAGCGAGCCAGCCAGGATCCTCCCGACGCTCCGCCGCTGTTCCACCTCGCCGCCGACGAACCAGGACCCTTCGGCGACCCGCACCACCACCACTAGAACGGCGACACACTGCTGAGCCCATTCCTACCCTTAGTTTGCCCCGCCGTGCACCGTATCACCGCCGGTGAGCTCGCCGTCTCTCTGGCCGCAAGGTTGAAGATGACAGGCGGGCCCCGCCTGTCATCCTCACCTCCCTCTCGCTCCCCTCTTTGTCACTGACCGCCGGGCCCTGCCCGTCAGGCTTAGAAACCTGGCGCGCGCGCTGGCGCCCGTGCGGTGGGCCATTCGCCCTGGGCCGTGCACTGTGGCCGTTCTGCCCAGTGGCACAGAGCCTTTTTCCTTTATTCTTTTCTGTGGTTATTTCAAATAATTTCACAGAATTAAATATTTGTCCAAATGAATTAATTCCAGTTCCTAAAAACTTGTAAAATTCCAACCTATTTAATGGTGTCACTTTCACACATGTCCATGGACCTTTTTTGTCCTGTTCAAATTTAAATGCAAATTTGAACATTAAAACTTCTGTTCAAATATTCATGTGCCTCATTCTGCCACTCCAAAACTCCAACTAAGATTTTTTGCCATCTTAGTTTTCCCTCTAGTATTTAACAAAAATAAGTTGACATTTTTCTGAGCACTTTGATTTTTCTGTTTTTATTGTGGTCTTATTTTTTCTGTTGTTATTTTGCGACGTTTAGATACCATATTTGACGAGGTTGCTGAAGAAGAAGGTGGGGAAGGAATTGAAGACTTTGAAGACCAAGCCAATCCAAGCAAGCAGTCCTTTGACCATGATACACTTGTGTTCTTCGGAACCCGTTTGTTTCCAAATGCATGATGATAAGAATGACGGTGGTGACTTAGTTAAGAACCACCACTTGATACATGCTTTACTCATAATCTTGCTATGTGCTAGATGCATTGTAAATGACTAGTAGTGATGCTTAGAGATGCATGTGTGCCATGATACCTTCGTGGTTGCATTCTTTTTAAGACCCCATCGGGTGCCACTTATGCCCGGGGGAAAAAGATGAGATGGGTAACCACTTGTTGACGAAGTGGTGTACCAAGACAAGGGTGTGTGATGTTTTTCAAACGGATTGGTTTAAGTTGCGACCGTTATTCCAACCATACATGTGCAACCACTCTACCCCTTATGGGACGGGGCATTATTGATTACTTAGGCCGATACTAGCTTGGTGCCCACATTACTAGTGACGGGAAGACTTGAGGTCTTTCCCGGGACGGGGTCGTGCTCGGATAGGCGAACATGACTGTTTTCACAGGGCACCGGACACACCGTTGGTCCCTTCGTGTATGCGTGACATTGAAAATAGGGCAAGTCCCAAGATCTATTGTTTGTACTCGAGGGCTGTGCACCAACGAGTGGACCCTATGTTAGTGTCGTCTAGGGAAAGATAATGACCGGGTGCTTCCCCCGAGTACTTGAGGTACTGCGGGATCGTGGGTGACACGAAAGCTTCCCGGATCTTGTGGGTAAATTGCGCAACCTATGTAGAGTGTAAAACTATTCGAATAGCCGTGTCCACGGTCAAGGACAGTTGGGTAACCGCTCTTGGGATACGTCCAATGTTTGCGAAACCTTGTGTGTGTGTGTGTATGTGTATGTAGAGTCAAGGTGGTAACTTGACTCGTTGAGTTGAATCCTATTCATGTTGATATCGGTAACCTGTCTTCAAGGTTACGTGAATTTTATTGATGCATATACTTGATGGTAGAATATTTATTCTAGCTCGTAGCTAGATTGCTCATTGTTGTACAATTGCATTGTTACTTTGAACCAAATCATGTGTTGCTTGCGAGTACATTCAAAGTACTCATTGGCTTGCCACTGGTTATTTAATTGGCCAGGCATGGAGGAACAGGAATATGAAGAAGAGTTCTATGGAGACGAACATGCGAACTAGGAAGCTATCCCAGTCAGAATGCATGTAGGGTTAAGGCAGATGGCATGGGTTCTACTTATCATCGAAGACTTCCGCTATTCGAGTTATTTGCTATTCAACCCTTGAGGCTTTATCTATGTAAGACTTGGCCATAATGGCCATAATTTGTGTAAGACGGTATGTATGGATGTAAGACTCTTGTTATTCACTACAAGAAATATGTCAACTTGTGACCACCACTATTGGTCACTGAATGGTCACAAATTTCCATTTGTGACCTTTTTGTGACCAAAAACATAAGGTCAAAAGCTGGCCGTCATAAACTGAAATTAACGACCTTCTCTGTGAGAAGGTCATAGACGTTTATGACCAAAATATGCCTACTGTCGTGTTTTGGTCACTAGCAGCCTCCCCGGGCCACGTAGGCATCCAGCGTGGCAAGCTGATGTGGCACAAGATTCAGCCCGGTCCAATTCGGTTTTCTACATGGGCCTAGCCCAACAATTCGGCCTTTTTAATATATATTTTTCCTGTGCTTTTATTAGCTACATGGGACTGGCCCAACAATTCAGCCTTTGATTTCTTTGCATGGCCCTTTTAACAGCAGGTTTTCTTTTTAATCATGTATTTTTCTAGGCCATTTCTTTGCTGGGCCTCTCATGTTTTTCCCTCAAAAATAATTGTCCAATATAACTTGGGCCTAGCCCTGTTCCGAAAAAATAGGTCCAATCCAAAAAAAATATTATGCCATTGACATTACAACACATCACATCACAAGCTATCTTGGGCCTAGCCCAGTTCTGATACATTTTCAAAGTAACGTGCAAATGTTATTATGTTACAACAATTCATTCCAACAATACTATTCGAGGCTGGCAGAGCTACTACTGAGTTAACTAAGTTTTTACAAAAGGTGAATCAGAAATCTAACGCTACTGCATTTGCATGGCGCTGGTACTTCACAGCAACCAAACATGTAATCTGCTTAATGGAAAGATTTCTTCTCCAAGTCCCGCTTCTCCCTTAGCAATGATCCAAAACATCTGAGCATTCAAAAGAGAACAGAAGGTATGTCACTGATAGAAGAAATATTACAGAGTACTTTAAAAAAAACTGAAGATACACCAGTATATTATCATTCTACTTATTATTATTTTTAACCAGATCATTCTACTTCTCTAGAATATGGCTATTCATAAAAATTGGGAATTGAACTGGCACATATGACAAACTTTGCAGCAAACAAGCATGGAATGTTTCACATATACAACAAGGTTTAAAAACCATCATTCAAAGTTACAGCAGATCAATGTTCCCTTTGAGTATAAGAATGACATTCATATTCAATCAATAGTACCTATTAAACTACCATGTGCATGATTGAATTAAACAGACACCAGCTATTCATCTTGCCACCTACTGTATAGGTGTAACAGAGCAACTATGTCAAAGTTAGTTCACGTTTATTAATGTGTGTGTCACATGATACATGCATCAGGCATAAGGACATCAAGCATCAGGCCCATATGTGTGTGTCACAGAAAAGCATGTATTGGTCAATTAGCAGAACATGAGTAGATCACATAATTAAGTGCAATTCAAAATCCTAGCTGCCATTTGAAAACAAAGAGTTGGATGTGCACGACCTTGGGCCACTTGAAGAACCGGTGGAGGTCCTTCTTTGGCAGCAGGGCGCCATCGATGCTGAACTGCTTCGGCCTCTTCTCAAACAGCGAGTTCACTACCTTGTCCTACAACCACACACCAACGCAACCCAGTTAGATCATACACGCTAGGACCCAGTTAGCACAACTAAGAACAACACAGTCCATCACAATAATGTAACCAGTCAAGGGCTGCTCTAAGCAAGCATAGTTGCACATGCAAAGTCAACTGTCTAGTTAAATGCTCTACATGACTTCTAAATTGCTCTACAGATAAAAATAGCACAAAATACTTCATGAAAGCACAAAATCATTACATTTTACTAGTACTGAAACAGAAACAGAAACAGGAACAAATCGAGCTTCGGCTCCCACGCAGATTGGGAATACAGCAATACAGTATCAAAAATAAACTACCAAAATACATAGAAATTCCATGCAGAAGAGTAATTCCATAATACAATTTCTTTTTTTGAAGAGTTGCATATCACAATAAAAACAGATACAATGTTTAATTGCCCATGGACATAACAGTATAGCAAAGAACACAGAACATACAAGGCATGCATACATTATTAATTGAGACATAGAGCGGAAGTAGAAAAGACGAGGGCAGCAACACAAGCTTATGTTCAGAGCATACACTACACCCGATCTTACTTAACAGGTGGTTGTTCTAATCACCTACAGCCTGCCTCAAGCCCTCAAATCGATACAGTCAATCTACACCGACAATCGACAGCTAAAGAACCGAAACAAAAAGGAGGGCTAACAAACTCAATCTACTCTAAACACTAAATCAAAAGGTCTGTCGGCATGAACGACAAGAATAACATGTAAACCAGAACTTGATGTCATTTTATAGCTAATTATTTTAGCTTGTCAACTGGCTAGTTAGATACATTTGGCTTTCATCGCACTATAAGCCTCCAAGGTCCAACAGTTAGTAGATAAGCCTCTATAGATGGATACCTTTGGCTGTCATTTAATACATTGAGGACCACAAACAGTAACCAACTAAATTCAGAAACAAATATGAGTTATCGACCCTTCAGGCTAGCATACTTATGTCAGTTTATCCTTATGTAGCTTAATGTCCTAAGAAATAGCATGCAGGCTATCCACATCTACTTTCCAGCACACAATAGAAACAACTAGTGTTGCAGTAACTCCTCCAAGAAGAAACTAGAATTATTAGCTGCAAAACTATTTCATTCTTCATGGCCATACAAGCAGTAATCTACATGCTACAGAGTGTGGCTCAGTCATGAGATCTAGGCAGAGGAGGGAGGCAGAGTGTGCTCACCGAAGAGGTTACTGGCGATGCAGCGGTCGCATTGCAGGTTGGCCACCACCATCGCGCAGTAGAGGTGGTCGCGGTAGGATGCACGGCCTCTTGGGAGACCCGGCGGAGGAGGTCAGTGTCGCAACCGTCCAGCCAACGCGTGCGAGCACGCCAATCTACGCCAGCACGAATGACCTTGGAGTGGCATGAATCCATGCCTCCCGGCACCAGCCACGGGCCAATGCCATGGATCTCGGCTACGGGCGTGACGGTGGCGGTGGTGGCACCCGGATCGTGCAGGCCTGATCCGAGGCCAGGGAGGCGCCCATCGGATCTGGTCGAAGCGATGCGAGCCCCTTGCTGTGCGGTGTCGTGTGGGAGAGAGAGATGGGTTGTGAGAGAGAGGCCGGGGTGAGGGCTGCAGTGGATCTGGT
>LR738711.1:946122626-946181909 GCA_902687465.1 Secale cereale
GGAGGGCGGGGGAGGGAGGGCAAGTCGTGCGGTAGTCCGAGTGGATCTAGGAGGAGAGGGGAGGGGCTGCCAGCGATGAGGTTGGAGGTCGCCGGTGCGACTGTAGAAGAGGATGGCGGCGGATTGGGTTGGGCTAGGGTTGGGGCGGCGGCGGATCTGGATCGGATCAGAGTGAGGGAGAGGAGAGAGGGGCGTCAGTGCGTGGGAGAGAAGGGTGCGAGAGGAGGAGTGCGGGACATGGGTGAGACCGGTGACGTGCGGGCCGTTGGATCCAGCAACATCTAACAGTGATTTATCCATGATCTACGTGAGAGGCCTCTGGACCAATCAGAACGCAGTATACAAGGTGTGATATTTTGACCATTTAAATTGGTCGTAATCGACTAAAAATAAGGTGCTAAATCATGTTAGCTATTTTATTATGACCTGAAAAAATGAAAAACAAAACTTCTCATTGTGTCAGCAAATTTGACTTTAGTTTTCAGGAATAATCACAAATTGAAATAAGACAAATATTTTTTTAAAGAGTTATGAGAAATGAGTTCTTTTAAATCATTTTTCCTTTTGAGTGCCCAAAATAAGTTTTTTTGTGAAGGACTTACCATATATTTGTTGCCAAATTGTACCAAATCAATTTTCTAAAATAATAGGCCATCTATAATGCTCAATTGACCAAATGGTTAGGTGTCAAAAGTTTCGATGCACCTCACATGAAAAAGACAAATTTCCGTCGATTCAGGAGAAAGCGGGTAAAATTTGTACTGCAGCTGCCTCATAGTTTGATCTTTATTTTTTCCAAAAATCATTTCTAGGTACATAAGTATCTATTTGATCATAGAAACACAAAAATTCCAAGATTCAACCACTATCTAAGAACGGTCATGCCCGCCGTTTTGACCCCATTTTGACACGGGCATAAAAAAATCAAAAAATTCAAAAAATTAGAAAACCTTTGCATTGTGTCATTATATATGACCAAGTTACCAGGAAAAATAATAAACTTGTAATACATCAATTCTTTTAAAAAAGGGTTCTCAGAAATGAGCTATCATGCGTGAAGATTCATGACTTTCAAGCCAAATGATCAATCCTTTGGCCACATTCATGGCATAGTTTGTTCAAATAATCTCATATTGTGCACAAGGGTGCATCTTGGAATGGCAAACAATGTTGCCTAAGGGAGTTTTCACTTTCTTTGGACGGAAAAATCATTTTCCATTTTTCGAGTGCCCAAAAGGAGGGTTTTTTGTGAAGGACCTCCCAAATATTTGTTGCAAAATTGGACCAAATCATTTTTCTAAAATACTAGGACATATTTAATGCACAATTGACAAAATGGTTGGGTGTCAACAGATTTCATCCACCTCTCGTGAAAAATACAAATTTCCGTTGATTTAGTTGGAAGCGGGTCAAATTTGAACTGTAGCTGCCTTGTAGTTTGCTATTTATTTTTTACAAAAATCATTTCTAGGTACATAAGTATCTATTTAATCAGAGAAACCCCAAAAAAATACCAAGATTCAACCACTAGCTAGGAACGGTCATTCCCGCCGTTTTGACCCCATTTTGAAACGGGCATAAAAAATTCAAAAAAAATCAAAAAAATGGAAAACCTTCGCATTGTGTCATTATATATGCCCAAGTTACCAGGAAAAATAATAAACTTGTAATACGGCAATTCTTTTAAAAAAGTGTTCTCAGAAATGAGCTATCATGCGTGAAGATTCATGGCTTTCAAGCCAAATGATCAATCCTATGGCCACATTCATGGCATAGTTTGTTCAAATGATCTCATATTGTGCACAAGGGTGCATCTTGGAATGGCAAACAATGTTGCCTAAGGGAGTTTTCACTTTCTTTGGACGGAAAAATCATTTTCCATTTTTTGAGTGCCCAAAAGGACGGTTTTTTGTGAAGGACCTCCCAAATATTTGTTGCAAAATTGGACCAAATTATTTTTCTAAAATACTAGGACATATTTAATGCACAATTGACAAAATGGTTGGGTGTCAACAGATTTCATCCACCTCTCGTGAAAAAGACAAATTTCCATCGATTCAGTTGGAAGCGGGTCAAATTTGAACTGTAGCTGCCTTGTAGTTTGCTCTTTATTTTTTTACAAAAATCATTTCTAGGTACATAAGTATCTATTTAATCAGAGAAACACCAAAAAATACCAAGATTCAACCACTAGCTAGGAACGGTCATTCCCGCCGTTTTGACCCCATTTTGAAACGGGCATAAAAAATTCAAAAAAAAATCAAAAAATTGGAAAACCTTTGCATTGTGTCATTATATATGACCAAGTTACCAGGAAAAATAATAAACTTGTAATACGACAATTCTTTTAAAAAAGTGTTCTCAGAAATGAGCTATCATGCGTGAAGATTCATGGCTTTCAAGCCAAATGATCAATCCTATTGCCACATTCATGGCATATTTTGTTCAAATAATCTCATATTGTGCACAAGGGTGCATCTTGGAATGGCAAAAATATTGCCTAAGGAAGTTTTCATTTTCTTTGGACGAAAAAAATATTTTCCATTTTTCGAGTGCCCAAATGGAGGTTTTTTTGTGAAGGACCTCCCAAATAATTGTTGCAAAATTGGAGCAAATCAATTTTATAAAATACTAGGACATATTTAATGCACAATTGACAAAATGGTTGCGTGTAAAAAGTTTTGATCCACCTCTCATGAAAAAGACAAATTTCGACTGATTCAGCTGGAAGCGGGTCAAATTTGAACTGTAGCTACCTCGTAGTTTGCTTTTTATTTTTTCCAAAAATCATTTCTAGTTACATAAGTACCTATTTAATAAGAAATACATGGTTTGGTGGCGATACGTCGAGGTTTGGGCGGTGGTCGAGGGCCCCAACTCTAGAGCGCGTAAACTCGCATGCCCGCCGCATGGTCACCGCGTGACTGTGGCGTTGCCATGTGTTCTGGGCGGCTTAGGCATGTCTAGTGGGTTGGGCACTCCCCAGGTAGGTGCTAGGAAGAAAATTACAACATAAGATTCTCACGAGGAGACCGATCAATGCTCTAACATGAATTAGCAGCCAAGTGTTTGATTAGCGGTACGGGAAATGCACATGGCTAATGGGCGTGAGTTTTGGTTGAGGATGATCAGTTACTAAGAAGCCTGTCTTCACAAATTTTCAGCTCAAAAGGAGGAGTCTAGGTGGTACTTGCTATGCAAAGTACCACACTGGACATAAATACGAATGTTGAAGCTGGGCTCAAAATAATGAATGGATTGAGCTAGCATTTGGTGGAGGATAGTTATTTGGGCATAGGAAAGCACTGTAGAAAATGGATACCGTTTGGACATGCCAAATTGGTACTTCCTTCACAAAATGTTTTTTTGAACAGAATAGGAAAATGAATATTTCCGAATTATTTTTGAACTAGGCAAGGAAGGTTTTTTACATATTTGACGAAGATATGACCCAAAGAATTTATGAGATTTTTTGGGGAATTTCGGGAATGACAGAAATATAGGTTGCTTCACAAACTAGGGCAAAAACTGCCACATGGACATGACACATAGGCAAAACTGATGAGGTGGCACCTAGTCATAGTAACCCACCACAATTTACAAGGTTATGACCATCTATATTGGTCATGATCAGCTAGAAATAAGGCAGCAGACCAGTGCTATCTGCTTTATGACCATTTCGTGTAAGGAAATTATGACCTTTCTGACCAAAATGGTCATTATAGTTTAGGGTTTGGAGCCCCCCGAACAACTTTTGACCAATTGGTCTGAAATGGTCATAGATCTATGACCAATTCTTCTAGGGTCACTAACAGAAGGTCATAAGTTGACATATTTCTTGTAGTGATTCAGCTTCTGTGTGTTCTGTGAGCATTGATCTCTGGGATCACTGTACACGTGCATTCAGTGATCTTGACTCTTAAGTCGGGGTCCCCACACACTCTCTCCACTGACAGGCGGGTCTGCCGTTTCTCCCGAGCCCTGGTAGACGACGGCAGCAGCATCAACATCATGTACCGAGACACCATGGAGAAGTTGGGCATCAAAGACAAGAAGCTTCAGCCTACCAGGACCGTGTTCCATGGCATTGTGCCACGCCTCTCTTGTTCACCAATCAGCAAGGCCAGGGTCGATGTCCTGTTTGGTGACAAGACACACTTCCGGAGGGAGCCGGTCTGGTTTGAAGTACTAAATCTGGAAAGTCCCTATCACGTGATCTTGGGCCGGCCCGCTCTTGCCATGGCAGTCCCCCATTATGCCTACCTCAAGATGAAGATGCCTGGTCCCAAGGGAATAATCACCATAACCGGGGACTATGAGAAGTCCATCGCCTGCGCAACGGCCATCAGTCGCCAGGCGGAAACCCTTGTTGTGGCTGAGGAAAAGCGCCGTCTGGAGCGGCTGGTGGCAATGGCTGGCGAGCAGCCGGCCATACCAGCCAATCCCAAGGAGGCGGAGCCGCAAGGCTCGTTCCAGCCCTCCAAGGACACAAAGAAGATTGCCTTGGACCCGTCTCACCCGGAGCGATTTGCTTTCATAGGGTCAAGCCTAGACAGCAAATAGGAAAGCGAGCTCGTCGATTTCCTCCGTGAGAATCGGGACATCTTTGAATGGTCCCCTAAGGACATGCCTGGTGTCCCGACGGAATTCGCCGAGCACAAGCTACACGTGAGAGAAGACGGAAAGCCTGTCAGGCAGCCGCTGTGCCGCCTGTAAGAAGAGAAGAGAAGAGTCGTTGGGGAGGAAGTCGCCCGCCTGCTAGCAGTCGGCTTCATCATGGAAGTCTTTTATCCCGAGTGGCTGGCGAATCCAGTCCTGGTGCTAAAGAAGAACAATAAATGGCGCATGTGCATTGATTACACCAGCCTGAACAAAGCTTGCCCTAAAGACCCGTTTGCTCTGCCACGAATAGATCAAGTGATTGACTCCAAAGCCGGATGCGAGCTGCTGTCTTTCCTTGACGCTTATTCAGGGTACCACCATATCAAGCTTGATCCAGCTGACCGTCTGAAGACTGCCTTCCTCATGCCGTTTGGGGCCTTCTGCTACCTGACCATGACGTTCAACTTGAGAAATGCCGACGCCACCTTTCAGCGTTACATGCAGAAGTGTCTCCTCAAGCAGCATGGCAGGAACGCCCACGTTTACGTGGACGACATTGTGGTGAAGACGGAGAAGAGAGGAACCCTTTTGGAGGATATCCAAGAAACATTTGAGAACCTGCGCCGCTTTCGGATTAAGCTTAACCCGGAGAAATGCGTCTTCGGGGTACCAGCAGGCCAGCTCCTTGGCTTCCTGGTATCCGAGCACGGCATTGTGTGCAACCCCGCGAAGATCAAAGCCATTGAGAGGATGGAACCACCGACCCGTGTGCGAGATGTTCAGAGATTCACGGGGTGCGTGGCATCTCTCAGCCGCTTCATCAGCCGGCTGGGAGAAAAGGCACTCCCCCTGTACCAACTGATAAAGAAGACCACTTGCTTCGAGTGGAATGACCAGGCAGATGAAGCCTTCCAGCAGCTCAAGTGACTGCTGTCCACCCCGCCTGTCCTGGCGGCGCCAGCAGACAAGGAACCCATGTTCCTTTACATAGCCGCCACCAACCGGGTGGTCAGCACTGTCATTGTGGTCGAGCACCCAGAGGACGGCAGAGCCTTGCCCGTCCAGAGGCCCGTCTACTACCTAAGCGAAATGCTATCAGCGTCCAAGCAGAACTACCTCCATTACCAGAAGATGTGCTACGGCGTGTACTTCACCGCCAAGAAACTCAAGCAGTACTTCCAAGAGCATTCTGTCACGGTCGTCTACACGGCCCCGCTTGCTGAAATCATGGGGAATAGAGACGCCTCTGGAAGAGTGGCCAAGTGGGCCATTGAGCTAGCCCCATTCACCATCTTCTACCAGCCGCGCACCACCATCAAATCGCAAGCGTTGGCCGACTTCCTCGTCGATTGGGCTGAAACCCAGTACCTGCCGCCCGTGCCAGACTCAACCCATTGGCAGATGCACTTTGACGGGTCAAAGATGCGCACCGGCCTGGGAGCCGGCGTCGTCCTCACCTCCCCCAAAGGCGATAAGCTCAAGTACACCCTGCAGATCCAATTTGCCGCCTCCAACAACGTGGCTGAATATGAGGCACTTATCCACGGGCCCCCGATGGCCAAGGAGATTGGCATCCGCCGAGTGCTGTGCTACGGTGACTCAGACTTGGTTGTCCAGCAGTCGTCTGGGGACTGGGACGCCAAGGACGCAAACATGGCAAGCTATCGCTTCCTTGTCCAGCAGATCAGTGGACACTTTGATGGCTGCGAGTTCCTCCATGTGCCACGTGCTGATAACATGCAAGCAGACACCTTGGCGCGAATCGGTTCCACCCGCCAAGCAATACCAGCCGACGTATCTCTCCAATGCCTGCGCAAACCGTCTATCAAGCCTTCACAAGAGTCAGAGTCAATCTTCATACCAGCCGACCCCGGGGCAGGCGGCCTGGCGGTTTCGGCTGCTGGCCCAGAGACTGCCCCAGCAGGCGGCCACGACACTCCAACTCCAACATACGGACCACCTACAGCTGCGCCAGCTCCTGGCCCGGGGACTGCTCTAGCAGACGGCCAGGAGACGACGGCTCTAGCAGACGGCTCGGGGACTTCGGAGACACAGCAGGCGGCTCGGCCTAGCCCTCCACCTCCCAGCCCAACCACCCTGGTCTCTCTGGCCGAAGCAACTGGAGTCTCAGCGCCGTCTTGGGCACAGCCAATCCTCACATTCCTGCTCAAGGGGGAGCTGCCAACAGAATAAATTTCTGCACGACAAGTCCAACGCCGAGCCTCAGCTTACACCATTGTCAACAAAGAGCTCGTCAGAAGAAGTGCGAGGGGCGTCTTCCAACGCTGTGTAGAGGCAACAAAAGGGCTGGCCATCCTGAAGGACATTCACCAAGGAGAGTGCGGCCACCACGCGGCCTCAAGATCTCTCGTAGCCAAAGCTTTGCGCCATGGTATCTTCTGGCTGACTGCTTTGGACGATGCCAAAGATTTGGTGAGAGAGTGCAACGGCTGCCAGCGCTTCAGCTCCAAGCAACACTTGCCGGCTTCTGCACTCAAGACTATTCCGATCACTTGGCCATTTGCCGTCTGGGGTCTGGATATGGTAGGACCTTTCAACACTGCCAGAGGAGGCCTGACACACTTGCTCGTGGCAATAGATAAATTCACCAAGTGGATCGAAGCCAAGCCAATCAAGAAACTCAATGGCCCAACTGCTGTGACATTCATTGCAGACATCACAGTCCGGTATGGTATACCGCACAACATCATCACTGACAACGGCACAAATTTTGCCAAAGGCGCACTTGCCCGTTTTTGTGCAACTCAGGGCATCCGGCTGGACCTAGCGTTCGTTGCCCACCCAAAGTCTAACGGCCAAGTAGAGTGCACCAACGGCCTCATCCTATCTGGCATCAAGCCCCGGCTGGTCGAACCCTTGGAGCGGTCGGCCGGCTGCTGGATCGAAGAACTGCCGTCTGTCCTGTGGAGCCTCAGAACCACTCCGAACAAATCCACCGGCTTCACTCCCTTCTTCCTCGTCTATGGGGCCGAGGCCGTCATCCCAACAGACGTTGAGTTTGACTCGCCTCGCGTCACCATGTACACAGAAGCTGAAGCCAAAGAAGCACGCGAAGACGGCGTGGACTTGCTGGCGGAGGCCCGGCTGGTAGCACTCAGCCGCTCGGCCATCTACCAGCAGGGTCTCCGCCGCTATAACAGCCGGCGAGTGAAGCCACGCTCCTTCCGTGAGAGAGACCTTGTGCTCCGGCTGATCCAGCGAACAGCCGGCCAGCACAAGCTCTCGGCTCCTTGGGAAGGACCGTTCATCGTCAGCAAGGTACTGGGCAACGATGCCTACTACCTCATCGACGCCCAAAAGCCAAGAGCGCGCAAGAGAGACGACTCAGGCAAGGAGTCGGAGCGCCCATGGAACGCAAACCTTCTTCGTCGCTTTTATAGCTGAAAGACAGTATGTGTCATGCTATCTAAAGTTATTTTGAGAATCAGTGGGAATCCCGAGGAGTTCTTGGGGACTGCCCAACCCTTTATCTATATGATAAGAATTATGCATGTGAATGATTGTTGTTCACTCCTTTGTCCGGCACCGGAGCCTACTAGACGCCCGGGGACTGGCCGCCTAGCCCTATGTCTAGAGAATTCTCCTTAAAAACTCAGACAAGTAATGTGATGGCATCCAAGCCCTCTCCTGTATCCAGTCACAGACTCGCAGAACGTGGCTGTCCGGCTGGCAGGAGCCAAATGCAAGAAGTGGTGCCCACATGAAAAATGGCTAAGGATAAAAGACATAGGGCCAGCCGGCCCTTAAAGCTAACAGCCGCCTGCCAAGCAGCCGGCCAGCCGGTTCTAGGCTTGGCCAGACCGTCTTCCAGAAGGCAGAATACTTGCCCACCCCGAAAATAGCCAAGTCCCTGACCCAGCCACAGAACCATAGAGTGGATGTCTAGCTGGCAGGACGGCAGTTCAAGGGGTCGGCAAGGAGAAAGCCGCCACAAGGAAACTAGGGCAAGGCTAATCCTAGGACTCGGTGCAATTGCATAAAAACGATGCAGCATTAAAAAGAATATTTACATCCAAAAGGCCTTAAGAGCCGCCTTGCAGCAATAACTTACTAAATACACCCAGCGGGTGGAATTGTTCAGATTAACCTTACGAGTCTTACAGAAAGGCAGAATATACAAACGAAAATCCTAAGGAGCAGCAGGCTAGGCAGGTGGCACGACGGAGCCGGCTTCCGAGGAGGCCTCCTGGCGGGTCTCGGTCTGGCCGTCTCCTGCAGCAGGCGGGGCCGTTACTCCCGGTCCGCTTGTTGAAGACTGGTCAGGCTGGCGACTGGCCACTGGGTCCGCCTCCTGGGAGCTGGTTTCCTCGTCGCTGCCTTCCTCTTCTTCATCACCTTCGCTGGAGGCGATCTCCTTGTCTGGCTCCTCCGACACCGCCAAGTCCAGTCCGAAGTTACCAGGCGGCACCACATGGCCCCTGTCATCCAACTCCGGGATGAAGAGGGAGGTGTCGGCGTATTCAGCAAGGGCGGCAGCACGTTGAACGAGCTCCTTCTACTCAGCAGCCAGCTCCGGCTGGGCCCCCGCGTGGAAGGTCTCCAGCTGCTCAAGGCTCAGGCCAGGATACCAGCTCTTGGCGAACTCCAGGGCGGTCCGCGCGCCAGCCCTCGCCGCGGAGCCCTTCCAGGCCTCGAAGCGCTGGCCGTCCGCCTCCAGCCAGGCGCCCGTCCGGCTGGGGGTGCAAAGCATTGGCACACCTGGCCAGAGGGCGGCCAGGACTTGGGCGCCGGCACGCTGCAGCCGGCGGAGAAGACCGTGGACTGGTAGAAGACGCACCCGAATGACAGTAAGCTCCTCGGCCGGGGTCCTCGGCGCGTTGGGTGCGATTGCGCGGCCCGCCTGGTGCCTCGCAGCACGCTCGGCCTCGATGGCCTGGGTGGCTACCACAGAGTAGCCCGGGAAGAACTCTGCCAAGACTAGAACAAGGATCAGAAGAAAAGCAAGATGGCTGCTGCTAACGGCAAAAACAAAATAAGGGGGTAGACGTCTCACCGTCGACCATGTCTCCAATGGCTACATAGCCGTCTTGGAGAGCCGCCTCCTTCTTGGCCCAATTCGAGCGCTCAGTCTTGAATTCGGCCCGCAGAAGGGACTCAGCGTCAGGCATCTTGCTGAGCTCGGCCTTGTGAGCCGCCGCCTGGTCCGCCAGCTCCTTGGCCAGGCGGTCGCGGTCTTGGGCAGCGAGACCACGCTCCCGCTCCTTAGCGGCCAGCTCCATCTGGGCCTCACCTAGCTGGTTGCGGAGGCCGGCTGCGACCGCTGGCAAGGGAGAAAGAAAAAGAACGAGGGTCAGCAGCAAAAAACATAACCTTGGAGTTCCAAGCCGCCTGCTCAGCAGCCGGCTTGGAACTCGGGGACTACACCCAACGGGTGCGCTGACGCGCCCCCGCAAGGAGAAGAGGAGGCCCTCACCTCGGCTGTCTGCCACGACAGTTTGCAGCTGCGCCAGCTCCTGGCGATGCGCGTTGTAGGAGGCCACGCGGAGGTTGTGGTACTCCTGCAACAAGAAGCAAGATTAGACCTGGATGTACACTTTGGAGTTCCAAGCCGCCTGCTCAGCAGCCGGCTTGGAACTCGTGGACTACACCGAGTGGGTGCGCTGACGCGCCCCCACGGAAAATTGAAGGAATAAAAACTGAGGGAAACGAAACACACTTACCCACACGGAGGACCGCGTGGCGATGAACTCCTGCATCGCCGTCTGCACGACGTTGCCCAAGGAGTTCATGCGGTCCAAGACGTCCCGCGACGCGACGATCCACGCGCCGCCTCCTCCGGATCTCCAGCTCGATGGCGCCACGCTGGTCGCCTCGTTCTCTGGCGCGGACGAGCTGGCCCCACCGACCTCCACCTGCTGGGGCATAGAAGCCGCCCTCGCAAGGCGCCGACGGGTTGGGCCTCGGGGGGCTGGTTGTGGGCCAACCACCAGCACGCCCCGAACCGGCGGCACCTCCGTCCCCACCGGCCGGCTGCCCTGCTCCCCAGCAGGCGGCGCAGGGGGCGGTGGCGGCGTCTCCAAGATGACGCACTCGTCCCCCCCTGTCGCCTGGAGCCGGCTGCTCGTCAGCAGCCGGCGCTTGGGCGGGTGGCTCCTGAGACCCTGACGTCGGGCGGATGACGTGGCCCGCCGGCTGCTGGGGGCCCTTTCCCCGCTCTCGGACGCGGGCGGCATATGCCTTGGCCTTCTTGGTGGCTTCGGCCTCCGCTCGCTCACGCTCCACGGCCTCGCGCTCCGCGCGCGCCTCGCGGGCGTTCCTCTCTGTCGCCTCCCGGAGCGCGGCGGCAGGATCCACGAGTTGGGGCACAGAAGGGGCATCCGGGCCTCCCACTGTTTGGGAACGTAGCAGAATTTAGAAATTTTCTACGCTTCACCAAGATCAATCTAAGGAGTTCATCTAGCAATGAGCATAAAGGAGTGCATCTACATACCCTTTGTAGATCGCGAGCGGAAGCGTTCAAAGGAACGTGGATGATGGAGTCGTACTCATCGTGATCCTCGTCACCGATGATCCCAGCGCCGAACGGACGGCACCTCTGCGTTCAACACACGTACGGTACAGCGACGTCTCCTCCTTCTTGATCCAGCAAGGGGGGAGGAGAGGTTGATGGAGATCCAGCAGCATGACGGCGTGGTGGTGAATGCAACGGGAAAAACTGCAGGGCTTCGCCGAGACCCTGCGGGAGGAGTTGGAGGTTTTAGGGGGGGAGAGGCGCCAGGGGCTGAGGTGCGGCTGCCCTCTCTCCCCCCACTATATATAGGGGGACAGGGGGGGGCGCCGGCTTGCCCCACAAGCCTAAGGGGGGCGCCCCCACCCCTAGGGTTTCAACCCTAGGCGCATGGGGGAGGCCCATGGGGGGTGCGCCAGCCCACTAGGGCTGGTACCCCTCCCCCTACGGCCCACGGGGCCATCCGGGATGGGTGGCCCCACCCGATGGACCCCCTGGACCCTTCCGGTGGTCCCGGTACGCTACCGGTGACCCCTGGAACACTCCCGATGGCCGAAACTGGACTTCCTATATATCATTCTTTACCTCCGGACCATTCTGGAACTCCTCATGACGTCCGGGATCTCATCCGGGACTCCGAACAACATTCGGGTTTCCGTGTGCATATATCTCTATAACCCTAGCGTCACTGAACCTTAAGTGTGTAGACCCTACGGGTTCGGGAGACACGCAGACATGACCGAGACGACTTTCCGGTCAATAACCAACAGCGGGATCTAGATACCCATGTTGGTTCCCACGTGTTCCTCGATGATCTCATCGGATGAACCACGATGTCAAGGATTCACTAAATCCCGTATGTGATTCCCTTTGTCTATCGGTACGGTACTTGCCCGAGATTCGATCATCGGTATACCGATACCTTGTTCAATCTCGTCATGGCAAGTCTCTTTACTCATTCCGTAATCTATCATCCTGTGACTAACTCTTTAGTCACTTTGAGCTCATGATGATGATTTCTTACCGAGTGGGCCCAGAGATACCTCTCCATCATACAGAGTGACAAATCCCAGTCTCGGTTCGTACCAACTCAACAGACACTTTCGGAGATACCCGTTGCGTACCTTTATAGCCACCCAGTTACGTTGTGACGTTTGGCACACCCAAAGTATTCCTACGGTATCCGGGAGTTGCACAACCTCATGGTCTTAAGGAACAGATACTTGACACTGGAAAAGCTTAAGCATTACGAACTACATGATCTTATGCCAGGCTTAGGATTGGGTCTTGTCCATCACATCATTCTCCTAATGATGTGATCCCATTATCAATGACATCCAATGTCCATGGTCAGGAAACCATGACCATCTGTTGATCAACGAGCTAGTAACTAGAGGCTTACCAGGGACACATTGTGGTCTATGTATTCACACATGTACCGCTGTTTCCGTACAATACAATTCAAGCATGAATAACGGACAATTATCATGAACAAGGAATATAATAATAATCCTTTTATTATTGCCTCTAGGGCATATTTCCAACAGTCTCCCACTTGCACTAGAGTCAATAATCTAGTTACATTGTGATGAATCGAACACCCATAGAGTTCTGGTGTTGATCATGTTTTGCCCGTGGAAGATGTTTAGTCAACGGGTCTGCAACACTCAGATCCGTGTGCACTTTACAAATATCTATGTCTCCATCTTGAACGTAATTCCTGATGGAGTTGAAATGGCGCTTGATGTGCTTGGTCTTCTTGTGAAACCTGGGCTCCTTGGCAATGGCAATAGCTCCAGTGTTGTCACAGAAGAGAGTCATCGGGCTTGACGCGCTTGGAATGACTCCTAGGTCGGTGATGAACTCCTTCATCCAGACTCCTTCTTGCGCTGCTTCGCAAGCAGCTATGTACTCCGCTTCACATGTAGAATGCGCCATGACGCTCTGCTTGGAACTGCACCAGCTAACTGCTCCACCATTAAAAATATACACGTATCCGGTTTGTGACTTGGAGTCATCCAGATCTGTGTCGAAGCTAGCATCGACGTAACCCTTTACGAAGAGCTCTTCGTCACCTCCATAAACGAGAAACATATCCTTAGTCCTTTTCAGGTACTTCAGGATGTTCTTGACCGCTGTCCAGTGGCCATACCGGGATCACTTTGGTACCTCCGTACCAAACTTATGGCAAGGTTCACATCAGGTCTGGTACACAGCATGGCATACATAATAGAACCTATGGCTGAAGCATAGGGGATGACACTCATCTTTTCTCTATCTTCTGCCATGGTCGGGGACTGAGCCGTGCTCAATCTCATACCTTGTAAAACAGGCAAGAACCCCTTCTTGGACTGATCCATATTGAACTTCTTCAATATCTTGTCAAGGTATGTGCTTTGTGAAAGACCAATGAGGCGTCTCGATCTATCTCTATATATCTTGATGCCTAATATATAAGCAGCTTCTCCAAGGTCCTTCATTGAAAAAATCTTATTCAAGTAGGCCTTTATGCTTTCCAAGAATTCTATATCATTTCCCATCAGCAGTATGTCATCCACATATAATATGAGAAATGCTACAGAGCTCCCACTCACTTTCTTGTAAATACAGGCTTCTCCGCAAGTTTGTATAAAGCCAAACGCTTTGATCACATCATTAAAGCGAATATTCCAACTCCGAGATGCTTGCACCAGCCCGTAGATCGAGCGCTGGAGCTTGCATACTTTGTTAGCATTCTCTGGATCGAAAAAACCTTCCGGCTGCGTCATATACAGTTCTTCCTTGAGGAAGCCATTATGGAATGCTGTTTTGACGTCCATTTGCCATATCTCATAATCATAGAATGCGGCAATTGCTAACATGATTCGGACGGACTTTAGCATCGCTACGGGAGAGAAAGTCTCGTCGTAGTCAATCCCTTGAACTTGTCGATAACCCTTAGCGACAAGCCGAGCCTTATAGATGGTCACATTAACATCCGCGTCTGTCTTCTTCTTAAATAACCATTTCTTTTCTATGGAGTGCCGATCACCGGGCAAGTCCACCAAAGTCCATACTTCGTTTTCATACATGGATCCTATCTCGGATTTCATGGCTTCAAGCCATTTGTCGTAATCCGGGCCCGCTATTGCTTCTTTATAGTTCGAAGGTTCACCGTTGTCTAACAACATGATTTCCATGACAGGGTTGCCGTACCACTCTGGTGCGGAACGTGTCCTTGTGGACCTTCGAAGTTCAGCAGTAACTTGATCTGTATCTTCATGATCATCATCATCATTAACTTCCTCCCTTGTCGGTGCAGGCACCTCAGGAACAATTTTCCGCGCTGCGCTACTTTCCGGTTCGGGAAGGGTGACTGTCACCTCATCAAGTTCTACTTTCCTCCCACTTACTTCTTTCGAGAGAAACTCTTTCTCCAGAAAGGATCCATTCTTGGCAACAAAAGTCTTGCCTTCAGATCTTAGGTAGAAGGTGTACCCAATTCTTTCCTTTGGGTATCCTATGAAGACGCATTTTTCCGATTTGGGTTCGAGCTTTTCAGGTTGAAGTTTCTTGACATAAGCATCGCAACCCCAAACTTTCAGAAATGACAGCTTAGGTTTCTTGCCAAACCAAAGTTCATACGGTGTCGTCTCAACAGATTTTGACGGCGACCTATTTAAAGTGAATGCGGCAGTCTCTAAAGCAAATCCCCAAAAAGATAGCGGTAAGTCGGTGAGAGACATCATAGATCGCAGCATGTCCAACAAAGTACGATTTCGACGTTCAGACACACCATTTCGCTGAGGTGTTCCTGGCGGTGTCAATTGTGAAACAATTCCACAGTTCCTTAGGTGCGTGCCAAATTCATGACTCAAATATTCACCCCCACGATCTGATCGTAAGAACTTTATTTTTCTCTCATGTTGATTCTCAACCTCATTCTGAAATTCCTTGAACTTTTCAAAGGTCTCAGACTTGTGCTTCATCAAGTAGACATACCCATATCTACTCAAGTCATCTGTGAGGGTGAGAACATAACGATAGCCTCCACGAGCTTCAACACTCATTGGACCGCACACATCGGTATGTATGATTTCCAATAAGTTGGTTGCTCGCTCCATTGTTCCGGAGAACGGAGTCTTGGTCATCTTGCCCAAAAGGCATGGTTCGCACGTGTCAAATGATTCATAATCAAGAGACTCTAGAAGCCCATCTGCATGGAGCTTCTTCATACGCTTGACACCAATATGACCAAGGCGGCAATGCCACAAGTATGTGGGACTATCATTATCAACTTTACATCTTTTGGCATCCACACTATGAATATGTGTATCATCACGTTCGAGATTCATCAAAAATAAACCATTGACCAGCGGGGCATGACCATAAAACATATCTCACATATAAATAGAACAACCTTTATTATCGGATTTAAATGAGTAGCCATCTCATATCAAACGAGATCCAGATACAATGTTCATGCTCAAAGCTGGTACTAAATAACAATTATTAAGGTTTAAAACTAACCCCGAGGGTAGATGTAGAGGCAGCGTGCCGACGGCGATCACATCGACCTTGGAACCATTCCCGACGCGCATCGTCACCTCGTCCTTCGCCAGTCTCCGCTTATTCCGCAGCTCCTGCTTTGAGTTACAAATGTGAGCAACTGCACCGGTATCAAATACCCAGGAGCTACTACGAGCGCTGGTAAGGTACACATCAATAACATGTATATCGTATATACCTTTGACGTTGCCGGCCTTCTTATCTGCTAAGTATTTGGGGCAGTTCTGCTTCCAGTGACCTGTTCCCTTGCAATGAAAACACTCAGTTTCAGGCTTGGGTCCATTCTTTGGCTTCTTCCCGGCAACTGGCTTACCGGGCGCGACAACTCCTTTGCCATCCTTCTTGAAGTTCTTCTTACCCTTGCCTTTCTTGAACTTAGTGGTTTTATTGACCATCAACACTTGATGTTCTTTCTTGATATCCACCTCCGCTGATTTCAGCATTGAATACACCTCGGGAATGGACCTCTCCATCCCCTGCATATTGAAATTTAACACGAAGCTCTTGTAGCTAGGTGGGAGCGACTGAAGGATTCTGTCAACGACCGCTTCGTCTGGATGATTCATTCCCAACTGAGACAAGCGGTTGTGTAACCCAGACAACTTGAGTATGTGCTCGCTGACAGAACTATTCTCCTCCATCTTACAACTGTAGAATGCGTCGGAGACGTCATATCTCTCGACTCGGGCATGAGCTTGGAAAACCATTTTCAGCTCTTGGAACATCTCATATGCTCCGTGGTGCTCAAAACGCTTTTGGAGCCCCTAATCTAAGCTGTAAAGCATGCCGCACTGAACCAGGGAGTAATCATCACAATGCGACTGCCAGGCGTTCATAACGTCTTGGGTCGCCGGGAGAATGGGTGCATCACCTAGCGGTGCTTCAAGGACATATGATCTCTTGGCAGCTGTGAGGATAATCCTGAGGTTACGGACCCAATCCGTATAGTTGCTACCATCGTCTTTCAACTTGGTTTTCTCTAGGAACGCGTTGAAGTTGAGGGCAACTTGAGCGTGTGGGCCATTTGATCTACAAGACATATTGTAAAGATTTTTAGACTAAGTTCATGACAATTAAGTTCATCTAATCAAATTTAATGAACTCCCACTCAGATTGACATCTCTCTAGTCATCCAAGTAATACATGATCCGAATCGACTAGCCCGTGTCCGATCATCACGTGAGACGGACTAGTCATCAATGGAGAACATCTTCATGTTGATCGTATCTTCTATACGACTCATGTTCGACCTTTCGGTCTTTCGTGTTCCGAGGCCATGTCTGTATATGCTAGGCTCGTCAAGTGAACCCTAAATGTATTGCGTGTGTAAATCTGGCTTACACCCGTTGTATGCGAACGTTAGAGCCTATCACACCCGATCATCACGTGGTGCTTCGGAACAATGATCCTTAGCAACGGTGCACAGTTAGGGGGAACACAATTCTTGAAATTTCAGTGAGAGATCATCTTATTTACTACCGTCGTTCTAAGTAAACAAGATGTATAAACATGATAAACATCACATGCAATCAAATAAAGTGACATGATATGGCCCATATCATTTTGCTCCTTTGATCTCCATCTTCGGGGCACCATGATCATCTTCGTCACCGGCATGAAACCATGATCTCCATCATCATGATCTCCATCATCGTGTCTTCATGAAGTCGTCTCGCCAAATATTACTTCTACCACTATGGCTAACGTTTAGCAATAAAGCAAAGTAATTACATGGCGTTATTCAGTGACACGCAGGTCATACAATAAATAAGACAACTCCTATGGCTCCTGCCGGTTGTCATTTTCATCGACATGCAAGTCGTGATTCCCTATTACAAGAACATGATCAATCTCATACATCACATATATCATTCATCACATCTTCTTGGCCATATCACATCACATAGCACATGCTGCAAGAACAAGTTAGACGTCCTCTAATTGTTGTTGCAAGTTTTTACATGGCTTCTATAGGTTTCTAGCAAGAACGTTTCTTACCTACGCCAAAACCACAACGTGATATGTCAATTTCTATTTACCCTTCATAAGGACCCTTTTCATCGAATCCGATCCGACTAAAGTGGGAGAGACAGACACCCACTAGCCACCTTATGCAACTAGTGCATGTCAGTCGGTGGAACCTGTCTCACGTAAGCGTACGTGTAAGGTCGGTCCGGGCCGCTTCATCCCACGATGCCGCCGAATCAAGATTGGACTAGTAGCAGCAAGATGATACGTCCAAAACGTATCTATAATTTCTGCTTGCTCCATGCCTCTTTTGGGTGATATTGCTATGATATTTATACAATTCCATACACTTTTGATCATATTTGGACTAACCTATTAACTTAGTGCACCCCAGTGCCAGTTTTTGTTTTCTGCTGTTTTTGTATTTGAGGTTTTCACGTTACGAGAACTGCCAGAAAAATCCCGGAAAAATTATATAAAAAATCAGCGTTCCAGAAGCTTCCCAGCTGCCAAAGGACAGCCGGAGGGGGGCCACCAGGGCTCCAGGCGCCCTGGTGGCGCGGGCCCCCCCTGGCCGCGCCGGGGGGGCGCCTGGGCCCCCCGAGCCTCCGCTGATGCCCCCCTTTGGCATATATTTATATCGCGTCCCGAAACCCTCCAGACGGGAACCCTTTTTCGCGATCTCATCTCTGTTCCGCTGCCGCCGCCGCTTCCAAGATCGGGAGCACCAGGAGAACTCTTCCCGGCACCCTGCCGGAGGGGAGGATCACCACTGGGAGCCTCTCCACCACCATGGACGCCTCCCGGATGAGTTGTGAGTAGTTTCCCTTGGACCATGGGTCCATGACCAGTAGCTATGTGATGTTCTCCTCCCGTTCTTGTGCTTCACTAATTAGTCCTCGTGAGCTGCCCTACATGATCGAGGCAAATATGTAATCCTTATGCTGTTGCTATGTTGAGTTTGCTGGGATCCGATGGATTGTGAGATTATGTTCAGATTGTGTTTGAGTAATATATTTGATCTACCTCTTTTATATTTATGTTCGTAAGTAATTCTTGCATGTTCCCCGTTGTTATTTGATCTACCTCTTTTATATTTATGTTCGTAAGTAATTCTTGCATGTTCCCCGATGGCTGGTTGCTGCGGCTGTACGGAGCTTTGCCGAAGGCCTAGCCGGAATCGGAGACTTGGCAGCTGGAGATGTTGTTCACCAGCCGGGCCACCTCCCCGTAGGGTAGGGGCTTGGTGCAGGTCCGGCTGGGGTCCCAGCGCCCGCTCATGTCACAGATGAGGTGGGGCCGGCGCTGCAGCGGCAGCACCCGGCGCTCAGCAAACGTCAGCAGCAGATCTGCAAAATCCAAGCCCTCGTCGTCTCTCAGCTCCCGGAGACGGCGCAGGGCGACGGAGGCTCCTTCAGTTAGGGCGAAAGGTCGGGTCCTCCAGGAGTCCCGAGGCTCGGCAGGCGGCCCCGGCACCCACTCCGGCAGGCAGATGAAATCTTCCTCGGGGTCGACGTTGGAGACGTAGAAGTACGTCTTCTGCCACTGCTTCACCAACCCAACGAGTTTCGGCGCCGGGAAGAAGTTTCTCGCCCCGGTGCGCTTCACGGAGATGCATCCCCCACACTAAGCGGCCACGCTCTGGACGGCGGTGCCGAGCTTCACATAGAAGAGCTCCGTCCAGAGCTCGACGGTGAGAAGGATGCCAAGATAAGCCTCGTAGAGAACGACGAAGGAAGAGATGGTTTTCACCGTGTTTGGCGGGAAGTGGTGAGGTTGGATGTGGAAGAAGTCGAGGAAGGAGCGGAAGAAGCCGCTCGCCGGTAGGCCGAACCCGCACGGATAGTGCGAGCGGAAGATGACCCGCTCGCCTTGTTGCGGGGCCGGCCGGATCTAAGTCACTGGCGCCAGGCGCACGGCGATCTGATACGTCCAAAACGTATCTATAATTTCTGCTTGCTCCATGCCACTTTTGGGTGATATTGCTATGATATTCATACACTTCCATACACTTTTGATCATATTTGGACTAACTTACTAATCCAGTGCACCCCAGTGCCAGTTTCTGTTTTCGGCTATTTTTGTATTTCAGGTTTTCACGTTTCGAGAACTGCCCAGAAAAATCCAGAAAAATTATATAAAAAATCAGCAATCCGGAAACAACACTGCGTCCGAAAGGCAGCCTGGGGGGGCCACAGGGGCTCCAGGCGCCCTGTGGGCGCGCCCCCCCTGGGCCGCGCCTGGGGGGCGCCTAGGCCCCCCGAGGCTCCCCCGGTGCCCTACTTTGGCATATATTTAAAGGGTCCTCCGTAACCCTCAGAACAGGAACTCTTTTCGCGATCCCATCTCTGTTCCGCCGCCGCCGCCGCTTCCAAGATCGGGAGCACCAGGAGAACACTTCCCGGCACCCTGCCGGAGGGGAGGATCACCATCGGGAGCTTCTCCACCACCATGGACGCCTCCCGGATGACTCGTGAGTAGTCTCCCTTGGACCATGAGTCCATGACCAGTAGCTATGTGATGTTCTCCTCCCGTTCTTGTGCTTCACTAATTAGTCCTCGTGAGCTGCCCTACATGATCGAGGCACCTATGTAATCCTTATGCTATTGCTATGTTGAGTTTGCTGGGATCCGATGGATTATGAGATTATGTTCAGATTGATCTTGAGTAATATATTTGATTCACCTCTTTTATATTTTAGTTCATAAGTAATTCTTGCATGTTCTCCGTTGTTATTTATTGCTTTGGCCGAGTAGTAGGTAGTGACTCCAAGAGGGAACGTTATGCTCGATTGTCGGTTCATGCCCCTCGATGACTAGCTTGAGTGACAGAAACATGAGTCTAGGGGATGTGCTGTTGCCACAAGGGGGAAAACAACGGTGCTTGTGCCCGCGGGTGCAAGGATTGTTTACTTTACGCAAAGTTCTTTTAATGCAGTTGTCTGTTGCATTGAGTTTACACTATGGGTGGCACTCACAACTTAATACCAGCGAGATGTTCTGGATAGATATCTCAAGGTGGATGATTAGTAGTAGATATTGATGGATTTCGGTCTACTTACTTTGGCGTACCGCCCATGCTTTGAACCTCAACCTTTCTTGCAATGTAGTCAGCATTGGTTTGCGTTCGTGGTCCTGTCAATTGCCCAGCTGTAATTTGTTTACCTCACATAGCTGTTTTATCGTCTTTTGGGAGAGAGACATCACTAGTGAACATCATGAGACTCCGGTCCATATTACCATCATTGATCACATCCACTATTTACTTTTCGTTATTTACCTACTATTGCAAAAACTATCTATCACTACTATCGTTGCTTTTAATCCTTTGTGAACTACAAGGCCGGAGAGATTGACAACCTCTTTGTACTCGTTGGGAGCAAAGTTATTTGTATCTGTGTGCAGGTCCACGTTGGTTGCTACTAATCTGGCGCCGTAGCAATTGACACCTAATTGTCGAACCTAGGAGTCTCTGGGGATTCGATCCTTGGCATCTTTGCTAGGGGAAAACACTTCTACTTACTGCATCTTACACCTTCCACTTGGGGTAACCAACGAGGGGTTCGAGGCCCATCAAGGAGTATTTTCTGGCGCCGTTGCCGGGGACTCCACTCTTCAGGATAGGGGAGTTGCATGCTATCTTTTACCTTTGCTTTTTAGTCTTGTTAGTTTACTTTTCATTTTTGCTTTAGTTCCTTTTATCGAAAATCACAAAAATAGTTATCTTGCTTGCTTGCTACTATGGGTTCCACCGAGAACACCAAGTTGTGTGACTTCACTAGTCACAACAACGATGACTTTATTAGCACACCTATCACTACACCTGCCACTTCAGCACCTTCATATGAAATTAAACCTGCTCTACTGAACTTAGTTATGAGAGAACAATTCTCTGGTGCTGGAGATGATGCTGCTTTACACTTGAACAACTTTGTTGAACTTTGTGATATGCAAAATACCAAGAAATAAATGGTAATATTGTTAAGCTTAAGCTTTTTCCTTTCTCCTTGAGAGGAGGAGCTAAAATTTGGTTTCAGTCTTTGCCTAGAAATAGCATAGATTCTTGGGACAAGTGCAAAGATGCTTTTATCGGAAAATACTATCCACCTGCTAAAATTATCCAACTTAGAAGTAACATAATGAATTTTAAACAATTGGATAATGAACACGTTGCCCAAGCTTGGGAACGTATGAAGTCTCTTATCAAGAACCGCCCTACTCACAGTTTGACTACTTGGATGGTTATCCAAACTTTTTATGCAGGTTTGAACTTTACCTCGCGGAACTTGTTAGATTCGGCCGCGGGAGGAACTTTTATGTCAACTACACTTGGTGCTGCCACAAAGCTTCTCGATGAGATGATGACTAACTATTCCCAATGGCACACCGAACGCGCTCCAACAGGTAGGAAGGTAAACTCTGTCGAGGAGATTTCCTCCCTCAATGAAAAAGTTGACTTGATCATGTCTCTACTTTCGAAGCAATCTACTGTTGATCCTCGTGATGTTCCTTTAAATTCTTTGATTGCTCAAGAACAAGTAGATGTGAACTTTATCTCTAGAAACAATTTTAACAACAATGCTTATAGGAGTAACTTTGGTAACAACTCTAGACCGTTCCCCTCTAACTCTTATGGGAACAACAATGCTTATCCTAGTACCAAGAACTCCAATACTGAACTAGAGACTATGCTTAGAGATTTCATCACTTCCCAAAAAGCCTTTAATAAGAATGTAGAAGAGAAACTACATAAACTAGATGATCTTTCTTTTAAGGTAGACCACTTAGCCAATGAGGTAAAATTGCTAAAAATTGAAACTTCTCCTCTTAAGGAGAGGGAAGTCATCCCTATTAATGCTACTCAAGTACAAATTAATGAAAATATTAGGATGATGGCTAAGCTAAAAGAAAGATGGGCTAGAGAAAGGGAGGAAGAGGAAAGAATTAAGAGCCTTCCTACCCACCACACTGTTGCTACTATCCAAGTTATTGAGGATGTTCACACTCTTAGCACCCAATGTACTCCTGGTCCCAAGGGACCTATTAATGGTGATGCTATGACTATAGAAACTACCAAACAAGTGAACCTTAAGGACACCACTACCACTTTACTTGATGCTCGTGACCTTGATTTTGATAATTGCACTCTTACCGAAGTTATTGATTTCCTTCACAAGATGTCTAGAGATCCCCACACTAGCACGCTTAACCTTGCTTTCACAGAGCATATCACTAATGCTCTCATCAAAGCTAGGGAGGAGAAACTTAGAGTAGAAGCCTCCATACCTAGAAAGCTAGAAGGTGGTTGGGATCCTATGATAAAAATTTATTTGAATGACTTCTCTTGTTATGCATTATGTGATGTTGGTGCTAGTACCTCTGTTATGCCCAAAAGGATATATGATATGCTTAAATTGAAACCTTATGATTCTTGTTCTTTTGGTGTTCGTCTCATTGATTCTTCCATAAAGAAACCTTTGGGGAGGATCGATGATGTTCTTATTGTTGACAATGATAATTATGTGCCCGTTGATTTCACTATTATGGATATTGAATGTGATCCTTCATGTCCAATTATTTTGGGACGTCCCTTTTTGCGCACCGTTGGTGCTGTCATTGACATGAAAGAGGGTAATATAAAATTTCAGTTTCCTCTCAAGAAAGGGATGGAACACTTCCCTCGTAAGAAGATCAAGTTACCTTTTGAATCCGTTGTACGGGCTAGCTATTCTTTTACTCTTGATAAAACTTGATCTATGCATTATGCCTAGCTTAAAGGCATAAAAGAAAGCGCTTTTGGGAGGCAGCCCACATGAATACAAATTTTGCTTTTGTTGTGTCTTGATGTTGTTTACTGCTGTAGCATCATCATTGTATCTTTGCTTTTCATATTTGTGCCAAGTATAGCCTCCGATTGCTAGAAAGTTCAAAAGTTGTGAGGTGCTGTCCAGGAAACAGATTCTGTCCTTGGATAGAAAAATTCGTATAAAATCACCAGATCATCTTTTTGATCTGAATTTTTTCGACAGCGTTCTCTATATAATTGTCTTTCGTGCGTCAGTTCTGAGTTTTTTGATTTGAGTTGCAGAAGTATCCCGAACAGGTCAATTACTGCCTGCTGTTCTGTTTTTCACAGATTCTGTCCTGTTTTGCCTTACCTTCACTTTGCAAATTGAGAACTTGCTTTTTCTTTGCAAAAACCTTTTGGCAATCTTGAGAAACAGTATAACTTCAAGAATATCCTTATTTCCAGCAAGGTATAATAATTTTATTAAGGGTACTAACCTCGCTAATCAGATTATGATGAGTTATGTATGAAGGGAGTTTTCAAGTGTGCGAGGGAAGATGATAAAAAGATTCAGGAGTGTCAAGCGCTCAAGCTTAGGGATGCCCCCATGCACCCCCAAGAAATATTCAGGGAGACTCAAGCGTCTAAGCTTGGGGATGCCCCCATGCATCCCCTTCTCCATCAACATTATCAGTTCGTTTTTCGTTTCGCTATATTTTTATCACTTCATGTGTTATGTGCTATGCTTGGAGCGTCTTGCTTTTAGTTTTCTTTTTTTAGTTTTTCATAACGAGTCGGAACCCAGCATTCCTTTATGTGGGAGAGAAACACGCTCCACCTCTACCTAGAACATTACATAGAATTTTCATGTCTATCTATGCTGTGTGTGTTCTTTGTCTTTCAAATAGCTACTATCATACTCTGCTCTTAGTATTCATGCTTATCTTTTCAAGAGCTTTTATTTAGTTGGTTGCTTGAACTCTCTTTAATTACCATGCTCACCTTATTAAGAGAGTTTGCTTCCGTTACATGGGTTAATGTGTCTATGATAAAGATGCTACTTTCATGATGGTGCTTAGTAGTTCAGGTTTTCTTTTGGTTAATCTTAAATAGCTGGGGGGTTCCCAATGTGTTATTGGAGTACCAACTTGGTTTGTTTGCTTATGATGTGGTATGGTTTAGTAATATCTTCCTTCGAGAATTTATTTTGATTGACTTGGCGTATGCTCACGCATATTCAAGACTGTAAAGAAAGTCTGTCAAGCCTTGATGATCTTTTGTTTCTAAGTAGCGATATAACTACCATGCCTGATTCAATATTGCTTTGTCGCTCTGCATGATTATGACCGTCATTGCTCTCTTAGTTGGTCGCTCCCAGTCTTTTGCTAACCTCCACCTGCACTAAGCAAACTAACCATGCAATACATAGCTCATGGGAAAGTAGCCTAAAAACTATTGTGGTAAAGAATATGTTGCTTATGTATCTTATTTCTTATAAGTTGCTTGCTGAGCGGTAACCATGTTTCTGGGGACGCCATCAACTGTCACACTTTTGTTGAATATCATGTGAGTTGCTATGCATGTTCGTCTTGTCTGAAGTAAGGGTGATTTACCGTGGGTTGAATTAATATGCATATTGTTAGAGAAGAACATTGGGCCGCCAACCAAAGCCATGCATCATGGTGGAAGTTTTATCTTGGACCTTAATCCTCAATCTCTCATGAGAATATGCTTATGCATTAAAGAGGAGTCCATCATCTATTTTCTATGTTGTCCCGGTATGGATGTCCTCAAGTTGAGATCTATCAAAAACGAGAAATCAAATGCGATCTATCTCCTTGGACCTTTGTACAGGTGGCATAGAGGTACCCCTTTGTGACACTTAATTAAAACATATGCAATGCAATGATAACCCATGGGAATCCGAGCTAATTAGGACAAGGAGCGAGCACTATTAGTATTCGATGCATGAGGCTTGCAACTTATAGGATGTTTTATGCATGACACATGTGAAGTACTACTACCGTTGACACAATTGCTTCCATGTTTTCAAAATAAAAAGCTTTAGCACTTAACCTTTCTTTTACCTTTATGTTGAAGCACCAACTACTGAGAGCATGATTGTCATTCTGAGTGTAATGTGCATTGTCCCAAAGTAGCATTGTCTTTTGCATGATTGTGATATCGTTTATTCTGAAATGATTGTATCTAGTCATCACTTAAACCTTGAAGGTGCCCTTGCATTTATGTTTTGCATCACTAAAGGGGGCAAGCTAGATATCACTTTATCATATTTGCACATCATGTTCATTGCAAATCTTTTTGATGTTTCAGTTTCATGTTGTAAAACTTTCAGTCATTTGTGATTTTCTCTTGAGGCAACTTAATTACTTTAGAATCATTGTCTCAGTAAGCTTTTGTCATATGACTATGAGAAAGTCCTATATGGTTAATAGCATGTCACCACAGAAATTATTCTTGTTATCATTTACCTACTCGAGGACGAGCAGGAATTAAGCTTGGGAATGTTGATACGTCCAAAACGTATCTATAATTTCGGCTTGCTCCATGCCACTTTTGGGTGATATTGCTATGATATTCATACACTTCCATACACTTTTGATCATATTTGGACTAACTTACTAATCCAGTGCACCCCAGTGCCAGTTTCTGTTTTCGGCTGTTTTTGTATTTCAGGTTTTCACGTTTCGAGAACTGCCCAGAAAAATCCAGAAAAATTATATAAAAAATCAGCGATCCGGAAACAACACTGCGTCCGAAGGGCAGCCTGGGGGGGGCACAGGGGCTCCAGGCGCCCTGTGGGCGCGCCCCCCTGGGTCGCGCCGGGGGGGCGCCCGGGCCCCCCGAGGCTCCCCCGGTGCCCTACTTTGGCATATATTTAAAGGGTCCTCCGTAACCCTCAGAACAGGAACTCTTTTCGCGATCCCATCTCTGTTCCGCCGCCGCCGCCGCTTCCAAGATCGGGAGCACCAGGAGAACTCTTCCCGGCACCCTGCCGGAGGGGAGGATCACCACCGGGAGCTTCTCCACCATCATGGACGCCTCCCGGATGACTCGTGAGTAGTCTCCCTTGGACCATGAGTCCATGACCAGTAGCTATGTGATGTTCTCCTCCCGTTCTGTGCTTCACTAATTAGTCCTCGTGAGCTGCCCTACATGATCGAGGCACCTATGTAATCCTTATGCTGTTGCTATGTTGAGTTTGCTGGGATCCGATGGATTATGAGATTATGTTCAGATTGATCTTGAGTAATATATTTGATTCACCTCTTTTATATTTTAGTTCATAAGTAATTCTTGCATGTTCTCCGTTGTTATTTATTGCTTTGGCCGAGTAGTAGGTAGTGACTCCAAGAGGGAACGTTATGCTCGATTGTGGGTTCATGCCCCTCGATGACTAGCTTGAGTGACAGAAACATGAGTCTAGGGGATGTGTTGTTGCCACAAGGGGGAAAACAACGGTGCTTGTGCCCGCGGGTGCAAGGATTGTTTACTTTACGCAAAGTTCTTTTAATGCAGTTGTCTGTTGCATTGAGTTTACACTATGGGTGGGACTCGCAACTTAATACCAGCGAGATGTTCTGGATAGATATCTCAAGGTGGATGATTAGTAGTAGATATTGATGGA
Organism: Secale cereale; assembly: GCA_902687465.1. NCBI lineage: Eukaryota > Viridiplantae > Streptophyta > Magnoliopsida > Poales > Poaceae > Secale > Secale cereale. The sequence continues at coordinate 946,149,650 of LR738711.1, forward strand.
TTTCGGTCTACTTACTTTGGTGTACCGCCCATGCTTTGAACCTCAACCTTTCTTGCAATGTAGTCAGCATTGGTTTGCGTTCGTGGTCCTGTCAATTGCCCAGCTGTAATTTGTTTACCTCACATAGCTATTTTATCGTCTTTTGGGAGAGAGACATCACTAGTGAACATCATGAGACTCCGGTCCGTATTACCATCATTGATCACATCCACTATTTACTTTTCGTTATTTACCTACTATTGCAAAAACTATCTATCACTACTATCGTTGCTTTTAATCCTTTGTGAACTACAAGGCCGGAGAGATTGACAACCTCTCTGTACTCGTTGGGAGCAAAGTTATTTGTATCTGTGTGCAGGTCCACGTTGGTTGCTACTAATCTGGCGCCGTAGCAATTGACACCTACTTGTCGAACCTAGGAGTCTCTGGGGATTCGATCCTTGGCATCTTTGCTAGGGGAAAACACTTCTACTTACTGCATCTTACACCTTCCACTTGGGGTAACCAACGAGGGGTTCGAGGCCCATCACGATCCTGTTGGCCGGCGGCAGCTTCCGCGACTGCCGGAGGACGTCCACTTGCTCTTGCAAGACCTCGCTGCCGTCCCATTGGCCGTGGTGTCGGGTAGGCGCTGGATCAGACATGCATGGCTCGGGCGGTGGTTCGATGTGAAGGCGACGAGGAAGAGCGAGGAAGAAGATAAAGGCTGGGGGAGACTGAGCGCGAGAGCGGCGCCAGCCCTCTCCCCCGGCCTATATATAGGCCCGGGCGACGAAGGCGAGGGGGCGGGCGTGGGCTTAACCGCTCCACGTCCCGCACGACCCCCGATTTTCTCGCGCTTAATCCACGCGCATTAAATGCGCGTGGGAGGGTAATCGATTACCACTGCCCCTGTGGATCCGCGCGGGGCCTGAGGCCCTTAGTGGCGGGCCCCGGCCCACTGTTACGTCCTGGCACGCGCGTGGGCTGGCAGGCCGATGCGACAGGACGGTGACGCGTGGGCGCTGCCAACGGTCCGCGGGCCTGTTCGACTGTCTGCTGACCAGGCGGCGCCTTCCCGCCGAAGATTCCGAGATGGCGATGCGGCTGCCAGGGGCCGGCTCCAGCGGCGCAGAGCCGGCTGTTGGCAGACGGACTCCTTTGGCAGACGAGTGACAGACGATGAGCATGCCTGAGGGAAGAAGCTGCTGAAACCCCTCGGCATCTCCAACGCCCGCATCGGAGTTCCACCAGCTTCGGGGACTACTGTCGGAGATATTGACCATGGGTACCCTCGGCGACTACCCTTGGCATTTTAAGACAAATGACAGCCGCTTGGTCAGCTGCGGCCGTCTGCTCCTCGAGCCGCCTCCTAGGGAAGCCTGCCTTAGGAGCCGGCTGCCAGCAGGCGGCAAGGACCCAACAGGCGGCAACACCAACACCACCAGCCAGCAGACTGCCCCACACTCCTCCCTCAGGGAACACGCTGAGGGGGGTCCCAGCATGGCGGGGGCGTGGCTACATGAGAACATGTCCTTAGAAGATCTGTAAGGGTGTGGCTACAGTGGCCGTGTACCTTATAAATATCCCCTAGGCGGCGGGTCATTGTAGCCACGAAGCTCATGACCAAGCAACAGTCAGGGGAGGCCACGATCCCACTACCCGCAAATGGCGGGGCCAGCAGGCGGTTGGCCCCATCGGTCAGCGGGTAGGCTCACGAACAAGCCGCCCCTGGCAGGCGGCCGGGGGAGACGGCCGTCTGGTAGCAGACGGCAAATCCCATCCTAGAAGTCCGAGCCTCATCAAGACGACGGGACGGGGCGAGGCAGCAACCTACGACGAGGGGCGGTGGCACTGTAGCCATCTCCTTCCTGACGAGGCCGTCGTCAGCAAAGCATCCACACAATGAAATACAATCACGAGGGGCCCGCGGGCGGCGGGCCCCAGCAGACAGGCGGCGAGGCCGGCGCCAGAAGACGCTGACGGCTGGGGGCCACACCGTCGAATTCACCATTGTACCCCTGGGGGGGTAGGCCTATATAAACCCCCCAGGGTCCTCCATAAGGAGGGGCTGGAAGGTTGATTATTAGAAGATCACAAGACAAAACCCTAGATAGAGGAAGGAGGTGAGCTAGCCTTGTTCATCCTCTTCCTTTAGACCTCACAGCTCAAGGAGCCATCTTGTAGCTACTCTAGTGCTATCAGTCATGGCGCGGAGCCCCCGCAGAGCAGGACTAGGGGTGTTATCTCCTCGGAGAGCCCCGAACCTGGGTAAGATTCGTAGGCGTCCTAAGTATCGCTTTATCCCGGTTCCCGAGCCCGGCGACGTTCTTTTGACCCCATGCATGATAAGCCATCCGTTGGCATATGTCGTCCCAAAACCCCGACAGGAGAGTTGTTGGTGATGACGGCGGTGACGATTTCCCCCTCCCGGAGGGAAATATCCCTAGCAGAACAGCTTTGCCGAAGCCCAAGATTGGTTTCCGCCTCGGTTCCGCCTCCTTATGATTTTTTCCAGGTCAAAACACCTCATATAGGAGAAGATGGGCATCGGGGGACCACCGGTGGGCCCACGAGGCAGGGGGCGCGCCCCCACCCTCGTGGACAGCCGGTGACCCCCCTCATGGACTTCTTTCGCCAGATATTTTGTATATTTTCTGAAACGGAGTTCTGTTGAGTTTCGGGGCTTTTGGAGTTGTGCATAATAGGTTTCCGGAGTTTGCTCCTTTTCCAGCCCAGAATTCCAGCTGTCGGCATTCTCCCTTTATTCTAGACTCAACAACGGCCAAGCTACGATCAATCAAGGGGGCTCCTATGGTCGGTCGAGGCTCTGATACCAACTTGTCAGGCCCAAGATGCGATTCTATCCCGATCACGTGACACTTACGTGATTGGGGCACAACCGCATTTCGGGCGCTTAGCAAGATGGATATCATTACATCGTACCATTACATACATACATGGAGGATACAACAATACATACAAGTCACATGAATACAACATCATCATCACAAGGCATCCGACTACGGATGCAAACATGAAAAGCACAACGACATCCATCTGCTATCCCAGGCTGTCGACCAGGAACCAAGCCCAAGACTGAAGAAGAAGAAGAAGAAAGAACTCCAACAAAAGAACATCGCCCTCACGTCAAGACATCGGAAACCTGCACCTGCAACTGTTGTTGTAGTATCTATGAGCCACGAGGACTCAGCAATCCCATAACCATGGGTAACAAGACTAGCAAAGCTTAATGGGAAGGAAGAGGCAAAGTGGTGAGGTTGCTGCAGTGGCTAAGCAAAAGTATGGTGGCGAACTTACGAGTACAAGAATAAGATGAGCATCTACGCAAACGGTCGCAAACTAGTAATGATCGCTAAGGATCCTGAACTTCCTACGAGTCAAACATAACCCCTCCGTGTTCTCTTCTCAAAGTGAAAAGAGACAGTCACGGTTACTCACACAGTTGTGTGTTTTACTTAGGATCCTCTGTCAATTTTATACAACCGGACATTAACAAATTCCAATCTGCCACATAACCGCGTGCACGACTTTCGAAAGATCGTAACCCTGCAGGGGTGTCCCAACTTAGCCCATCACAAGCTCTCACGATCAGCAGAGATAATGATAACCTTACCCCTTATCTTAGGGAAGGCCCGATCAGACTCGGAATTCCCGGTGCACAAAACATTTCGACAATGGTAAAACAAGTCCAGCAAGACCTCCCAGCGTGCCAACACCCTGATAGTAGCCGCGCGTATCTCGTCTCAGGCCACGACCGGATGAGCACAGCGTAAAGCAAACAAACCCCAAGTTTCCAAGGGGGGCGCCGCAAACGACTCTATTTGGGACCAACACCATCAGCACTGGCCCCCCTGCTATGTAGAAAAGAATCACCGAGGGCGCGAGCCCCTATGCAAATTTAAGTAATTAATTAAGTTATTATTATGAGGCAAATTAAAACCAATGTTGGGCCTTGCTGGAGGAGTTTTATTCAAAGACGAAGTGTCAAGGGATCCCCATATACCCAACCGTGTAAGGAACGCAAAATCAAGGAACACAATGCCGGTTTGTCGGCACCTAAGGTGGCATGAGTGGAACAAAACACCGAGCAAAAGGCCAAGCCTTCCACCCATTGCCAAGTATATATATATGTGTTAAAATATAGTTATAGATATTGTGATATTCCCAAAGCATCAAGTTCCAACATGGAACAATCTTTATCTTCACCTGCAACTAACAATGCTATAAGCGGGGCTGAGCGAGCGGGTAACATAGCCAAACAATGGTTTGCTAGGAAGGTGTCAAAGGTTAGAGGTTTCATGGCAACAAGGAGAGGGGCTGACAATAAAGATGGGTAGCGTGACATATAACGATAGCATCGAGACAACTAAGCATGGCAGTGATAGTAAAGGTATCCAAGGGTATGGTCATCTTGCCTGAGATCCCGCAAGGAAGAAGAACGGGTCCATGAAGAAGACGAAGACTAAGCCACGAAGACGAACCACATGTAGTTGAACGAATCCTCACGAACGCAACGAGTAAAGAACTAGCGAGAAGAAAGCACACAACAAGGTAAACACACAACACAAGAACAAGACAAGAAGCTCTACCAAATATGATGCAAGACAATCTATATGATGCAATACATGGCAAAGGATGAAGCACACAAGATCAACACAAACCAACAAGTTTAAATGAGGCCGGAATCAACACATAACAAATTCGGTAAGTCCTCATATGCATATTTTGAACTTAGTCCAGATGTGAACAAACCTTAAGTTAAAGTTGTTAAACAGCAAGTTAACATGCACCATAATGATCTACTCTAAATTCTAGACAAGTTTCATATAAAGTTTGTTTAATTCGGAGCTACGGCCTAGAAGATATGAGCAAAACAAGATAAGCATGACAACGGTGCAAGATGCACACAAACATCAAGAAAACACACTCCAAGCATGGAAATAACATGATATTATGCTTCTACATGCAAAATCACACAAGTTTCATATAAGACACGCTCAAAACGGAGCAACGGGCTAGAAGTTGTGAGCAAAACAAGTTACAATGCAAACCTGAAGTTATCAGCCACATAGCAACTTTGGAGCAAGGTAAATATATGCTACAACACCCAAACATGATAACAACAAGCATGGATGTGAAATAGACATGATGCTTAACAAGCATGAACTTAGAACACACCCAAAAGCTTGCTGGAACACAATTAACCAAGCATGGCAAGTTGCAATAAATTTATCCAGACTTGGTCAAAATCTGGGAAGGAAAAAACATCATCACGATGCTGCCTTCGGAGGCACAAAACAACAAGCATATCAACTCAACTAAGTATATAAAGAGCATGGACATGTAGTAGACATATCATACATCAAACAACTCCATTGGAGCAACTCCATAGGAGGCATGGATCAATAACAACAAGCTTCACCAAATTGAACATGCTGATAAAAGCCTGACATGTTAAATTTATAGCAACTTGAGAGCAAGAAATAAATAAGCTACAACAGGCCATGGATGCAAACAAGGGCATGAATGGATAGAGGATAACATGGACAACAAGACATGATCATTGGCCACTCCAAAACAAGCATGGATTTGAGTGGGGCATCAAGCAAACACAGCATCAGGTTAAACAGATTCCAGACTTAGCAGTTTTTTTCACTAAGTATAAAACAGCAACAACAACATGGCATGTTTACAAGCTTGTTTAAGTCACCTCAAAGCATATCATGGAAAGAGGATTGCACCATAGCAAAGACCATATGATTGTGCTTCTAAAACATATCAACATGTGGCATGAAGACAACCACACCAATAGCAATGAGCAAGTGAAATCAGCATCTCATAACAAGTTTCAGCACTTAACAGCCACATGCACATTTGCAACAGAGATTAACATGGAAATATGGCACCTAACAAGCATGCTACAGTAAATAACATGTAGAGCACTTCGCAATGAAAATTTTGACATATCATATGCTCCATTTGGATAAACATGCACAAAGTTATCACCCTCACAAGCATGCAACAAAATTACAGTTAACAACAGTTTTAAACAAGTAGCACTCTTGCAACGAGGATTAGGGCATCAAGATGAACTCAAACAAATATAGCAGAATGGAACAAAGTGAAGAGCATATCACCATGATCATTTTGACATATTATATGCATCATTTGGATAAGCACACAAAAAGTTACAGTCATGCAAACATGCAACATATTTACTGACAGAAAAAGGACTTATCCATATTTCCACAGAGAAAGTGAGCGCAGTTTTATTAAACGACGCTCGGGCGGGAATAAGGGGCTTCTCACCAGAGGGCCCGTGGGCCGGATCTGTTAGCAGAGGAGGAGGAGGCCGGCCTGGCCTGGGCCTACGAAGCAGGCCGACGGGGCAGAGCGGAGCCGGGCCGGCTACGGAGGGCGCTGGGCCCGTGGGGCGGGGCCCACGAGGCTTGCGGCGGCTAGCCTGGCTGAGCTGACGAGGACGCGGACCGGGCCGGCCCAAGAGGCACTGGGGGGCGGCCCAGGAGGGAGCAGTGGCTCGGTCGTCCCCTTCCTCGATCCAGAGGGGATCGAGGGAAGGCAGGGGCGGCGGCGCGTCAGAGGCCGCCGGCGAGGGGCACTGGACGGGGCGGATTCGGCGACGTGAAGGCCGGGGCGGCCGGATCCGGCGGGGTCGGTTCCTCCGGCGACGAGCACGAGGGCCGGCGGCATCAAGGGAAGGACGAGGATCCCGGGCAAGGGCATTGGCGACCGGAGCGCTCGGGAAGTAGTTCGCCGGCGGCAGCGTGTCCTGGGGTCGACGGAAGCGGAGCCGGAGGGGCGCGGGAGCGGGGCGGAGACCGGGCTCGCCCGACGAGACTGAGCTGCGGCGGCGGGGTCCGGCTCCGGCGAGGCTCCGGTGGCCGGAGCGGAGACGGCGACGGAGGAGGCGCGGGCTGGTGGCGGCGGCGATTCGGGCTCGCGCGGGCCCGATCCGGGTCCCGCGGGCCGCGACAGCGGGGAAGTGGGCGCAGGTGACGTGGCGAAGTCTGATTGGAGGAGGGCGGTGGCACGGCTGACGTGGCGAGCTCCTATTGGTCGGGGTGAGGTGGAGGGGCGCTGGACATGTCCGGCGGCGGAACGGACATGTCCGGCTGCGCGGTGGGAGCGGGGCTAGGGTTGGATCCGCGAGAAAAATACGGGGGAGACACCTATTTATAGGTAGAGGGAGCTAGGAGTGTCCAAATGAGGAGCGGTTCGCGGCCACGCGATCGTGATCGAATGGCTAAGAGCATGGAGGGGGTTAGAATGGGCTTGGGGGCTGTTGTGAAAGGGGTGCCGGGCCAAAAGAGAAAAAGGCTTCCGGCGGTTAATACGGTTAACCGTTGGGCTATCAAACGAACTCCGAACGCGATGAAACATGACATGCGGCCTACCTATGCTATAATAAGACCACACACCAAGTTTCAACTCATTTCGAGAACATTTTTCCGACCACTCACAAAATAAATATTCGGAGGTGTCGCGGGCACGTGCAGGTGTGTCTAGGCTCAGAACGGACAACGGAGAGGACGAGGGAACTCGGACGGATGCAAGCTTTGAAAACATGATGATGCAACACACATGATGACATGGCAAGATGCAACACGAAAGCAGATGACATGGCAACGACGATGAATAATTGGCTGACACCTGGCGCACCGATCTCGGGGTGTCACAGACCTCCTCCTCCTCGACCGCGCACGTGGCCACAACACCAGGCCAATGTTGATGGCCGACTGCATTGGCGGCTCCTCCTACTCGACCGACATCTTCCTCCCGCTGGGGTTTTCTCCCTGGCCGGTATACGCTCCAACTCCACCCGCTCTGGTAAGAACAATCCCTCTACTCGTAGATTTGTAGGTTACGGTTTTCGCCATTAGTATGCTCTCGTGAGATGTGAATCGATTTGATATGATTCGATTCGATTCCTTCTTGTGCGGTATTGTTCATAGGCTGGGTAGTGTACTTGCTTGTTCTGTCCTTCATGTGCATGCCTAGTATAGTGTTCATAGACATATGCTAGATTGTATTGTGCTTAGTGCTGATGATGTAGAAGGTGTTCTTGGCCATGGTAGATATAGTGTTCATAGGCATGCTAGATTGTATTGTGGTTAGTGCTGATGATGTAGAAGGTTTTCTTGGCCATGGTAGATAGGTTTCTTTTTATTGATGTTCATGCCTACTAGTGTTCATAGGCCATGGTAGATTGTGTTTGATGTTCACCATTAGTGCTCATGTGCAACAATTAGTTCATGATTCTAGCCATATTGTTGCTATCTTTACTTGCATGGTTCTTATGGTAGGTTTACGTGCATGGTTCTCGTGGTATGCAGGACCAATGTGTCTGCTACTTTAGGAAATGTAGCATGATAATCCATGCCATCTTACCTGACAAGTTGATGAAGACGAACTGGGACAGCGCCGGTGGAGGAGTCCATGTCGTAGCCGGTGCCGAGGCTGCTGTGGACTTCATCCCCGTGAACTGCTGGCTCAAGAGGGTGAACCTACCTGACAGGGTCACATTCATGAGCCAGCCACATTCAAGGGGACGAGCTCCTAGGGTCGGCCACGAGGAGGGGTCCCGAGAGCCGCTTTGCTTCTACATGCAAATCATTGACAAGGTGGATCTGGCCATGCTCATCACCCCCCAAGTTCCAGGAGGTGACGAGGCAGTGGCTCGTGCTCAAGACAAGCGCGTCGTGAGACTGTCTGCAGACAAGTGGTGTGAATTCTGGGTGCAGGTTCAGACCTTCCACGGGTAGATTGTGCTTGGCCGGGGTTGGCACTACTTCTGCCATCACCACAGGATCGTCCCCGGTGACCTCGTTGTGCTGTGCATCTCCGTCCTAGGCCTCAAGTTCCAAACCTACAACCACGACAGCTCCATTGGGTGCAAGGTTCGTTGAAGCAGGCACAACTGCATCGGTGACCCTTAAGTTGCCTTCTGAACTAGTTTCCATGAACTCGTAGTTAGTTTGCTGCATCGGTGATCGTCAACTTGGTGTGAACTGTTCATATTTTGTCCAGGGTTAAGCACCCTGTGGTGAAGCAGGGGGCATGTGATGCCCCTGATGGCGTTAAACTTATGTTTGTTTAGCTATCTGCTCTTATATGCTGTTTATTTGCTTGTTTATGTGATGTTAGCTTGTTTATGCGATGTTTGTAGTGCTCTCCCTGCTGTTGTGTGTAATGTGGTGGTAAGGCCACCACATTGGAATGGGGAGAGCAAAACACAAATCTGCATGCCGCCAAATGATGTCTACTACGCAACCTTCTTCTTGTAGTCGTTGTTGGGCCTCCAAGTGCAGAGGTTTGTAGGACAGTAGCAAATTACCCTCAAGTGGATGACCTAAGGTTTATCAATCCGTGGGAGGCATAGGGTGAAGATGGTCCCTCTCAAACAACCCTGCAACCAAATAACAAAGAGTTTCTTGTGTCCCCAACACACCCAATACAATGGTAAATTGTATAGGTGCACTAGTTTGGCGAAGAGATGGTGATACAAGTGCAATATGGATGGTAGATATAGGTTTTTGTAATATGAAAATATAAAAACAGCAAGGTAACTAATGATAAAAGTGAGCGTAAACGGTATGGCAATGCTAGGAAACAAGGCCTAGGGTTCATACTTTCACTAGTGCAAGTTCTCTCAACAAGGATAACATAATTAGATCATATAACAATCCCTCAACATGCAACAAAGAGTCACTCCAAAGTCACTAATAGCGGAGAACAAACGAAGAGATTATTGTAGGGAACGAAACCACCTCAAAGTTATTCTTTCTGATCGATCTATTCAAGAGTCCATACTAGAATAGCGCGAAGCTATTATTTCCGTTCGATCTATCTTAGAGTTCATACTAGAATAACACCTTAAGACACAAATAAATCAAAACCCTAATGTCACCTAGATACTCCATTGTCACCTCAAGTATCCATGGGCATGATTATACGATATGCATCACAGAATCTGAGATTCATCTATTCAACCAACACAAAGAACTTCAAAGAGTGCCCCAAAGTTTCTACCGGAGAGTCAAGACGAAAACGTGTGCCAACCCCTATGCATAAGTTCACAAGGTCACTGAACCCGCAAGTTGATCATCAAAACATACATCAAGTAGATCACGTGATATCCCATTGTCACCACAGATAAGCACATGCAAGACATACATCAAGTGTTCTCAAATCATTAAAGACTCAATACGATAAGATAACTTCAAAGGGAAAACACAATCCATTACAAGAGAGTAGAGGGGTGGGGAAGCATCATAAGATCCAACTATAATAGCAAAGCTCGCGATACATCAAGATCGTGCCATCTCAAGAACATGAGAGAGAGAGAGAGAGAGAGAGAGAGAGAGAGAGATCAAACACATAGCTACTGATACATACCCTCAGCCCCGAGGGTGAACTACTCCCTCCTCGTCATGGAGAGCGCCGGGATGATGAATATGGCCACCGGAGAGGGATTCCCCCTCCGGCAGGGTGCCGGAACGAGTCTAGATTGGTTTTTGGTGGCAACAGAGGCTTGCGGCGGCGGAACTCCCGATCTAGGTTATTTTCTGGAGGTTTCTGTATAAATAAGGGGTGTTGGAGTCGGGAACAAGTAAGGGGGTGTCTCCGGGGTGGCCACTGATACGTCTCCAACGTATCTATAATTTTTTATTGTTCCATGCTATTATTTATGAAGTCTTGGATGTTTAATGGGCTTTATCATTCACTTTTATATCATTTTTGGGACTAACCTACTAACCCAAAGGCCCAGTCCAGATTGCTGTTTTTTGCCTGTTTCAGGGTTTTGCAGAAAAAGAATATCAAACGGAGTCCGAACGGAATGAAACCTTTGCGAGAGATATTTTCTGAGAAAATCACACACGCGGAGCTTGAGAACCACGTCAGGGGATCAAGGTCTGGCCCACGAGAGTGGGGGGCGTGCCCCCTTCCCAGGGCGCGCCCCCTACCTCGTGACCCCTCGAGCGTCCCCCGGTGCCCTCCTTCTTCCTATATAAGTCTATGTACCCCAGAACCTTCGTGAACAGAGAGAAAACCCTAATTCCACCTCCGTACCTTCTGTTCCCGTGAAGATCCCATCTTGGAGCCTGTTTCGGAGCTCCACCGGAGGGGGATCTATCACGGAGCCCTTCATCATCATCGTCATCGCCCTCACCATGAGTTGTGAGTAGTTTACCACAGACCTTCGGGTCCATATCTAGTATCTAGATGGCTTCTTCTCTCTCTCTCTGGATCTCAATACAAAGTTCACCTCGGTCTTCGAGGAGATCTATTCGATGTAATCTCTTTTTGCGGTGTGTTTGTCGAGATCCGATGAATTGTGAGTTAATGATCAAGGTTATCTATGAAAGATATTTGGTTCTTCTCTGAACTTTTTATGTGTGCTCATAATATCCTTGCAAGTCTCTTCGAATTATTGGTTTGGTTTGGCCTACTACATCTACAGTTCTTGCAATGGGAGAAGTGCTTGGCTTTGGGTTCAATCTTGCGGTGTCCTTTCCCATTGACAGTAGGGGCAGCAAGGCACGTATTGTATTGTCGCCATAGAGGATAAAAAGATGGGGTTTATATCATATTGCTTGAGTTTATCCCTCTACATCATGTCATCTTGCTTAAGGCGTTACTCTGTTCTTATGAACTCAATACACTAGATGCATGCTGGATAGCGGTCGATGTATGGAGTAATAGTAGTAGATGCAGGCAGGAGTCGGTCTAGATAGTCTCATAATTATTCGCTTTTCTATCAATTGCTCGACAGTAATTTGTTTACCCGCCAGAATATCGCTATCATGAGAAAAGCTACTAGAGAAAACTATGGCCCCCGGGTCTATTCTCAACATATCAATCTACATCTACTTTACTTTTCTTGCTTTTATTTGATGTCCTTATAAATCAAAAATACCAAAAATATAAACTATCATCTCTATCAGATCTCACTTTCGTAAGTGACCGTAAAGGGATTGACAACCCCTTATCGCGTTGGCTGCGAAGTTCTTATTTGTTTGTGCAGGTGCGAGGGACTCGCGCGTGGTCTCCTACTGGATTGATACCTTGGTTCTCAAAAACTGAGGGAAATACTTACGCTACTGTGCTACATCTCCCTTTCCTCTTCGAGAGAATACAACGCAAGCTCAAGAGGTAGCAGCCACAAGATAGGGGGCGCGCCTAGGGGGTGGGCGCGCCCCCCCACCCTCGTGGGCAGCCCGGGACTCCCCTGGTCCATCTCCGGTACTCCTTGGGCTTCTTCTGGTCCAAAAACATCCTCCATGGAGTTTCAGATCAATTGGGCTCTGTTTGGTATTCCTTTTCTGTGATACTGAAAAACAAGGGAAAAACAGAAACTGGCACTGGGCTCTGGGTTAATAGGTTAGTCCAAAAAATCATATAAAAGTGTATATTAAATCCCACTAAACATGCTAGAAGGATAATATAATATATAGCATGGAACAATAAAAAATTATAGATACGTTGGAGACGTATCATCAAACACCTGTGGTTTGCATCTGCTCATCCCTTAAGCACAAATGCGGGCAACCAAACATGCTGGCCTAAAGTGGCCAGTGATGCAATGCAGGCAACCAAACAACTTGCAGATGTTAGTTTGTTGCCTATTTTTGCTAAATCAGGCTGGGTTGAGATGTGTCTCAAATGCGGGCACTATTCACCCTAGGAAACCAAACGCGTCCCTAAGTTTTCAACACCTACATTCACAGAGGCTACAAATATTTTTAGGAAGTTCATTTACTATGATTTTGATATTTTCTGGAATACTAGATCTAGCTAGGTGGCAAAACAAATTCTGAAAATGGAAATCCGGGGCTGCAAGGATCTAACTGATGACACTCACAACAAACATAAAGATGATTTACTCGGGGTTAGGCCCTCAAGGTGGGTAACAAGCCTACTTGATATGAACACCAATACAAACAATGGATCTTTCTTTTTCATGATACACTCGAAGTTCGAACCATGCACGCAACTAGAAGAAACCAAACCACCGGTCTTCGAAGTAGAACCAAATCAAACCACTAATTGCAAATACTTTGGTACAAGAAATTCTCTCCAACATTTAATCTAGCAAGAGCAACAATAGTGAGGGTTTTTATCCCTCCTTTTAAGTTTGACATATCACAAGATTTACTACAACGATCTTCTTACATGACTACACATAATACTCCTCAGCTGATCCAATTGTGTTGGAATGCCCAACCCGAGCCTTGCGCCTATTCACCTGAGATGGTATGCTCGCTGCTAGGGGTTCACTGCTAGACATGTCCTCCCAGTCGAGGCTGCTCGTTGCCATCATGTCGTCAAATTCCATTGGGATCCCACCTTCAGGTGGCCAGACGATTGTAGGTTTCACAAGCGGTACTTCTGGTGGTGGCACCGATTTGCCTAGGACTTGCACTACCTCGGCCATGCTCGGTCGGTCAGACGAGTTCAGGTTGCTACATGCCAGTCCAAGAAGCAACAAGCGAGTGGCATCATCGGGATTGAACTCTTGCATGGAAGTGACTTTGTCATCGACTGCTTCGAGCAACCTTCCCTCCTGGTGAACCAACCATACCCATTCGGTAAGCGGTTGAAGCGTCTCATGGTCATGGTTGCCGGCAAGTGCCCGTTCTCCGGTGACAATCTCCAGGACTAGCACCCCAAAGGCATAGACGTCAGTCTTGCGAGTGGCCTTGTGACAGATTGAGTACTCTGGAGCAATGAAGCCCCAGGTGCCGGCCACACCCACATCCGTGTAGGAGTTCTTGTTCAAGGTGACGATGCGGGCAAGGCCGAAGTCACCTAGGCGACCACGAAAGGAAGAGTCGAGCATGATGTTGCTCGCTTTTATATCGCGGTGGAGCACCATGTGCTCGTGCTCGGACCCTGCTTCGGTGCCGTAACTGCACCTGCAGTTCGGTCAATGACATGTGGGCCAGCTGTCTGTTAGGCCCACATGTCACTGACTCAACTGCAGGTGCAGTTACGGCACTGAAGCTCAGTCCCTCGTGCTCATGATGCACGTAGTGGAGCCCTGCGGCTACATCAATGATGATGTCGTAGCGGGTTTTCCATCCTAGGATGCGCCGCTGGAGCCGAGGGTTTTCCTCAAAGAGGTATTGGTCCACACTACCATTGGGCATATACTCGTAGATAAGAAGGAGCTCCCCTTTCTCGTAACACCAACCTGAAATATCATATTGGCAACCAGACAAGTAATGTTAAATTATGTGAAGGCATAGTTAATGGACAACATAGCTACACACGGGTCCAAAAGTTGACAGTCAACCTATCGCATGGGCCGAATGTATTTTCTTACAATCATCATGCTTTTCGTTTCTTGACAGTCAAATCTATGCATGCCAACTTGGTCAACGAGGGCCATGTTTTTCGTAGGAAAAGCATTTGGATACCCCAAGTTTCGATTAAAATCCAAAATTCAAAAACATTATTTGTAAGGGAGTGGTTTTAAAGAAAGAAAACTTTTATAAGCGCAGATGGCAAGAAAGTAAGAATGTTGTTATTGTGCAAAAAAAAGTAAAGAACAATACACTTGTTCTGCCATGTCCTTATGCGCCACTCTTGTCTGGTGCACTATTCACGATGAATGTAGTTTACCATTACCCAGGAGCATCATGAATATGTTCATAAACTGGCTACTCCCTCCGTCTAGGTGTGTAAGTCACCTTACGAAAATGAAATAATCCCAAAACACTAAGGCGCGAAAGAGTACTCCCTCCGTCCAGGTGCATTGGGCATCTTAGCGATTTTAGAATTTCCAAATGAGTAAGACGCGAAGGAATTAAATCAGCCTCGTATCACTCCCGTGCCTCGTTCGCTTCACCCTCATGCACAAGTTTTCAATCTTATGAGCAATAACTCTGGTTGCATGTGTTTCGTGCTGCATGTTGATTGGTAAGGCAAAGGAATTGCAATCAATTAGCTCAACTTACAAGATTTTTAATGCTAATTATATCTAATATTACGGCCAATCCCATCACACCTAGATCATTGTGCAGCTCCTTAGGTGCCCAATACACCTGGACGGAGGGAGTAGTACTAGTTACATGCATATTAATTAGACCTCATCTATTAATTGGATGACCAATGCATGCAATTTCTAGGGCACGCTATTGGGATTTGAAGAGGTCTTCTAATTAATAGCACGCTTTTAATTGAGAAAGAAATGATGTGATTGGCTTCATCCGTGATTCAAGTATTTTTCCTTGCTCAATAACTTTGCGCCTAGGTTGCGATGCACCTTCTAAGATGTCTAATTCACCTAGACGGAGGGAGTAGATGTGATGAAGCAAATGTAAGGGTTCAAATCCCAATGCGCTTAAGCCATTCATGTTGCGCAATTTAGAATTGTCACCATGAGTTTATTTTTAGCAGAGTTGATGTTTCCAAATTCTTGTAGGTTAACTACAAGGCTACACAATGGATCTGTATGGATATGTTGGCATGTTCTTCGTTCAACCAATATGTCTCACCCTCTAGTAATAGGATTAGACACGGTTTCCGCGCTCTATGGCGTATCACTTACTTGCACTACGAGTAGCAAGAAGACATCATGCCATATCTATTGTGCATGGGTTTTCTTAGCCCAGAAGTATTCGAATAGTATGATTCTTTAGACTACCCACAGTGGGAGTAACATATGTAGTAACATCACATATATCTAGTTAAAATAGATGATGTGGCAAGCAATAAATGAAGAAAGAGAGACATGTGGTAACATAGCTAGTTACTACTAGTATGAGTAACATCACACATATCAAGGTAAGATGAATCTATAGCTTAATAAATGAAGTCTTCCATGTTACCACACATATGTTAGGGCATCTCCAGCCGCGCCCCCAGGAAGGCCTCCCCAGGCGTTTTTTGTGCGCCGGCGGCCCAGTCGCACCCCACGAGCTCGATTTTCGCCGGCCTGGGCCGAAAACAGCGCCGGCGGACCCAGGCCGAACCCGGTGCGCTGGGGGGCGCTCGAGGGCGCCGGGGCGAACCGTTTTGGCGCGAAAAATCCGCGGGCCAGCCGCATCAGCGACACGGCGTCTCGTCTTCCCCCAACTGCCTCGGTTCCCGCGGGGAATCAATGGCAAGGCTACCGCCTGTCAGCCTTGCCATTGATTCCTCATGGGCGGCGCATCTCGGGACGGCGCGCCGACGCCTCGCCTCCCTCGCACGCGTACACACGGGCGCGGAGCGGCTATAAAAGCCGGTGGTCTCTCAGTCGCTGTGCCCACACTCGCCCCTCGCCGCCGCCCAGCCCCTCTCTCTCCGTCCCCGTCCACCTCTCCCGGCAGCCCCTCTCTGTCCCTCTCTCCACCGCCGTGTCGCCATGGCAGAGCGCTTCCTCGGAGACGAGGCGGCGGCGAACGGCTTCGGCCGCCATTCGCTCCGCGAACAGGAGTCCTGGCTCCTGTTCCAGGCGAACATCCCGGCGCCGCCGGACATGCGCGCCGGGCCGACGGGGTGGCGGCTCAGCGACGGGGGAGTGCCCGTTCCCCCGTTACCCGACGCCGTGGCGAAGCCCCGGTACTTCGCCGATGAGGTCGAGGTGGCGCGCGCCTCCTTAACCGACGTGTAGGATCGAAAGTATGTCTAGAGGGGGGGTGATTAGACTACTTGACAATATAAAAAATCTGCCTTTAGATCATGAACAGTTTTTGGCAGTTTCACAATTATGATCAATTCAAGTATCACCCTACACATGCAATTCTAGAGTATAAGCAGCGGAAAGTAAGTTGCACATGTAGTAAAGAGAGGTGGAGAAGATCAAACGCAGTTTGGAGACACGGAGATTTTTGTCGTGGTTCCGATAGGTGGTGCTATCGTACATCCACGTTGATGGAGACTTCAACCCACGGAGGGTAACGACTGCGCGAGTCCACGGAGGGCTCCACCCACGAAGGGTCCACGAAGAAGCAACCTTGTCTATTCCATCATGGCCTACGCCCACGGAGGACTAGCCTTACTCGGGTAGATCTTCACAAAGTAGGCGATCTCCTTGCCCTTACAAACTTCTTGGTTCAACTCCACATCTCGAAGACGGAGGCTCCCAAGCGACACCTAACCAATCTAGGAGGCACCACCCTCCAAAAGGTAATAGATGTGGTTGATGATGATGAACTCCTTGCTCTTGTGCTTCAAATGATAATCTCCCCAACACTCAACTCTCCTCACTGATATGGCTGTGGTGGAAGAAAGGATTGAGTGGAAAGCAACTTGGGAAGGCTAGAAATCAAGTTTCATATGGTAGGAATGGAATGACTTGATCTCAACACAAGGGTAGGTGGTTCTCTTCTCAGAAAGTGTATGGTAGGAGTGGTGGTACTTTCTGATGGCTCTCTCTGCGAATGAAGAGGGGGTGGAGGGGTATATATAGCCTCCACACAAAATCCAACCGTTACACACATAATTGAGCAATCTCGGTGAGACCGAAGTGAAAACTCGGTCAGACCGAAAGTTCAAATATAGTGAACGTTGGGGTTTTCGGTGGGACCGAAAATACCATCTCGGTGTGTCCGATATGGGTCAAAGGTAGGAGCTTGCCAGAATCGGTGGGACCGAAATCAACAACTCGGATATTCCGAAATGATGACAAACGGTTACAGAAGGTTGGCAGTCCAGTTTCGGTGAGACCGAACTCAAAATCGGATGGACCGAAATATCTAGGGTTTGGAAAATAACTGAGGTGGTTCATCTCGGTGGGACTGAGTTGGAAGAATCGGTTTGTCCGAGATTACTTATGAGTGTGTTAAGTAGTGAAGATTGCTGATAGTTGAAGGAGCTAAATCACTAAGCACTTGAGCAACCAGATCATCAACACAACCTCATCCCCTTTTAATAGTATTGGCTTTTCCTATGGACTCAATGTGATCTTTGATCACTAAACCAAAAATGGAGTCTTGAGCTTTTGCCAATGCTTGCCTTAGCATTTTGAGGGGTCCACTTCTTCAGACATTTCCATACCCATATCATCGAACTTCTCTGAAATGATTCTCAAGTAAATATTAGTTCAATGATATATATGTTGTTATTAATTACCAAAACCACCCGGGGATTAGTTGCACTTTCAATCTCCCCCCTTTTGGTAATTGATGACAACATATAGATCAAAGCTTCGACAAAAGATATAATCAATGAATAATATCGTCGCTTTGAGAAGTATGTGATAAACAAGAGCTCCCCCTAAATTTGTGCATTATTTAAAATTTGCGTTTGAATGCAAATGCACAATCGATTAGGATTATGGGTCACTCTTCCATGTCACATACATCTTGGTGGAACGCACAAAATGATAAGAATGAATAACATGCACTCAATCACCAAGACATGAGTAAATAATCATACAAGAAGGAATAGCATAAGATAAGCATTAAGCACACATTAAAGCATAGTATGACCAAGCACTCATTAAGGTAGCATCAAACATAGTAGCAAGCACACTGAAAGTATCGAAAGACCAAAAGAAACAAATGTATCTCAAAGGAAACCGGCAAAAGAACGAAAGAGCACTCTCTCTCTCGAAGCCCTATGATCTATACAATTTCTCCCCCTTTGGCAACAAGTTACCAAAAAGTTCGAAAAGGTATAGAGCTAAGCGTCACTGTGGGCTCTGCTGGCGGCTCCCGTCGGGGTAGATGTCGGAGTAGAAATGATGGCATCGGCGAAGACTTCTGCTGATGTCTGCGCTGGAGGAGTGGATGCTGGAGCTGGAGCTAAAGTGGTAGCCCTGGAGTCAGTCACTGGGATAGCTGCAGATCGGGATCCTCTGGGAACCTGAGCAGTCTGGCGATGAGAGTCCTGGACTAGATCATCCTGCATGAGCTCTGCTCTCTCCTGCCTTGCTTCCTCCATGTCCGCCTCAAGCTTGTTGACGGTCACCTGAATCTCTGTCAGCTTCACGTCCAGAGCGTGGATCTTGTCCTCAACAATCCTCTCTAGGCTTTCCTGAGATTGTTCAATGCTGGCCAGGCGTTGTTCAATCCTCTGGGTAGCTTCAAGAATCTGCTCTCCGAAGCTCTTTGGTTTAGCTGCTGCTGCTGCTGCCTCTTTGTCAGCTTTGGCTTTCTTCGCAGCTTCAATTTTGGCTTGACCTTCAACTGAGGTTGGATCCTCCTCGTCCATCACAACTACGTTATCCTCATGCTCTGGCTGCAGTGGCAAGTGCTTCCTATCCAACATGAATTTGCCCGTGCCAAACTTGGCATTGATGAGCATCTGAATCTGCGGGGCAAATCCACACGACCTCTTCTGGTCGGCTGCAGTCCTCTTAATGGTCTCTACCATTAAGTCCATCACCTTGAAAGGTGCCTTCTCATCAAGAATGTGCAGCATGTTGATAGAATAGCCTCGAATCATGCGGTGGTCTCCAGACTTGGGCATCAAGGTATGCCTCAAAATAGTGTTTGTTGTGGTCAGACCTGCCTGGAGATAGTACACTGAGCCAAGCTTCCACCCTTCCAAATCAGCAGCGGGGATCTCCTTGTACATGTTCTTCATGGAATCATGGCTCTTCTTAGGAATCCCATAGACATCAATGTCGTCCTCTCTCTGCACTGGAGCACTCAGAAGTTCTGCCCATTCTTCAACAGACGAAGAAAACCTTTGACCTTCAGTCATCCAGGTGATCTTGCCATCAGGATAGAAGTGGGCTGTGGCGTAGAACTGCATGATCATCTTGTCATTCCAATCTGTCAGCTTCTGACCCACAAAATCATCAACTCCGCATGCAGTGAAGCTCTCATGCACATGGGGAAAGAAGTCTCGGTGCTCTTCACTGTCAATGTACTTCCAGTCAACATACCTGGTGTCAGCAACAATAGGCTTCTTATCCATCAGCACGGTCTCATAGAAGTCCTGCTGCTCTCTGGTGTGGAATCTGGGGTCCACAGCAGTCCTTCTCCTCACGGCATATGGATCAGACTGTCTCCATAGCCTGAGACCTCTATCCTTCCTTGCCTTCATATCCTCGGCTTGAGGATGAGCATCGTTGTGGAGTGGCAACTTAGGACGGAGCTTCAGCAACACATGTTCTTCATCTGACTCAGACGGTGGCACATCACCTTTGTTCTTCTCAGAAGCTGGAATGCTCCTGGTTGTCCTTTTGGGCTTGGCTGGAGCTGCCTTGGCTTGAGCAGGCTTCTTGGGCTTAGAAGAGGCTTGAGCCCTAATAGCATCACCCATGAACTTAGCCTTCTGAGGAGGAGGCTGGGGTGCATCTTCTTCTTCTTCTTCAGCAGCTGCATCAACATGAGGTTCAGCATATACTACCCTCTTCCTCTTGGAAGTTTTCTTCACCTTACTTGGAGCTGGCTCTTCCAAGTTTAGCTTCTTTGCAACAGCTGACTGCTTAACCTTGCTGGTGCCTTTCTTTGACTGCTGCCCTTCGTGCTCTTTGGCAACAACTTTCCTCTTGGGCTTGGAGGTAACTTCCTCAGCAACGAAGTCAGAGTCCTCATCATCAGAATTTCTCTTCTTTCTGGTCCTGGTGGCTGCAGGAGGCAAACCACTAGGGGTACTCCTCTCACCATCATCACTGGAACTACTAGCCTCAGGACTAGTATCTGCCTCAGGGATCTCTGCAAAAGGTGACTCAGACCTGTTCTGGCTGTCACTGGCATCTGACATGGCTGACAACCTGTGAAAAGATAAGGTATAGGCAGAGTAGAAGAGTTATCACAACTGCAGAGGTTTTTGCAAAAAAAATTGAGTTCAAATCTTAGTTTTGAGTTTTCACAGAATGCATTTCGGTCAAACCGATATTCAGTTTCGGTGAATCCGAAGTGTATAACAGAAACCTACACACCACTTTCGGTCAGACCGAAATGGGTTTCGGTCCTACCGAAACACTAGGGTTTCACTGAGACTCTACATCGGTCACACCGATTTGCACGAATCGGTTAGACCGAACGGTGCAGTGCAATGGCCGGAGGCCAAATCGGTCATTCCGAGTTTTCAATATCGGTTTCACCGAGATGTGTTCCGTGGAAACCTAAACCTAAGAATTTCGCTCGAAACTAAAAGGATCTGATCTGATGTTTAGGGATATCTCAAACGTGGATAGATACATGGCAAACCAGTCGTGCAAGAATCAGATGGGGAGCACGAGAGGGATCGGGACTCACCCTAACTTGGTGGAGTCCCTCTACGGCGGCAACGGCGCGGAGAAGATTACCGTTGACGGCGGCGGAGACCTGCGGCGAGGGCGCACAGGCGACGACGGCGACGATCCGAAGACCAGGGCGACGGCAGCAGGGGACTTGGGGGCGAAACGGTTTGAAGAATTAAATCGCGCGCAGCCCTCAGTATATATATCCCCATACTGTCGGTGGGACCGAGTTGAAAAACTCGGTGACACCGAAATGGCTAACTGTTGTGCAGTTACACATATCGGTCACGCCGAGATTTTGAACTCGGTTTCACCGAGATGAAACCTAGATCAGTCTAAGCGTTTCGGTTGGACCGAGATGGAAAAGTTGGTCAGACCGAAATGGACTTAGAAGGTTTTGGAAGTCAGCCTTAGACGGATCGGTGGCTCCGAGTGCTCCTCACTCGGAGGGTCCGAATATGACTTGTTCAAAGTTGTGATATGAGCATGAATAGAATTTGAGACAAGAAAGCATAGATAGCTAGGGAAGGTGCTTAGGCATTCTTGTCCATCCATTTGGCCAGAAAAGATCAAAACAATCAAAACAACAAATGGATGTCCTTGAATGGATGAAATCATGCATTCAACATGCTCACACAATAAGATAGCAACTGAAATATGTGTCAAACATGCACAACCAAAACTCTAGCTACTAGCACACAATTTGTCGATGACTAGGTCATCTATATATGAGTATTTTGACTTAGGAGTCAAATGAGAACATTTGATCATAGGTCATACTCATCGTTTAAGCACAAGTGGGGTTACCACTTTTACATAAAGCATTGATGTGTTCACATCATTTGGAGATGCTTTAGCTCAATTTTTAGAGCAAAGCTCCCCCTAGATGTGAGAACCCCTTTTAAAGGGTCAAACTAACCTTGGGTTGTCGTAGAAGACTTCATGTAGATGTTGAAGATGTGGATGCTCAATGTTGATGTAGATCATCAAGAGTTGGGAGCTATCCTTTGGATTAGGGCACTTTCAATACCTACATGGGTTAGTCCCACAAGGAACAAACAGGGATATCCATAGACATAGATTGAAGTACACAAAAGATGATGTCCATGAAAGCAATGATTACCTTGTCCCTTGACTTACCAACAAGAGGGTTTGTGACTCCATGAACTAGTGCATGATGTGGAAGTTAATTGCACAAGTTCTTGCCAAAATGAATATGAGTGAAGTATGTTGGCGGAGTCACCCTCAAGAACCTTCTAGTTCTTCTTCTTTGGGATCCACATCATCTTGATGGGAATCCTTGGAGTTGTAGTTGAGCTTGACGAAGTAGAACTTGACGTGTCCTTGGGAACCCACTTGACCATGGCTTGAGGTGCTTCAATGAATGCATCAATCTCCTCTTGAAGCTTGTCCTTGGCCTTTAGCTTGTGGTCTTGTGGTGGAAGGTCATCTTGAGCTTGTTCCACATTGGAAGAAGTAGGATCATACTTCTCCTTTTGAGAAACAAACTGTGGAGTAGGGTATTGACCTTCTTCCCACTCAACTCCTTCGGCGTTGAACTTTCGCTCAAAACCAATCCCTTGATTCTTCCGGTGCCTTCCTTGTATGCGAACAATTTCCTCAAAGTTCTTGCTTCCGGCAAGACTCTTGTAGACACCTTTCTCTATGATTTCCTTCAATAAGCTATTTTCTTGCTCAAGTGTAACTTGGCTTGAAACATTGTTAGTGAAATCAAGAGAACTACTAGAAGTAACAATATTGGATTTAACATTGTTATTGTTACTACTAGAGGAAGAACTTTTCTTATGCTTGTCATGCTTAGTCTTAATAGATGGCAAGAAATTAGACAAGAGAAGTCGTTTGGCAAGATATGAAGAACTCTTCTTTCGAAGATCGTCATTGATCGCTTTTAGAAACTCATGTTCTTGCTCTAGAGTGAGCTTCTCGAAGCGTAGCTTCTCATGAGATCTTAGGAGCTCTCTATGATCTTCTTGAGTTGTTTCATGAGCTAACTTAAGAGTGTTTAGTTCTTTAGTTAGACGCTCAATCTCCTTCATAGCATTGTCATTCGACTCTTCTCGACTAAAAAGACTACTAGCATTTTCATCATTACTAAGCTCACTAGATTTATCATGCAAGAGCTCATCTTCACCAAGCAAGTCATCCTCATCACTATCAAAGTCAATGAATTCAGGGTGTGTTACCTTGGGGCCTTTAGCCATGAAGCATCTTCCAATTCCCTCATTTGGTGAATCAAATAAGTCGTAGGAGTTGGAGTTGGAGGATACGAGTGCAAGTCCGGCAACACCTTCATCTTGACTGTAGTCGGAGTCGGAGTGATAGCTTCCATCGGATTGATTGTCGGAGTCGGAGCCGGAGACCCATTCACCTACATGAGCTTGATGTCTTCTTCTTGTGTAGCTCCTTGATGACTTGTCTTTCCTCTCCGAATCCTTACTTCTCCGAGAGGGTCTTCGTTCATAACGATCATCTCTACTCCTTCTCTCTCTCCGAGGTGACTCATCTCTTGCTCTTCTTCTTGGAGATTCTTCTCTTCTTTTGTGGGGAGCCGTACACTCATTTGAGAAGTGTCCGGGTCTTCCACAATTGTAGCAGTTTCGATCACGACTAGAAGATCTCTTTTCATCATATGATCTAGACTTTGAGCTTCTTTCTTTGCCTCTATTCTTGTAGAACTTGTTGAAGTTCTTAACCATTAGGCTTATCTCTTCATTGGAAATTAACTTGTCACTTGAGGTTGTGGGAGCATCACTTGTAGCTTTGTAAGCACCACTTGACTTGTTGTGAAGCTCTTCCTTGTCCTTAAGTGTCATCTCATGAGCAACAATTCTTCCAATGACTTCAGTTGGCTTGAGAGTCTTGTAGTTTGGCATCATTTGGATCAAAGTGCACACGGTGTCATATTTTCCATCCAAAGCTCTTAGAATCTTCTTGATGATGAATCGGTCGGTCATTTCTTCGCTTCCTAAGCCGGCAATCTCATTTGTGATGAGAGCAAGCCTAGAGTACATTTCAGCGACTCCTTCACCATCCTTCATCTTGAACTTGTCAAGTTGACCTTGAAGAATATCTAGCTTTGATTCCTTCACAGATTCAGTACCTTCGTGCATTTCAACCAAAGTATCCCAAATCTCTTTAGCATTCTCAAGACGGCTGATTTTGTTGAACTCCTCGGGACATAAAGCATTGAAGAGAATGTCACAAGCTTGAGCATTGTTTTGCAACATCCGCAATTCTTCCGGTGTAGCTTCGCGATCCGAAACTTTTCCTTCCTCGAAGAAATCACCTTGCATACCAACACAAATAATGCCCCATGCGGCTGGGTTATGACCAAGAATATGCATTTTCATTTTATGCTTCCAACTAGCAAAATTTGTACCATCAAAGTAAGGACCTCTATGATAATTACCCTCACTAGACGCCATACTCTCCTAGGTTGTGAAACCAAGCTTATGGAGTCCAATTGCAATGAAAACCAAAACAATGGAGACCAAAGCTCTGATACCACTTGTAGGATCGAAAGTATGTCTAGAGGGGGGGTGATTAGACTACTTGACAATATAAAAAATCTGCCTTTAGATCATGAACAGTTTTTGGCAGTTTCACAATTATGATCAATTCAAGTATCACCCTACACATGCAATTCTAGAGTATAAGCAGCGGAAAGTAAGTTGCACATGTAGTAAAGAGAGGTGGAGAAGATCAAACGCAGTTTGGAGACACGGAGATTTTTGTCGTGGTTCCGATAGGTGGTGCTATCGTACATCCACGTTGATGGAGACTTCAACCCACGGAGGGTAACGGCTGCGCGAGTCCACGGAGGGCTCCACCCACGAAGGGTCCACGAAGAAGCAACCTTGTCTATTCCATCATGGCCTACGCCCACGGAGGACTAGCCTTACTCGGGTAGATCTTCACGAAGTAGGCGATCTCCTTGCCCTTACAAACTTCTTGGTTCAACTCCACATCTCGAAGACGGAGGCTCCCAAGCGACACCTAACCAATCTAGGAGGCACCACCCTCCAAAAGGTAATAGATGTGGTTGATGATGATGAACTCCTTGCTCTTGTGCTTCAAATGATAATCTCCCCAACACTCAACTCTCCTCACTGATATGGCTGTGGTGGAAGAAAGGATTGAGTGGAAAGCAACTTGGGAAGGCTAGAAATCAAGTTTCATATGGTAGGAATGGAATGACTTGATCTCAACACAAGGGTAGGTGGTTCTCTTCTCAGAAAGTGTATGGTAGGAGTGGTAGTACTTTCTGATGGCTCTCTCTTCGAATGAAGAGGGGGTGGAGGGGTATATATAGCCTCCACACAAAATCCAACCGTTACACACATAATTGAGCAATCTCGGTGAGACCGAAGTTGAAACTCGGTCAGACCGAAAGTTCAAATATAGTGAACGTTGGGGTTTTCGGTGGGACCGAAAATACCATCTCGGTGTGTCCGATATGAGTCAAAGGTAGGAGCTTGCCAGAATCGGTGGGACCGAAATCAACAACTCGGATATTCCGAAATGATGACAAACGGTTACAGAAGGTTGGCAGTCCAGTTTCGGTGAGACCGAACTCAAAATCGGATGGACCGAAATATCTAGGGTTTGGAAAATAACTGAGGTGGTTCATCTCGGTGGGACTGAGTTGGAAGAATCGGTTTGTCCGAGATTACTTATGAGTGTGTTAAGTAGTGAAGATTGCTGATAGTTGAAGGAGCTAAATCACTAAGCACTTGAGCAACCAGATCATCAACACAACCTCATCCCCTTTTAATAGTATTGGCTTTTCCTATGGACTCAATGTGATCTTTGATCACTAAACCAAAAATGGAGTCTTGAGCTTTTGCCAATGCTTGCCTTAGCATTTTGAGGGGTCCACTTCTTCAGACATTTCCATACCCATATCATCGAACTTCTCTGAAATGATTCTCAAGTAAATATTAGTTCAATGATATATATGTTGTTATTAATTACCAAAACCACCCGGGGATTAGTTGCACTTTCACGACGACGAGCGTTCCCTCCCCCAGCACGCCGCCGGCAACCACGCGGCCTGGGGGGCGTACTTCCAGAGCTGCCAGCAGCAGCGTCTGGCCTCCACCAACGGCGCACCGATGGTCAGCGGCGTGAAGAACAGCGAGGGGCGCCACCTATGGTGGGGCGTCCCCGGCCGCACGCTGGATGGCGTGCTGGCGCACCTCGACGGCGGGAACAACCCGCCGTAGACCTATCCTGCGACGCGGGCCGCCCCGTCGCAGCAACACCGGCGCGCATGGGCGCCAAGGAGGTTTGCCTCCTCCTCGTCTTCCTCCTCCCCTCGTCGTCACACTCCTCCGGTTCTCCGGCGCTTCTCGGCGTCAAGGCCGAGCCCGCGGCAGAGACACCAATCGGCCGGCGCACTCGCAGCGTCGGCATCGTCATCAACGAGGGCGGCCGGCGCGCCTCCTCCTCGTCGGCTCCTCCGCGCTTCGTCAAGCCAAAGACGGAGCCGGGGCTGGCGCCGGTGAAGACGGAGCCGGGGCTGGCGCCGGTGAAGGCCGAGCTCGACGACGATGACGCGGCCCTGGAGTGGGCACGCCAGGACTCCATTGCAATGGAGAAGGTGCGCTGGGAGAAGGAGAAGGAGCGCCAGCGCGCCGCCCTGCGCCGCTTCGAGGAACGCCGGTGCGGCCGCGAGGAAGACGGCGTCGTCGTCTTATGCGACAGCGACGACGACGACGACGCGCCGCCGCCGGTCCGCCATGGCGACGCCGGGCAGGGGTCTAGCAGGGGCGCCCGCGTCAAGAAGGAGAAGGCCGACGACGACGATGGCGGCGACGACTTCCCCTTCCTTTTTTAGATTAGGTTTATGAAATGAAAATGCGCGAAATTCGCCGAAATGTGCCATGTTTGGGCGAAATTTAACTAGTTTTTATCATATCTTCGTCGAAGTTTTTTTTTAATGCGCGCCTGGGGGCGGCCCTGGGGGGCGACGGCTGGGGACCGACTCGCCCCCTGGTCTATTTCTTTGCGCCGATTCACCCCCAGGCAGCGTTTTTAGACGCCCCCTGGGGGGCCAACGGCTGGAGATGCTCTTACTCCCCACTATAGAGGTAGTAACATAGAGTAGTAACATGGGCATGTTACTGTTGGAGATATGCCCTAGAAGCAATAACAAAAGTATTATTATTATATCTCCTTGTTCATGATAATTGTCTGTTATTCATGCTTGAATTGTATTGTACGGAAACAGCGATACATGTGTGAATACACAGACCACAATGAGTCCCTGGTAGGCCTCTAGTTACCAGCTCGTTGATCAACAGATGGTCACGGTTTCCTGACCATGGACATGAGATGTCGGTGATAACAGGATCACATCATTAGGAGAATGATGTGATGGACAAGACCCAAACTTGAGCATAACACAAGATCGTATAGTTCGTAATGCATAAGCTTTTCGGTGTCAAGTATTTATTCCTTAGACCATGAGGTTGTACAACTCCCGGACACCGTAGGAGTACTTTGGGTGTGCCAACCGTCACAACGTAACTGGGTGGCTATAAAGGTACGCATCGGGTATCTCCGAAAGTGTCTGTTGAGTTGGTACGAACCGAGACTGGGATGTTGTCACTCCGTATGACGGAGAGGTACCTCTGGGCCCACTCGGTAAGTCATCATCATAATGAGCTCAATGTGACTAAGTAGTTAGTCACGGGATGATGAATTACGGATCGAGTAAAGAGACTTGCCATAACGAGATTGAACAAGGTATCGGGAATACCGACGATCGAATCTCGGGCAAGTACCGTACCGATGGACAAAGGGAATGACATACGGGATTGAGTGAATCCTTGACACAGTGGTTCATCCGATGAAGATCATCGAGGAACACGTGGGAACCAACATGGGTATCCAGATCCCGCTGTTGGTTATTGATCGGAGAGTGGTCTCGGTCATGTCTACGTGTCTCCCGAACCCGTAGGGTCTACACACTTAAGGTTCGGTAACGCTAGGGTCGTAGAGATTAATGCACGTGGAAACCCGAATGTTGTTCGGAGTCCCGGATGAGATCCCGGACGTCACGAGGAGTTCCGGAATGGTCCGGAGGTAAAGATTGATATATGGGAAGTCCAGTTTCGGCGAACGGGTGATCTCCGGGGGTCACCGGGAGCGTCCCGGGACCACCGGAGGGGCCCCGGGGGTCCACCGGGTGGGACCACCCATCCCGGTGGGGCCCCTAGGCCGCAAGGGGGTGTGTACAGCCCTCTGGGCTGGCGCACCACAAGGGGGCCCCACCTCCCCATGCGCCTAGGGATAAAACCCTAAGGGGAGGGGGGCCACCACTTGCCTTGGGGGAGGGGGACTCCTCCCTGGCCGCCGCCCCCCCTGGCCCCCTATATATATGTGGGGGGGGGAGAGGGCAGCCGCACCTCAGCCCTGGCGCCTCTCCCCCTCCCGTCACACCTCCCAACTCCTAACGCAGGGCGCCCGGCGAAGCCCTGCTGCGATCTCCACTGCATCCGTCATCACGCCGTCGTGCTGCCGGATCTCTGACGACTTCTCCTCCCCCCTTGCTGGATCAAGAAGGAGGTGACGTTGCTGCACCGTACGTGTGTTGAACGCGGAGGTGCCGTCCGTTCGGCGCTAGATCATCGGTGACGAAGAACGTGAAGAGTACGACTACTTCATCCTTGCTTCGTTGAAAGCTTCCGCACGCAATCTTCATAACGGTATGTAGATGCACTCTTAGTTGCTCGTTGCTAGATGTCTCCATAGTTGGATCTTGGTGAAAACGTAGAAATTTTTTGATTTATGCTACGTTCCCCAACAGTTACTACTCTATGTTACTACCCATTGTGGCTAGTCTTACTAGACTAGCCATTTGTGAAAAGAAAGATGGTTGTGTGCATCAATCGATGCAGAGTTCAGAGGTTTTCCCTCTAGTAAATGCATAGTGTAATAAATAAAAGGCGCCTTCTTAAAGATGACTATTACATTCTCTAGGAGACTGATGTGTCTTGTATCCATGTAATTTTTTGTAGAATTTCATTGGAAGTTATTACTTTAACATTTTTTAAGCGAGGTAGAAAGCGAGCGAGTAGTTTGGAAAATGCCATGTACACAACACATGTGCCCAATACATTTTTTGGACACCATATTATGATTTTGCACTGCTTTACATTTTTTATAATTTAAACACTTTTCGATAAATAATATATATCAATATTAAAAAAACACAAATTACATCTGGCCTTCTACACCAATGCAAATAAAGAGCTAGCCAAGACATCAAGTATGCACACAACCAAATATATGATCATTTTTATAAACAAGGTTTTGCACACGTACATGTTCTAAAATGTTCTGTTTAGAATGCATTTATTTCCTTTTGAGAGTCACAAGTATGCTATCCCAATTACGTGGCATAAGTGGGCCCTTGTCACTACTATACCATGCCACTTTGTGACATCATACATTTGCAATTGGAACAAAAACTATGGGTATATCAATTTTTTGTTGTTGTTCCTCAGTAGTCATATGCTACCTAAAAAGCGAAAACCACTGATATGCATGTACTCAGAAAGACAGAAAAATGAATCTTAAGGGAACCCCGTAAATTCTACCTTAGTCAGTTAGGTATTGAAAAGCAAAATTCAACGGAAAATGTATTGCGAAACAAAAAAGGAACTATGGTAAATTTTGTGGTTGATATATCCCCAAGGATTTATTTATTTGCCATAATTTGAGTTACCAGAAACATTGCGAAGTAAGCTGAACCGTGATCGTGCAATTATACAAATTAGTCACCTATTTGTGAGCTAAAGACTGCATTTTCCATAAAAGGAAGTTGCCTCGTATAAGGTGACAAATCTACAAAGTCCATGTGTTGTGCAATTATGAAATTATGAGTGAGAAAGTAACCTATTCAGTGTTTGGAATTCTCCAGTACAAGCATTATGTCATTTCTATTATGAAGAAATATGTATTTCACTAGTGTAAATGTTCATCACTACAGAGGACTGACATCATAATTTGATAAAGAACTAGTTCATTGTCATTCGTGATGGTAAGAGCATCTTCAATAAATCCCCATACAAATTCCCCTAGTAAATGGTTATACGAAGTGTGCCAATAATTTAGGGGGGCGGGTGGGGTGGGGGCCGGGGTCGATCCCCAATAATCTGTTTTCATCCTTTTCTCTTTAAACTAGCATACAAATGGCAAACGGCATGGCGGCAGGCCTTCCTAAAATTTTCATTTAATGGCTGTTGTAGCTGTTTTTTTTTTTTTTGCCCAACTCCCTCAATACTAGTATCATTTTTTATATTGTAAAAAAGGGATTTGTTGCAGATTCTCCAATGGCAATTAGCCTCTTGGACCAACTAGTGTATAGAAACTAATAAACTAAAATTGAGTCTATTAATGCCTAGTTTGTTTATAACTATCATCACCTTTTTTACTTTTTTCCCTTGCCATAATTATACAGTAAGTTTTAGCGTACTTCGAGTAAGAAAAGTCAACTCATACATATGTTTTTTCTTGTGATAGAGAGGTTGTATTAAGTTAATTTGAATCACGTCACATTGAGAAAATGACATTTCATGTCAATTATTTACTATGCTAACATCTCATCCGGGAGTATTATTGTTGTGACGTAGACCTAATCTTATATAACTAAGATGATCTCCATATATATACCAGCTCAACATTCAACCATGCACGGAAAAGGCCCAACTTAGAATATAAACTATGCATGAAAAAATGGTCAAATATTTTGTTATATTACAGTACTTATATTCAATAATTATTTGTTATTTCCAGAATTTCTTATATCGTTCGTTGCAATATTATGTCCATATAACTTGCAAGCAATTCTCATGGCAACATGCGGTATATCATCTAAGTCAGCTACAATTCATATGAATCAGAGGGAGTAATAAAATTTAATGTGGCGGCAGAGTGTAAGACATTTACCTATGAGCGGCACGACATTTCGGTGGCGCAGCCGGTTGATGACGTCGACCTCAGCGAGGAAGTCGTCGTAGCAGCAGTCTCGATTGCGCGTGAACTTCTTCACAGCTACCTCCACCGGCTGGCATGTCTTGTCTGACCGGAGCCGGAGCGTTCCTCTGTACACCGCACCGAACCCGCCTTTGCCTAGCTTCCTTGTCTCGTCGTAGTTGTTAGTGGCCTTCTTGATCATGGCGTACTTGAACTCCTTGGGCGTGCCCGGAAGCCGCCGAAGAGCCTCCGACAGCTTCAGCTCCATCTTGAGGGCCTTGTACCTCAAGCTGAAGTAGAAGACCGCCACAGATATTGTGACGGCGGTGGCGGCCACAGACCCAAGTATTGCGGGCAGTACTACCACTCTCCATTGTCGGATGGCTCGGTAATCGGGAAGCATTTTGACTGTCAAGTTCCAGTTCAGGATACTATGTAGCTCGTAGCCTTCCCCCGTCGACGCCGTGAAACCAATGAACGCTTGCTGGGGGATGTTGCTGCTCATATTGAGGGGAGCGTCAAGGTAGGCCTTACCAGGCTTGGGCAGACCATCGACGGCCATGTACACCCATATGTGGTGTCCGACTCCGTCGTAATCGATCCACACGGTGTAATCCACCGTCTTCCGAAGCGGCGTGAGGGTGATGCTGTCGGGCAGCGAGACGACCTTGTCGGAGACGACGCTGCCGATATTGAGGCCGATGTGGTTGCCATCGGGATCGTAGTCGTTCTTCGAGGTGTCGAACTCGACGGCGACGAAGCTGCCCGAGGCCGTGGTGGACTTTGCGATGGTATTGGTGAGACCGAGGAAGCCACCCTCACTGCCCCGCGGAGGACCGTGGAGGGAGGGGACGATGACGAATGCAAGGCCGTCGCCTTGTACGTTGTCCCATCTGTGGAGGTTCATGGTGAAGGAGGTGTTGAAGGACACGTCATGCTTCACCTCGTCGGAGTCGACGCCCCATAGCGTGATGGGTGATGGGAGGAGGACAGAACCGACTCTGCTCCTCGCCCCGTACGGGCGGGTATCGGGAGTGAGCATGAAGGCTTCCAATTTCACACCCGCGTCCCCGAGAATCGCCAAGTTCCTTGCGCTATCACGGG
>LR738711.1:946193483-946216472 GCA_902687465.1 Secale cereale
CATCTTATTGCAAGAAGAGGTTTATTGTCTAGTTGTTACAAGCAATAAAATATAAGGTTTTGCAAGCTTTCAGTATGGTCAACTGAACTCAACGAGACAGTACTACGTACTGTGCTGGCTGCACCCTGTTTGCCCGGGAAAAAGTCCGATTGGATTTGCTATATTCTTCCATCCAATGAAACCATCTCTACTGTACAGTCTCCGTTTACCGGGGCTTTACTTAATGCTTATCATACTTTTTCTTCTGACCTTTGAGCACAAGACAGGTGTTACTTTGTATACATCGTGTTACCATGTAGGAGAGTCATGTGTTTTTAATAAACAGCTCTTATTCCTTGGTATGTGATGTTGAGTGCGACACATGACAATGCTATGTTATTGCTTTTTTTTTTTTTTGCGGGAAAATGCTATGTTATTGCTAGCCTAGACATGGGCACATGAGAATGTTGTGACTGTTGTTTCCAGCCAAACATTCATGTTTCCTTCAAGAATTGAACTGGCTTCCGCAAAAAAGTCCGTGTCAAATGTATCTATGGTACTTGTTCGCCCAAGAGGCTAGTAATATCAGCTAAAGCAAGAAAGAACTATTTCAATTTGTATGAGCTTCACTTTGATGATTGTGATCTTGCTTCCATTTATGTTCCCTTCACCACAGAAGAAGTGTGTAATGCCCTAAACCAAATGTGCAATGATAAAGCTCGGGGTCCGGATGGCTTCTCCAAATTGTTCTTCAAGAAATTTTGCGACATTGTCAAGGATGATGTCATGAGTGTGATTCAGCACTTTGGCAACCTCCGCGTTGACAACCTATTGATCAACTCTGCAAAAGTGGTGCTTTTGCCAAAGAAGGATGGGGCCGAGGTTGATTCAGCACTTTGTGACTATAGGTCGATTAGCCTTATCTACTGGAATTTAGTCTATTTTTGGTCATCCCAATAGCATTTTCAGAATTCTTAACAAATCCTAGAGTCCCATGCAGCTCACCTAATAGGAGTTAGACCTCTTTATAAGGGAGGTTGTTTCTCCACATGTATTAGGATGAGAACAAGAGAGACATTCACGTGCGATCCTCCTCCGCCACCCGCCTCGCCACGCCACGCCACACCGCGGGTTGCAGGAATGAGCCGAGTCGTTGTCTAAATTTTTGCCACGCACGACTGGCATACGAAAAGTCACATGAAAGCTGAAAAGTTTTTTTGTAGTGGAGATTGAATACAAACGCTGAACCCTTCGGCTGCTGCCTGTTTGTTTCGTCTCCCTCTTTTGCATCATCTTTCGTCCCTGCCTGTTTGCCTCCTTCTCCTGTTCCTATAAAAGAGAGGCCGCTCCTTTCTAGAGAGACAGACCATAGCAATACCTTCCTCACGCCACCGAGCTCCTGAGCATTGAGCTAGTACTACTATCTTCCCCATTCCGGCCTACATCATGCACCGCAGGTTGGGACAGTAGGCCTCTGAAACCCTACCTCTTTGAGTCATGTACGGGAGAAGGGTGATAAGGTATTTGGGGAGCGCTCTGGAAAACTATTGACCTGTTCATCACGGAACCCCGGACACCGAAGACCACATCCCAAACGACGAATTCTTCCCCGACGTCGATGACATCTTCGACGACATGGGTGACAATGTCAACGCTAAAGATACTGCTACTGCCGCAACTCAGTATGTGTTCATGTTCTTTTTGTTCGAGATCCTACTATAGTTTCTCCTTTTAGTTTCTATTTGTAGATATGTTCTGTTCTACTTCACACGCGCCAATGTTGTTTGCCTTCTCTCTGTTAGATTACATGAGTTGTTTCATCTCTGCTATAATAGTCATCTTTTATCTAGTATTTCTGTTTATAAAATCACATGGTAAATTGCTCATATTTCCAACAATCCAAAAACCTTATGTTAGGCAATTTACCCCAAGCGGGTTTTCTGCATTCATGACGCCTCCTAAGTTTGAGGGTGTGCACTATAAGAGGTGGCGTGTGAGAACTGTTCTATGGTTTTAAACCATGAGCTATTATGACACCACTCTTGGCAAACCTGAAGGAGATCTTTATTCTCAACAGGAACACGCTTTTCAGAAAACTAATAGCATGTTTAAGGCTGTTCTCTTTAGTGTTCTTAGTGAGAACATAGTTGGTGCTTATGCATCAATTGATAATGGAAAAGATATGTGTGACACACTCGAGACCAAGTTTGGGGTCTTGGATGCCAACACTGAGTTGTACATCATGGAACAATTCTATGACTAGATGATGACTGATGAGCGCTCCGTGGTTGAGCAAACTCATGAGATACCATCATTTGCTAGAGAACTTGAGCACTTCAATTGTATGTTACTAGACAAGTTTGTTGCTGGAGGCATCATCATTACGCTTCCACCCTCATGGAGGAACTTTTCTACCTCTGTGAAACACATGAGACATGGGTTTTCCATTCTGGATCTCATTGGTACTCTTGATGTGGAAGAAAATAAGAGAGCAAAAGACACACGTGCTCAAGGTCTTGACGGAGATTCTATTGCCCATCTAGTACAAAAGAAAAACTTTCAGTCCCACAAGTTCAAGAAGAAGGGAAAGTTTGGTGGCAAAGCAAAGTTTGATGGGAGGAACAAGGCTTCACAGCACACCAACTTCAAGAACAAGACTGATAAGAAGAAAGGTGTTTGTCATGGGTGCGGAGATCCTGGTCATTGGGCTCCTAGTTATCCTAACCATTATGACAAGCGTCAACGTGGGAAAGGTGGCAATACTGCCAATGTTGTCATTGGTGGCATGATGGATGTTGGGTATGGTATATTTCCCACTATTTGTCAGTATGTCATTCTACTAATTGGTCGATTGACACGGGTGCTAATGTACATGTATGTAGTGCTATTTCCATGTTTTCTTCTTATCAGACCGCATGGACTTCCACCATGCTGATGGGCAATGATTCAAGTGCTTCTGTTAGTGGTGTTGGCACGGTCGATCAGAAGTTTACTTCGGGGAAGATCGTGCGGCTGAAGAACGTGTATTGTGTCCCCTCCTTTAATAAAAATCTTGTTAGCAGTTCTTTTCTGTGTAGAGACGGCTATAGCTTGTCTTTGAGTCGAATAAATTTATAATAAAGGCTATAATCGGGGAGGCTTGTTCCATCTATCCTTGTCGGATGTTTGCAATAAAGTTGTTAATCATGTTTGGAACAATAGTGAATCAAGTGTCTGGCATTCACATCTCTGTCATATTAACTTATGTTGTATGACGAGAATAGCCAAGTTGAACTTAATCCTTAATTTCACCGTTGTCAAGGGATTTAAGTGCCAAGTTTATGTGCAAGCTAAGCAACTTCGCACGTCTCATACAACTGTGAAACCAAGAAATCTTGCACCATTAGAGCTCGTACATTCAGATCTTTGTGAAATGAATGGTGTTTTGACAAACGGTGGATAGAAATATTTCATGATGTTAATTTATGACTCCACTAGATGTTGTCATGTGTATCTTCTGAAATCAAAAGATGAGGCTTTGAACTTTTTCAAGATCTATAAAGGTGAAGCAGAAAACCAACTTGATGGAAAGATCAAGAGGCTTAGGTCCGATCGTGGTGGAGAGTATTTCTCCAATGAATTTGATTCTTTCTGTGCAGAACAAGGTACAATCCATGAGAGGACGCCTGTAACACCCCAATTGTAAAACTTCCCTATTTGGCATGTATCCAACTTTGTGCATGATCAAATTCCTTGTGGGTCTATTTTGGTTGGCTTCATTTTGTTTTCTTGTGGTTTTAGTTATTGCATTGCCATACCATTCTTGTCTTATTTCTTTTGTCATCCCTGTTTGCGTCATGATCATGTCAAGTGTTGCTTGTGCTCAGGTCATATTGAATCTCCATCCTCATCATGTGCATCATGGTCATTGTGGTGTAGTGCATAAACCTACCATGCCATCTCCTTCAACCTTCCACCTCTTCTTCTTCTTTCTTCATTTTTTGCAAGCCTTTTATTTTAGCTTCAAATAATGTTCATCCTTGCCTCAAAAATCAAACCTCATATCCTAAACCTCTCTGCCAAATTTCATTAGGTTTGGAGTTGTTTTGGTTAGGTTAAAAAATGCCTCAAGTTTGAATATTCAAACTTGATTTATTTTTCTACCTCTAAAAATGCCCAAGACAATTAATTCAAATACCACAATATTTTAGGACCTCAGGAATATTTTTATGTCATCCTACTTATTTTCCTAGCACTCTCGCTTTTTCTTGTTTTCTGTTTGAAGAAAAATGCTTAAAGAAAAAGGAAAACCAGCAGCAGTCCACCTGGGCCTCGGCCACCAGGCCGGCCCAGTAAACCCCAGCCCCGCAACCCACCTGACGCGCACGTCCCTTTCTCCCCCTCTTTTTCTCACCCGTAGCCGCGCTCACCCCCCTCTGCATCGCATCCACGTGGAAAGGCTGGGCTCGCTCGTTAGCGACTGCCTCCGCGCTGCACCCACCTTTCCCCTTCCTCGGCCCCCCTCTTCGTGCACGCACATGGCATGGCCGAGAGCATTGCTGCTCCGACGCGTCACCCTGGCCCGCCATTTAAACCCTCTCCTTGCCCACCAACCCTCTAGGGTTCCCCTCTCTCTCTCCTCGCCGCCGCCAGCCGCGTAGTGCACCAGATCCGCCGCTCCACTGCCGTCTTGTGTGCATCCGAGAGCACGGCCTCATCGCCGGCATGCTCATCGTTGTCCTCTGCCTCACCGACCGTGTCCCTCTTCTTCCTCGACATCGACTTCGTCCCTGACGTCGACTACGGAGGCCTAGGATGCCAAGCTACAACATCCTCTTCCTCGTCTTCGTCTTTGGTGGCCGTAGCCGTTTGTCCGACGTCTTCGCCGTCTCCGTCCACTTCTTGTAAAGCCGAGCCCACCGCCGTGCTCGTGGTGAGCTCCTAGACCGCTTCGTCCCCCCCCCACACACACACACACTTGCGTACTCTAGCCAGCCCCGTGCCGCGTGCCCGACCTCGCCGTCGTCGAACCTCGCCCTGGTGAGTGCTCCGAGCCCCGTCCTCCTAGCTGCTCGTGTCCAGTAAGTTCCTCTCGTCGTGCGCGTCCGAACCATGCGCTCTGCTGATGGCTTCTCGCCCCTCGTTGGTTACCCCAAGTGGAAGGTTTGAGATGCAGTGCAGCGGAAGTTTTCCCTTGGCAAAGATACCAAGGATCGATTTCCCTGAGACTCCCAGTTTCAACAAGAAGGTGTCAACTACTAACGGCGCCAGATATTAGCAATCAACGTGGACCTGCACACAGATACAAATAACTTTGCACCCAACGAGTACAGAGAGGTTGTCAATCTCTCCGGCCTTGTAGTTTACAAAGGATCAAACGCAAGTGATAATAGTGATAGGTATTGCTGCAATAGTAAGTAAAAACGGAAAGTAAATAGCGGGTGTGATCAGTGATGGTAATATGGACCGGGGTCCCATGATGTTCACTAGTGATGTCTCTCTCCCAAAAGACGATAAAACAGCTATGTGAGGTAAACGAATTACAGCTGGGCAATTGACAGAATTATGTGCGCAAACCAATGCTAACTATGTTACAAGAAAGGTAGAGGTTCAAAGCATGGGCGGTACGCCAAGGCAAGTAGACCGAAATCCATCTGCATCTACTACTAATCATCCACCTTGAGATATCTATCCAGAACATCTCGCTGGTATTAAGTTGCGAGTCCCACCCATAGTGTAAACTCAAAGCAACAGACAACTGCATTAAAAGAACTTTGCGTAAAGTAAACAATCCTTGCACCCGCGGGAACAAGCACCGTTGTTTTCCCCCTTGTGGAAACAGCACATCCCCTAGACTCATGTTTCTGTCACTCTAGCTAGTCATCGAGGGGCATGAACCCACAATCAAGCATAACGTTCCCTCTTGGAGTCACTACCTACTACTTGGCCAAAGCAATAAATAACAACGGAGAACATGCAAGAATTACTTACGAACATAAATATAAAAGAGGTAGATCAAATATATTACTCAAACACAATCTGAACATAATCTCACAATCCATCGGATCCCAGCAAACTCAACATAGCAACAGCATAAGGATTACATATGTGCCTCGATCATGTAGGGCAGCTCACGAGGACTAATTAGTGAAGCACAAGAACGGGAGGAGAACATCACATAGCTACTGGTCATGGACCCATGGTCCAAGGGAGACTACTCACAACTCATCCGGGAGGCGTCCATGGTGGTGGAGAGGCTCCCGGTGGTGATACTCCCCTCCGGCAGGGTGCCGGGAAGAGTTCTCCTGGTGCTCCCGATCTTGGAAGCGCGGCGGCGGCGGAACAGAGATGAGATCGCGAAAAAGGGTTCCCGTCTCGAGGGTTTCGGGACACGATATAAATATATGCCAAAGGGGGGCATCAGCGGAGGCCCGGGGGGCCCAGGCGCCCCCCGGCGCGGCCAGGGGGCGCGCCACCAGGGCGCCTGGAGCCCTGGTGGCCCCCCTCCGGCTATACTTTGGCTGCTGGGAAGCTTCTGGAACGCTGATTTTTTATATAATTTTTCCGGGATTTTTCTAGCAGTTCTCGTAATGGGAAAACCTGAAATACAAAAACAGCAGAAAACAGAAACTGGCACTGGGGTGCACTAAGTTAATAAGTTAGCCCAAATATGATCAAAAGTGTATGGAAGTGTATAAATATCATAGCAATATCACCCAAAAGAGGCATGGAGCAAGCAGAAATTATAGATACGTTTTGGACGTATCAACATCCCCAAGCTTAATTCCTGCTCGTCCTCGAGTAGGTAAATGATAACAAGAATAATTTCTGTGGTGACATGCTATTAACCATATAGGACTTTACATAGTCATATGACAAAAGCTTACTGAGACAATGAATCTGTAGTAATTAAGTTGCCTCATGAGAAAATCACAAAGAACTGAAAGTTTTACAATATGGTATTGAAACATCAAATAGATTTGTAATGAGCATGGTGTGCAAATATGATAAAGTGATATCTCGCTTGCCCCCTTTAGTGAAGCAAAACATAAATGCAGGGGCACCTCCAAGGTTTAAGTGATGACTAGATACAATGATTTCAAAATAAACGATATCACAATCATGCAAAAGACAATGCTACTTTGGGACAATGCACATTACACTCAGAATGACAATCATGCTCTCAGTAGTTGGTGCTTTAAAAGAAGGTGGAGACTCTCGAACCGTGGCTTTTGTTGGCAAGGTTGAAAACCCGTAGTCGGAAACAAAGACAAAACATGTACTAGAGCTCTTGGTTTTAAAACAGAAGTAATAATATTTTTTTAGATCATGCATGTTTCATCAACGAATGCTAGCAGATAACTCAATTACTTCTTGAGATGGACAAGTTTCGAGGAACGGCTCCCGAATGAGGACGATCACATCCTCTTAATCTCCTTTGTTTATCACTGCCAAAGTTTTCTGATTTCTCATGAACAAAGCGTGAAGGAGGGTTTGTTTGTTATATTAATTTTGAGCCGGGCGCACTCAATGCCAGTTCCTTCTCGTGTTATGGGTTTGCACATTATACATGCAATCTCGGGGTGAAGCTTGTCCAACTTAAAAAGATCATGAATTAACTACTACTTCCTCATGAACTTAAAACAGAGGCACAAAATAGGAATGCATTTTTTTTCTTTTTGAATAATTTCGAGATGGTACATGCAAGTCTCCGTTAGGAATGGCAGGTAAATACCATGTAGGAAGGTATGGTGGACTCATATGGCATAACTGGTTTAAAGGAATTTGGATGCACAAGCAGTCAGTCCGCTTAGTACAGGTGGAGGTTAGCAAAAGACTGGGAGCGACCAACTAAGAGAGCAATGATGGTCATAATCATGCAGAGCGACAAAGCAACATTGAATCAGGCATGGTAGTTATATCGCTACTCAGAAACAAAAGATCATCAAGGCTTGACAGACTTTCTTTACAGTCTTAAATATGCGTGAGCATACGCCAAGTCAATCAAAATAAATTCTTGAAGGAAGATATTACTAAACCATACCACATCATAGGCAAACAAATCATGTCGGTACTCCAATAACACATTGGAAACCCCCCAGCTATTTGAGACTAACCATAAGAAAACATGAATTACTAAGCACCATTATGCACGTAGCATCTTTATCATAGACATACCAACCAATGCAACGGAAGCAAACTCTCTTAATAAGATAATCATGGTAAATAAAGAGAGTTCAAGCAACCAACTAAACAAAAGCTCTTTAAAAAGATAAGCATGAAAACTAAAAGCTAAGCATGATAGTAGCTATTGAAAGACAAAGAACACACACAGCAAAGATAGACATGAAAATTCTATGTTGTGTTCTAGGTAGAAGTGGAGCGTGTTTCTCTCCCACATAAAGAAAGCTGAGTTCCGACTCGTTATGAAAATCTAAAGAAAACTAAAAAGGAAAACTAAAAGCAAGACGCTCCAAGCATAGCACATAACACATGAAGTGATAAAAATATAGTGGAACGAAAGACGAACTGATAATGTTGATGGAGAAGGGGATGCACGGGGGCATCCCCAAGCTTAGACGCTTGAGTCTCCTTGAATATTTCTTGGGGGTGCATGGGGGCATCCCCAAGCTTGAGCGCTTGACACTCCTGAATCTTTTTATCATCTTCCCTCGCACACTTGAAAACTCCCTTCATACATAACTCATCATAATCTGATTAGCGAGGTTAGTACCCATAATAAAATAATTGTTCCTTGCTGGAAATAAGGATATTCTTGAAGGTCTACTGTTTCTCAAGATTTCCAAAAGGTTTTTGCAAAGAAAAAGCAAGCTCTAGGTTTGCAAAATGAAGGAAAGGCAAAACAGGACAGAATCTGTGAAAAACAGAACAGCAGGTAGTAAATGATTTTTTCGGGGCACTTCTGCAACTCTAATCAAAAAACTCAAAACAGATGCACGAAAGAAAATTATATAGAGCATGCTGTCGAAAAAATTCAGACCAAAAAGATGATCTGGTGATTTTATACGAATTTATCTATCCAAGGACAGAATCTGTTTCCTGGACAGCACGTCACAACTTTTGAACTTTCTTGCAATCAGAGGCTACACTTGGCACAAAGTTGAAAAGCAAAGATACAATGATGATGCTACTGTAGTAACAACATCAAGACACAACAAAACCAAAATAAAATTTTATTCATGTGGGCTGCCTCCCAAAAGCACTTTCTTTTATGCCTTTAAGCTAGGCATAATGCATAGAGATCAAGTTTTATCAAGAGTAAAAGAATAGCTAGCCCGTATAACGGACTCAAAAGGTAACTTAATCTTCTTTCGAGGGAAGTGTTCCATCCCTTTCTTGAGAGGAAACTGGAATTTTATATTCCCCTCTTTCATGTCAATGATAGCACCAACGGTGCGTAGAAAGGGACGTCCCAAAATAATTGGACA
The DNA here is from genome assembly GCA_902687465.1 of Secale cereale. Classification (NCBI taxonomy): domain Eukaryota; kingdom Viridiplantae; phylum Streptophyta; class Magnoliopsida; order Poales; family Poaceae; genus Secale; species Secale cereale. The sequence goes on from LR738711.1 coordinate 946,202,891, forward strand.
CGAAGGTTCACATTCAATATCCATAATAGTAAAATCAACGGGAACGTAATTGTCATTGACAATGATAAGAACATCGTCGATCCTCCCCAAAGGTTTCTTTATGGAAGAATCAACGAGACGAACACCAAAAGAACAAGAATCAAAAGGTTTCAATTTAAGCATATCATATATTCTTTTGGGCATAACGGAGGTACTAGCACCAACATCACATAAAGCATAGCAAGAGAAGTTATTCAACTTAATTTTAATCATAGGATCCCAACCATCTTCTAGCTTTCTAGGTATGGAGGCTTCTACTCTAAGTTTCTCCTCCCTAGCTTTGATGAGAGCATTAGTGATATGCTCTGTGAAGGCAAGGTTAAGCGTGCTAGTGCGGGGATCTCTAGACATCTTGTGAAGGAAATCAATAACTTCGGTAAGAGTGCAATTGTCAAAATCAAGGTCACTACTATCAAGTAAGGTGGTAGTAGTGTCCTTTAGGTTCACTTGTTTGGTAGTTTCTATAGTCATAGCATCACCATTAATAGGTCCAATGGGACCAGGAGTGCATTGGGTGCTAAGAGTTTGGATATCCTCAACAACTTGGATAGTAGCAACAGTGTGGTGGGTAGGAAGGCTCTTAATTCTATCTTCTTCCTCCCTTTCTCTAGCCCATCTCTCTTTAAGTTTAGCCATCATCCTAATGTTTTCATTAATTTGCACTTGAATAGCATTCATAGGAGTGACCTTCCTCTCCTCAAGAGGAGAAGTTCTAATTTTAAGCAATTCTACCTCATTGGCTAAATTGTCTACCTTCAAAGAGAGATCATCTAGTTTGTTTAGTTTTTCTCCTACACTCTTATTAAAGGCTTTTTGGGTAGTGATGAAATCTTTAAGCATAATCTCTAGTTCAGTAGTGGAGTTCTTGGTGCTAGGATAAGCATTGTTATTAAAATTGTTTCTAGAGATAAAGTTCACACCTACTTGTTCTTGAGCAATCAAAGAATTTAAAGGAACATCACGAGGATCAACAGAAGATTGCTTCAAAAGTAGAGACATGATCAAGTCAACTTTTTCATTTAGGGAGGAAATCTCCTTGACAGAGTTTACCTTCCTACCTGTTGGAGCGCGTTCGGTGTGCCATTGGGAATAGTTGGTCACCATCTCATCGAGAAGCTTTGTAGCAGCACCAAGTGTAGTTGACATAAAAGTTCCTCCCGCGGCCGAATCTAACAAGTTCCGCGAGGTAAAGTTCAAGCCTGCATAAAAAGTTTGGATAACCATCCAAGTAGTCAAACCATGAGTAGGGCAGTTCTTGATAAGAGATTCATACGTTCCCAAGCTTGGGCAACGTGTTCATTATCCAATTGTTTAAAATTCATTATGTTACTCCTTAGTTGGATAATTTTAGCAGGTGGATAGTATTTTCCAATAAAAGCATCTTTGCACTTGTCCCATGAATCTATGCTATTTCTAGGCAAAGACTGAAACCAAATTTTAGCTCCTCCTCTCAAGGAGAAAGGAAAAAAGCTTAAGCTTAACAATATCACCGTCTACTTCTCGGTACTTTTGCATATCACAAAGTTCAACAAAATTGTTTAAGTGTAAAGCAGCATCATCTCCAGCACCGGAGAATTGATCTTTCATGACTAAGTTCAGTAAAGCAGGTTTAATTTCATACGAAGGTGCTGAAGTGGCAGGTGTAGTGACAGGTGTGCAGATAAAGTCATCGTTGTTGTGACTAGTGAAGTCACACAACTTGGTGTTCTCGGTGGAACCCATAGTAGCAAGCAAGCAAGATAACTATTTTTGTGATTTTCGATAAAAGATACTAAAGCAAAAAAAACTGAAAGGTAAACTAACAAGACTAAAAGCAAAGGTAAAAGATAGCGTGCAACTCCCCTATCCTGAAGAGTGGAGTCCCCGGCGACGGCGCCAGAAAACTTTGCTTGATGGCTTCTCGCCCCTCGTTGGTTACCCCAAGTGGAAGGTTTGAGATGCAGTGTAGCGGAAGTTTTCCCTTGGCAAAGATACCAAGGATCGATTTTCCTGAGACTCCCAGTTTCAACAAGAAGGTGTCAACTGCTAATGGCGCCAGATATTAGCAATCAACGTGGACCTGCACACAGATACAAATAACTTTGCTCCCAACGAGTACAGAGAGGTTGGCAATCTCTCCGGCCTTGTAGTTTACAAAGGATCAAACGCAAGTGATAATAGTGATAGGTATTGCTGCAATAGTAAGTAAAAACGGAAAGTATATAGCGGGTGTGATCAGTGATGGTAATATGGACCGGGGTCCCATGATGTTCACTAGTGATGTCTCTCTCCCAAAAGACGATAAAACAGCTATGTGAGGTAAACGAATTACAGCTGGGCAATTGACAGAATTATGTGCGCAAACCAATGCTAACTATGTTACAAGAAAGGTAGAGGTTCAAAGCATGGGCGGTACGCCAAGGCAAGTAGACCGAAATCCATCTGCATCTACTACTAATCATCCACCTTGAGATATCTATCCAGAACATCTCGCTGGTATTAAGTTGCGAGTCCCACCCATAGTGTAAACTCAAAGCAACAGACAACTGCATTAAAAGAACTTTGCGTAAAGTAAACAATCCTTGCACCCGCGGGCACAAGCACCGTTGTTTTCCCCCTTGTGGCAACAGCACATCCCCTAGACTCATGTTTATGTCACTCAAGCTAGTCATCGAGGGGCATGAACCCACAGTCAAGCATAACGTTCCCTCTTGGAGTCACTACCTACTACTTGGCCAAAGCAATAAATAACAACGGAGAACATGCAAGAATTACTTACGAACATAAATATAAAAGAGGCAGATCAAATATATTACTCAAACACAATCTGAACATAATCTCACAATCCATCGAATCCCAGCAAACTCAACATAGCAACAGCATAAGGATTACATATGTGCCTCGATCATGTAGGGCAGCTCACGAGGACTAATTAGTGAAGCACTAGAACGGGAGGAGAACATCACATAGCTACTGGTCATGGACCCATGGTCCAAGGGAGACTACTCAAAACTCATCCGGGAGGTGTCCATGGTGGTGGAGAGGCTCCCGGTGGTGATCCTCCCCTCCGGCAGGGTGCCGGGAAGAGTTCTCCTGGTGCTCCCGATCTTGGAAGCGGCGGCGGCGGCGGAACAGAGATGAGATCGCGAAAAAGGGTTCCCGTCTCGAGGGTTTTGGGACACGATATAAATATATGCCAAAGGGGGGCATCAGCGGAGGCTCGGGGGGCCCAGGCGCCCCCCCGGCGCGGCTAGGGGGGCCCGCGCCACCAGGGCACCTGGAGCCCTGGTGGCCCCCCTCTGGCTGTATTTTGGCAGCCGGGAAGCTTCTGGAATGCTGATTTTTTATATAATTTTTCCGGGATTTTTCTGGCAGTTCTCGTAATGGGAAAACCTGAAATACAAAAACAGCAGAAAACAGAAACTGGCACTGGGGTGCACTAAGTTAATAGGTTAGTCCAGATATGATCAAAAGTGTATGGAAGTGTATAAATATCATAGCAATATCACCCAAAAGAGGCATGGAGCAAGCAGAAATTATAGATTCGTTTTGGACGTATCAGCATCCCCAAGCTTAATTCCTGCTCGTCCTCGAGTAGGTAAATGATAACGAGAATAATTTCTGTGGTGACATGCTATTAACCATATAAGGATTTTTCATAGTCATATGACAAAAGCTTACTGAGACAATAAATCTGTAGTAATTAAGTTGCCTCATGAGAAAATCACAAAGAACTGAAAGTTTTACAATATGGTATTGAAACATCAAATAGATTTGTAATGAGCATGGTGTGCAAATATGATAAAGTGATATCTCGCTTGCCCCCTTTAGTGAAGCAAAACATAAATGCAGGGGCACCTCCAAGGTTTAAGTGATGACTAGATACAATGATTTCAAAATAAACGATATCATAATCATGCAAAAGACAATGCTACTTTGGGACAATGCACATTACACTCAGAATGACAATGATGCTCTCAGTAGTTGGTGCTTTAAAAGAAGGTGGAGACTCTCGAACCGTGGCTTTTGTTGGCAAGGTTGAAAACCCGTAGTCGGAAACAAAGACAAAGCATGTACCAGAGCTCTTGGTTTTAAAAACAGAAGTAATAATTATTAGTTTTCTTAGATCATGCATGTTTCGTCAACGAATGCTAGCAGATAACTCAATCACTTCTTGAGATGGACAAGTTTCGAGGAACGGCTCCCGAATGAGGACGATCACATCCTCTTAATCTCCTTTGTTTATCACTGCCAAAGTTTTCTGATTTCTCATGAACAAAGCGTGAAGGAGGGTTTGTTTGTTATATTAATTTTGAGCCAGGCGCACTCAATGCCAGTTCCTTCTCGTGTTATGGGTTTGCACATTATACATGCAATCCCGGGGTGAAGCTTGTCCAACTTAAAAAGATCATGAATTAACTACTACTTCCTCATGGACTTAAAACAGAGGCACAAAATAGGAATGCATTTTTTTTCTTTTTGAATAATTTCGAGATGGTACATGTAAGTCTTCGTTAGGAATGGCAGGTAAATACCATGTAGGAAGGTATGGTGGACTCATATGGCATAACTGGTTTAAAAGAATTTGGATGCACAAGCAGTCAGTCTGCTTAGTACAGGTGGAGGTTAGCAAAAGACTGGGAGCGACCAACTAAGAGAGCAATGACGGTCATAATCATGCAGAGCGACAAAGCAACATTGAATCAGGCATGGTAGTTATATCGCTACTCAGAAACAAAAGATCATCAAGGCTTGACAGACTTTCTTTACAGTCTTAAATATGCGTGAGCATACGCCAAGTCAATCAAAATAAATTCTTGAAGGAAGATATTACTAAACCATACCACATCATAGGCAAACAAATCATGTTGGTACTCCAATAACACATTGGGAACCCCCCAGCTATTTGAGACTAACCATAAGAAAACATGAACTACTAAGCACCATTATGCACGTAGCATTTTTATCATAGACATATCAACCAATGCAACAGAAGCAAACTCTCTTAATAAGATAAGCATGATAACTAAAGAGAGTTCAAGCAACCAACTAAACAAAAGCTCTTTAAAAAGATAAGCATGAAAACTAAGAGCTAAGCATGATAGTAGCTATTGAAAGACAAAGAACACACACAGCAAAGATAGACATGAAAATTCTATGTTATTTTCTAGGTAGAAGTGGAGCGTGTTTCTCTCCCACACAAAGAAAGCTGAGTTCCAACTCGTTATGAAAAGCTAAAGAAAACTAAAAAGGAAAACTAAAAGCAAGACGCTCCAAGCATAGCACATAACACATGAAGTGATAAAAATATAGTGGAACGAAGGACGAACTGATAATGTTGATGGAGAAGGGGATGCACGGGGGCATCCCCAAGCTTAGACGCTTGAGTCTTCTTGAATATTTCTTGGGGGTGCATGGGGGCATCCCCAAGCTTGAGTGTTTGACATTCCTGAATCTTTTTACCATCTTCCCTCGCACACTTGAAAACTCCCTTCATACATAACTCATCATAATCTGGTTAGCGAGGTTAGTACCCTTAATAAAATAATTGTTCCTTGCTGGAAATAAGGATATTCTTGAAGGTCTACTGTTTCTCAAGATTGCCAAAAGGTTTTTGCAAAGAAAAAGCAAGCTCAAGGTTTGCAAAATGAAGGAAAGGCAAAACAGGACAGAATCTGTGAAAAACAGAACATCAGGTAGTAAATGATTTTTTTCGGGGCACTTATGCAACTCTAATCAAAAAACTCAGAACTCACGCACGAAAGACAATTGTATAGAGCACGCTGTCGAAAAAATTCAGACCAAAAAGATGATCTGGTGATTTTATACGAATTTCTCTATCCAAGGACAGAATCTGTTTCCTGGACAGCACGTCACAACTTTTGAACTTTCTTGCAATCAGAGGCTACACTTGGCACAAAGTTGAGAAGTAAAGATACAATGATGATGCTACTGTAGTAACAACATCAAGACACAACAAAAGCAATATACAATTTTATTCATTGTGGGCTGCCTCCCAAAAGCGCTTTCTTTTATGCCTTTAAGCTAGGCATAAGACTTTAATGATGCTCTCGTAGGAATAAGAGTTGAAGAACAAAAGAGAGCATCAAGAAGCAAATACCAAACACATTTAAGCCTAACATGCTTCCTATGCATAGGAATATTGCAATATAATAATTCATTGAAGCACAAAGCAACTAGCATAGGAAGGAAAAACAAGCATAACTTCAAAATATTCACCATAAAGAGAGGAAACTTCTTATTATTAAGATATTTAGAACCAAGTCTCCCTCTCTCATTATAAATTTCATTGGCATCATGGATGAACTCAACAATATAAGCATCACATAAAGCATTGTTACCATGATCCACATGCAAAAAGGTACTCTCACTCTCCACATAAGCATAATCTTTCTCATTGGTAATAGTGGGAGTAGGACTATCATAAACAACTTGAACACTATAGATTAATTGTATATTAGGAGGGTGGTGTTCAACAAGGGAGTAATTCCCTCCATGATTATGACAAGTTTCATAAGGATAATTTCTCCTTATGTCCTAGGTACCTTTATAATCACTATAGATTGGAGTTATAACATCATCATGGTAGAGAAGAGCATTATCATTGCTAGCAACTATATTTGTAAAAATGTTGTCTTTATTCTTACTAGCAAGAGAATTATCAATTATCACATCACTAGTGGGTAAAGGATTTGCAATCCTATCATCCCCAAGCTTAGAGCTTCCCATATCTTCACTTTCAGAGTTGGTACCAAAAAGATTTTCAAGATCATAAGTAGCATTATCATCATTTTCCCAATCACAATAAGTAACATGCATGTCATAATCAAAATCATCTTCAATAGTACCTACGGACGTATCATCAAGATGATAATTAAGGCAATAAACTTCACCTTCTTCTTTAAACTTACAACCGTTAGGATAAAAGTTGATGGGAGGAATATGCTCAGGCTAGGTTGATACCCATTCTTCTTCCTTCTTGCTCCTCTTCCTCCTCCTCTTCTTTTTCTTCTTCTTCACCTTAGGAGGGAGTGGTTGGAGATGAAGCTTCTCCACATATCCTGGTTTATCATTAGAAACAATAGGGGAAACTTGGGAGAAACTCTACTTTTTATTAGCAGAAATATAAGAGACATTTTTATACTTTGGTAAAGTTCCCTCCTTTCTAATCTTACTTATGTAATCATTTTCATGGCAATTAACAACACAATAGAGATGGCAATTTTGCAAAGTGTTTTTTATTCCTATGGCATTATCATCCAGCCAAGAAGTCTTTTCTGATAACTCTTCACACATCAATAATAACATAAGCTCATCATAAAGATCAGAGGTGATCATGTTATCACACAACCGGTTAACAGTTATGTTTTGAAAGTTCATGCATTGAAAATTAAAGTGACCCTCTATACGGCATAGTTCACAAGTAAAAGGATAAAGGTCACACAATTCTCTAGCAATTTCATTTAAATCTCTGACCCAAGTGATTGTTCTTTCATGCTTATGTTGCTTACAATACTTCTCTTCTTCAATCGTAGGCCTTTCACAAGGTCTATCCACTCCACAAAAATTAACATGCTTATATAAAACTTCATTTTTAGGAATTGGATCATGCATGTTGCAATCATCATGAACAATTTCATTTTCTTTGCAAGTCTCTTTAAAAGGTTTATGATACTTGATCCAATCCTCCTTAGGCATATTAAGATGTGAAGCAAAAGATTTGAGGAAATCAACAAGGAGTTGAGAATCAAGCCCAAACTTAGCACTAAACTTATTAAAACTTGTAGTTTCAACAAAGGACTTAATGCAATCATACTCATAAATTATACCTGACTCTTTACCTTTGTCGATCTCCCAATCTTCAGCGTTGCGTTGAATTCTTTCAAGGAGTTCCCATTTAGCATCAATCTTTTTGTTTGTGAAAGAACCCATAGAGGAAGCGTCGAGCAAATCTTTATCCTGTCGAGAAAGCCTCGCATAGAAATTAGTAATAATCATATCTTTGGGGAGCCCATGGTTAGGACATTTTAGCATTAACGTTTTCAGTCTCCCCCAAGCTTGAGCTATGCTCTCTCCGTCATGAGGATAAAAATTATAAACATAATTCCTATTCTCATGGACTTCATGAAGAGGATAAAACTTGGAGTAAAAGAGAGACTGGATCTCTTCCCACTCTAGCAGGTGAGAGTCATTTAGTAGCCTATACCATTCCGATGCTTTTCCTTTCAGTGACAAGGCAAATAATTTCCTCATGACAAACTCCCTTGATACACCTGCAAGCTTAAATAATGAACATAGTTGTGACAGATATAACAAGTGTTCACCGGGATGTCTGTCTCCTGCATAACGATCAGCCAAAACATAATCGATAATGCCAGCTGGTATTTTATAGGGCACAATTTCAGTAGGGGGAGGAGCAACCACCACAGGTGTGGGGCGTCTTCCCGCAAACAACGATCCAATAGCAAGGTTGTCCATAAGCATAACTAGTGAAATAAAAACAAGAAACAAAAAGATTTAATTGCAAGATCTAAAGATATACCTTCAAGCACTCACCTCCCCGGCAACGGCGCCAGAAATAGCTTGATGTCTACACACGCTTCTACTCTTGTAGACTATGTTGGGCCTCCAAGCGCAGAGGTTTGTAGGACAGTAGCAATTTCCCTCAAGTGGATGACCTAAGGTTTATCGAACTCAGGGAAGTAGAGGTTGAAGATGGTCTCTCTCAAGCAACCCTGCAACTAAGATACAAGAAGTCTCTTGTGTCCCCAACACACCTAATACAACTAGGAGTTGTATAGGTGCACTAGTTCGGCGAAGAGATGGTAAAATATGGATGATAGGAGTGGCAAAGCAAAGTAATATAAATATGTAATTCAAAGTGCAGCAAGCAAACAAGTGGTAAACGTGAGCACAAATGGTATTGCAATGGTGGAAACAAGGCCTAGGGTTCATACTTTCACTAGTGGCAACTCCCAACAACATTAACATAATCGAATCACATGATATTTCCCATAAAACATGCAAAGGGGACACACTCGGAGGTCATTCCTTCGTGGTCAAGAGAGGACCAGAATTATGTAGGGCTACAAAAGCACACCTCAAAGTTCGTAGTTCTCAATCTAAGGATTTCCCAATGTCACCGCGGCCATCCAAAGAGAGTCCCACAATCACCACAACATATCTAAAGGATAGTCAAAGACAAGCACCAAGAGACTCTCAATCTTCAATCAACACACAAGAGAGGAAATCACTCATGAAAATACTTTTCTAATCCATGTCCAATAGACCGCTGTCACCTTGGTCTCGGGGATTATACTAGATAAAGACAAGTGAGTACATCAATCCAATACATAGAGGAAGGGGAAATATCATGGGATCACCCTAGATTAACATAGCCTATGATCACAACGAAGATCACATCATGGGAGAGAGAATTGACCACATAGCTATTGGTAAGAACCTCAGCCCCGAGGAGGAACTACTCCCGCATCATGGAGGGAGGAAGCAACGTCGATGGAGATGAATCCGGGGGCACTTCCCCGTCCCGGCAGGGTGCCGGCGCAGGAATTCTGGTCCCCCGAAGCTTGATGGCGGTGGCGGCGGAGATCGGAATCGCGTCTGAAGAAAAGGGGTCCGGAATCAGGGTTTTCTCGACGGACCTTAAATATATGCCAAAGGGGGTCATCAGAGGGGGTCAGGGGTGCCCAGGCACCCCCCCGGCGCGGACCAGGGGGGTGCCGCGTGGGCAGGCCGCCTGGAGCCCCTGTGGGTCCCCCCGGCTGTACTTTTGCCGCACGGTAGCTCCTGGAACGCTGATTTTTTATATATTTTTTCTGGATTTTTCCTGGCAGTTCTCGTAATGTGAAAACGTGAAATACAAAAACAACCGAAAACAGAAACTGGCACTGGGGTGCACTGAGTTAATAGGTTAGTCCAAATATGATCAAAAGTGTATGGAAGTGTATAAATATCATAGCAATATCACCCAAAAGAGGCATGGAGCAAGCAGAAATTATAGATACGTTTTGGACGTATCAACATCCCCAAGCTTAATTCCTGCTCGTCCTCGAGTAGGTAAATGATAACAAGAATAATTTCTGTGGTGACATGCTATTTACCATATATGACTTTTTCATAGTCATATGACAAAAGCTTACTGAGACAATGAATCTGTAGTAATTAAGTTGCCTCATGAGTAAATCACAAAGGACTGAAAGTTTTACAACATGACATTGAAGCATCAAATAGATTTGTAATGAACATGGTGTGCAAATATGATAATGTGATATCTAGCTTGCCCCCTTTAGTGAAGCAAAACATAAATGCAGGGGCACCTTCAAGGTTTAAGTGATGACTAGATACAATGATTTCAAAATAAGCGATATCACAATCATGCAAAAGACAATGCTACTTTGGGACAATGCACATTACACTCAGAATGACAATCATGCTCTCAATAGTTGGTGCTTTGAAGAAAGAAGGTGGAGACTCAACATAAAAGTAAAAGAATGGCCCTTCACAGAGGGAAGCAGGGATTACTCATGTGCTAGAGCTTTTTATTTTGAAAACATAGAAACAATTTTGTCAACGGTAGTAGTACTTCATATGTGTTATGCATAAGACATCCTATAATTTGCAAGCCTCATGCATCGAATACCAATAGTGCTCGCACCTTGTCCTAATTAGCTCGGATTTCCATGGGTTATCATTGCATTACATATGTTTCAACCAAGTGTCACAAAGGGGTACCTCTATGCCACCTGTACAAAGGTCCAAGGAGATAAATCGCATTTGATTTCTCGTTTTTGATAGATCTCAACTTGAGGACATCCATACCGGGACAACATAGAAAATAGATAATGGACTCCTCTTTAATGCTTAAGCATTCATAAGAGGTTGAGGATTAATGTCCAAGCTAAAACTTCCACCATGATACATGGCTTTGGTTGGTGGCCCAATGTTCTTCTCTAACAATATGCATACTCAAACCAGTCAACTCATGGCAAATCACCCTTACTTCGGACAAGACGAACATGCATAGCAACTCACATGATATTCAACAAAAGTGTAACAGTTGATGGCGTCCCCAGAAACATGGATACCGCTCAGCAAGCAACTTATAAGAAATAAGATACATAAGCGACATATTCTTTACCACAATAGTTTTTAAGCTACTTTCCCATGAGCTATGTATTGCAAAAATGAAGGTTTTAAAGGTAGCACATGTAAATTTACTTGGAGTGGCGGTGAAATAACACATATAGGTAGGTATGGTGGACTCATATGGCATAACTGGATTAAAAGAATGTGGATGCACAAGCAGTCAGTCCGCTTAATACAGGTGGAGGTTAGCAAAAGACTGGGAGCGACCAACTAAAAGAGCAATGACGGTCATAATCATGCAGAGCGACAAAGCAACATTGAATCAGGCATGGTAGTTATATCGCTACTCAGAAACAAAAGATCATCAAGGCTTGACAGACTTTCTTTACAGTCTTAAATATGCGTGAGCATACGCCAAGTCAATCAAAATAAATTCTTGAAGGAAGATATTACTAAACCATACCACATCATAGGCAAACAAATCATGTTGGTACTCCAATAACACATTGGGAATCCCCCAGCTATTTGAGACTAACCATAAGAAAACATGAACTACTAAGCGCCATTATGCACGTAGCATCTTTATCATAGACATACCAACCAATGCAACGGAAGCAAACTCTCTTAATAAGGTAATCAGGATAAATAAAGAGAGTTTAAGCAACCAACTAAATAAAGGCTCTTTAAAAAGATAAGCATGAAAACTAAGAGCTAAGCATGATAGTAGCTATTGAAAGACAAAGAACACACACAGCATAGATAGACATGAAAATTCTATGTTATGTTCTAGGTAGAAGTGGAGCGTGTTTCTCTCCCACATAAAGAAAGCTGAGTTCCGACTCGTTATGAAAAAGCTAAAGAAAACTAAAAAGGAAAACTAAAAGCAAGACGCTCCAAGCATAGCACATAACACATGAAGTGATAAAAATATAGTGGAACGAAAGACGAACTGATAATGTTGATGGAGAAGGGGATGCACGGGGGCATCCCCAAGCTTAGACGCTTGAGTCTCCTTGAATATTTCTTGGGGGTGCATGGGGGCATCCCCAAGCTTGAGCGCTTGACACTCCTGAATCTTTTTATCATCTTCCCTCGCACACTTGAAAACTCCCTTCATACATAACTCATCATAATCTGATTAGCGAGGTTAGTACCCATAATAAAATAATTGTTCCTTGCTGGAAATAAGGATATTCTTGAAGGTCTACTGTTTCTCAAGATTTCCAAAAGGTTTTTGCAAAGAAAAAGCAAGCTCTAGGTTTGCAAAATGAAGGAAAGGCAAAACAGGACAGAATCTGTGAAAAACAGAACAGCAGGTAGTAAATGATTTTTTCGGGGCACTTCTGCAACTCTAATCAAAAAACTCAAAACAGATGCACGAAAGAAAATTATATAGAGCATGCTGTCGAAAAAATTCAGACCAAAAAGATGATCTGATGATTTTATACGAATTTATCTATCCAAGGACAGAATCTGTTTCCTGGACAGCACGTCACAACTTTTGAACTTTCTTGCAATCAGAGGCTACACTTGGCACAAAGTTGAAAAGCAAAGATACAATGATGATGCTACTGTAGTAACAACATCAAGACACAACAAAAACAAAATAAAATTTTATTCATGTGGGCTGCCTCCCAAAAGCACTTTCTTTTATGCCTTTAAGCTAGGCATAATGCATAGAGATCAAGTTTTATCAAGAGTAAAAGAATAGCTAGCCCGTATAACGGACTCAAAAGGTAACTTAATCTTCTTTCGAGGGAAGTGTTCCATCCCTTTCTTGAGAGGAAACTGGAATTTTATATTCCCCTCTTTCATGTCAATGATAGCACCAACGGTGCGTAGAAAGGGACGTCCCAAAATAATTGGACACGAAGGTTCACATTCAATATCCATAATAGTAAAATCAACGGGAACGTAATTGTCATTGACAATGATAAGAACATCGTCGATCCTCCCCAAAGGTTTCTTTATGGAAGAATCAACGAGACGAACACCAAAACAACAAGAATCAAAAGGTTTCAATTTAAGCATATCATATATTCTTTTGGGCATAACGGAGGTACTAGCACCAACATCACATAAAGCATAGCAAGAGAAGTTATTCAACTTAATTTTAATCATAGGATCCCAACCATCTTCTAGCTTTCTAGGTATGGAGGCTTCTACTCTAAGTTTCTCCTCCCTAGCTTTGATGAGAGCATTAGTGATATGCTCTGTGAAGGCAAGGTTAAGCGTGCTAGTGCGGGGATCTCTAGACATCTTGTGAAGGAAATCAATAACTTCGGTAAGAGTGCAATTATCAAAATCAAGGTCACTACTATCAAGTAAGGTGGTAGTGGTGTCCTTTAGGTTCACTTGTTTGGTAGTTTCTATAGTCATAGCATCACCATTAATAGGTCCAATGGGACCAGGAGTGCATTGGGTGCTAAGAGTTTGG
>LR738711.1:946218318-946229055 GCA_902687465.1 Secale cereale
AACCCCCAGCCGAGGTTCTTTGTGCAACATTATCAGCATCATTGTACAAATTCTCTAATACCTTCAGAACTGGTTTCCACATAGAAATAAGTCGACACAAAGTCCTATGATGTGACCCCCACCGTGTATCACCGGGTCTTGCAAGGTTAGTTAACTGGTTTTTTCCTTTCCCCCCAAGAAGTTCCCCGGCCTCCACTTGGCGCACAAATTCATTATGTTGCTCTTGGGCTAATTGATCATGTCTTTTACATGAAGCATTAACAATGTTGACAACCATGCTAGTGTATTCAAAAAAATCCCTTACTGATGAACAACACTTTGCAACGGCAACAACAACTAATTGCAATTGATGGGCAAAGCAGTGTATATAATGAGCATAAGGATTTTCCTCCAATATCAATCTTTGCAACCCACGAAATTCCCCTCTCATATTGGAAGCCCCGTCATAACCTTGCCCTCTCAAATTCGACATAGACAAACCCTGAGTAGCAAATATAGCATCCAAAACTACCTTAAGTGAAGTTGCTCGCGTGTCCGGAACATGCTTGATTGCAATAAACCTCTCAATCACCTCCCCTCGGCTGCTGAGATGCCTACATAAGACACAATTGCATGATTAATATATAACAACTTTGAGAAAATATATGCACAACAAGACCCACATACAATACACACAAAGGTACTGACCTCAAACACATAGCCATTTGCTCCTTGATAGATGCATCTCTAGACTCATCAACAAGTAAGGAAAATTTTCTATCTCCAATTTCATCAATAATGGCTTTGGAGGTCTCTTCTGCACACGCCTTGCACAAGTCCAATTGTATCTCAGGTGAAGTTAGCTTATGGTTCGCTCCTGCATCCCCAATCAATTTGCGTGCCTCTCCGTCTTTCTCTATGAGCCAGCCCAACAATTCCTTAAAGTTACCCTTATTCTTTGAGCTAGTAGACTCATCATGTCCACGAAAAGCTAGACCTTGTAGCAGCAAAAATTTGATAACACCCAATATAATCAAGAGACGAGCTTTGTATTCTTCTTCGTCCTTCTGAGTTCCTCGATCAAACACATGTGGCAGATTTTGCCTCTGATTTTTGAAAGCCTCATAGTGCTGTCTAGCCTTATTATGAGCACTATCATGTTTACCAACATGTTCATTAAGGATTTTGGGTCCATCCTTCCAATTTTTAAACCCATTCTTAGTGAATGCTTGAACACCATAGTTTTCAGCTCTTGGTTGCTTAAATAGAAAGCAGTAAAAGCAAAAGGCTGCATTTTTATGAACGCTATATTCCAACCAGCCACGATGATTTTTGTACCAAGAATCATGAAAGCTTCTAAGCCCTTTTCCTACCCATTTCCGTTCATATACATGATCAGTTGGTTGGCATGGACCCTTACTAATGTACTCCCTTCTAGCAAGATCCCTAATGTCTGGATCCAAATTCTCAATAGGTATTCTCTTACCAGGGTCTGGTTCGATATCACCGGGCTTAAGTTGAGCCGTAACATGAGGAATATCATCACCTGGTTGAGTTGAAGGGGCTGTTTCTGTTACTATGGAATCATGGCTTTGTGGTTGAAAAAAAGATGTCATTGTCCTGGTTCTTTTGTTCATCTTGTCTTCCTGGAAATTTGAACAAAAATTAGGAAATCAATTTCTACTGCAGCAATTAAACAACTAATCAATCCATCAAGGTGTATTTTGATTTGAAGCATCAATTTGAATGGAGCAAAAACATCTAAAAGATGCCCTGTTGTGTGCTTTGTAAAAAAAACATCTAACAGACTGGGCAGAGCCGCAGAGGACAAAAGATGCCCTGTTTAAGCGCGTTCGACTAAACAGAGAGGCAGAGAGCAACCAAATTTCGGCCCGATCGATCCCAGCCTAGATTCCCTAGCCTGGCCGGTGGGGAGCGAATCCGGCAAAGCGACGGCGAGGGGAGCAGGGGTGGAAGAGCCATGAAGCTCTGCTTCCTGCGGCTACATTATACCTGGCCCTGGTTGGCTGGACGGTGGCGCCGTGGTGGAAGGCCGGAGGCGGGGCGAGGTTGCCGGACGGGGTCGCCGCCTGCCCGCCTCGCCGGAGTGGACGGGGTGGTCGGATTTGAGGAGCGGTGGCCGGCGGCTGGCTACGAGGGTGGATGCGGACGGGAATAGGTTTTAGTCTGCGTCTCCGCTCTCTGTCGCTCTTGTGTGGTCGATCGATAGGCCTGGGCAGTCGCACGTGATGGGCTGGGCCAAGCCAACGCCCCGGGCCACTTTTGAAAATCTAAAAAATATAGGCTAAAAAAAACTGCACGCCCCAGGCCATGACCCTGGTGGCCTGGGGCCCAGCTACGCCTTTGTGGACACCCAACTAGGATACTTAGGGCATATCCATGGGAGGCCGCCAACATCGAGGGAAAATAGAACACGAGAGGAGCCGCCGCTTGGGTCCCTGCACGAAGGCCACCGCCGGCACGCCACCGGCTTGCACAACCCCTCGTCGACCCCCGCCCGGGCTCCATGGAAGCGGAGGTGCCCACCTTCCCCTTCGGGGCTCCTGACAGTCCGGTAAGTGGACTGCCGGACATGGGCATGACAAAGAGATGCGTTGTGGCCAGCCGTAGACTTGTGTAGTGTATCTGTGTCGTGTGAGTGGACATAGTTTTATGTTTTTAGTAAAAATATGTCCAAAATGTAAACATTTTTGTCCAGTTTGTATGAAATCGGCAAGTTTATAATAAATCCGGCCGTGTTTGTATGAATTTCATCCGGTTTGCTGAAAAGGTGTTTGAAATGTATGCTGCTACCGTTGGATGACGGCCTCCCATATCCGTGTCCACGCACTGGTCCCTTTTGTCCTCGGACGGATACAGAAGAAAATTTGTGGGTTGCCGTTCAAGATGCTCTAAGTCAAATATATAGATTTAATTAAAAATTATAATTATTAAATACACAATTAACTCAAAGAATACATAATTAAATAGTATGATTTGTATTTTCTCGTATCATTGTTGGTAGTTTATTCTACAAATTTGACCAAACTTTGCGCTATTTGACTTGAGATTAACATTTTGAAGACGGATAGAGTACGTGATTTGATCTGGTGAACGCCTTTCGTTCCCGCGTTAACTCAGTGCGCACTGCACTTTTTCGTGAAGCCGGCTTGGAAGTCTGGTCGCCCAAGCTCTGGCCTCTGGCTTAATTAGATAGCCGCGATTGACTTGTCAATTCTCTCTGGATTATCATGTCGTGCAAAACTAATTAACCTCCCAATGGCGAAAGGTTAGCTGGCCTCTTACCGGCGTAACAAAAAGTATTCAACGTGCCAATGATGCTAATCTGTAATCTCCCTTCACATCACGGCGTTTCCATGAAGCCTTGCCTCTAGCCGGCCTAGCTATTACTATTAGCATGAAATGTAGCAGAGTGATCTACTGGGGCTTGTGAACGTGGTCCATGATATCAACATGCATGGCGTTTCCCGTTGCTTGGTTTGATTGGCTTGGTCAAGTCAACGATTGCAAACGGCCGTAGGATTCCGACGCCTTGTCCCTTGAGTGTATAAATAGGCCCCAGCACAGGCTTGGCAAACCATCCTTCCATTGAGCAGCGCGTTAACTAGCTAACTACCCATCGAGAGTGGCATAGTACTGAGTTTGCAGAGCAAGCAGACATGGAGAAGCTCTCCATGGCGGCAACCATGTTCTGCGCCGTCGTCCTTGCGGCTCTCGCAGCAGCGGCCGGCGGTGATGCGGCGGTCGTGGAACACACCTTTGTCGTGAGTACAATATCTATCTAACGATGATTAATTAAGTCATGTTCTTGATCTCTTCTCGGTAGATTTACTTTCAAAGGAGTGTTCAAAAAAGATTACTTTCAAAGGTGGTGACGATAGTAAACTTGCTTTGTGCGTATGGTGCATCATGAAAACAAACAAAAAAACTAGTTTTACTTTGTGTATGGTTTTTTATGAACCGTCACTAGCTATCAAGTTTTCTTAGCACACAGCTTAAGCTGCCGTCTTGATTAGTTAACTGTTGACCAATCAGTTACGTATTTGATTAATGATGATGTTCAGGTGCACGAGATGAACCAGACGCACCTGTGCAACACGACCAAGATTTACGTGGTGAACGGGCAGCTCCCGGGCCCCACCATCGACATCACCGACGGCGACACGGTTGTCGTCCACGTCGTCAACCGTCTCCCTCACGGGCTCACCATCCACTGGCATGGCGTCCGGCAGATGAGGAGCTGCTGGTCCGATGGCGCTGGCTTCGTCACCGAATGCCCCATACCTCCCGGCGGTGAGCACGTGTACCGCTTCAACGTCACCGGCCAGGTCGGCACGCTGTGGTGGCACGCCCATGTCACCTGCCTCCGCGCCACTGTCGCCGGCGCCTTCATCATCCGCCCCAAGGGCGGGAGGTACCCGTTCCCGACTCCTGCCAAGGACGTGCCCATCATCATCGGCGAGTGGTGGCAGCTCGACCTCGTGGAGCTCGACCGGAGGATGCATGACGGTAACTTCGACGACAACCCGCTGTCGGCGACCATCAACGGTAAGCTCGGAGACCTCAGCAACTGCTCTGGCAAGCCGGAGGAGAGCTTCGTCCTTGACGTGGTGCGCGGGAAGACATACCTCCTGCGGATCGTGAACACGGCACTCTTCTCGGAATACTACTTCAAGGTCGCCGGGCACACGTTCACGGTGGTGGGCGCCGACGGGTACTACCTGACGCCGTACAAGACGGACATGGTAACCGTCGCGCCAGGGGAGGCCATCGACGTGCTCATGGCCGCCGACGCCCCGCCGGCGCACTACCATATGGTGGCGCTCGCAAACCAGCCGCCGGAGCCTGACCCACAGATCCCAGGGTTTGTGTCCCGCGGCCTCGTCCGCTACGCCGGATCCTCCCACAACAACAATGGGCTGCCGGTGCCGACCCCGCTCATGCCCAGCCAGCATAACACCATGCCGTCCTACTACTTCCACAGCAACCTCACCGGCCTCGCCCACCCGGACCGCCACCGCGTCCCCATGCACGTCGACGAGCGCCTCTTCTTCACGCTCGGCCTCGGCTCCATCTGCCGCGGCACCAACAAGACATGCCAGCGTGGGCGGAGTCCCGAGACCATCGTGGTGGCCACCATGAACAACGTGTCCTTCCGCCACCCGACCAACGCGTCGCTCCTCGAGAGGTACTACGACGGCCGGACAAGTGGCCTCTACACGGAGGACCTCCCCGACCATCCGCCACACCCGTACAACTACACCGACCGCGCCCTCATCCCGCCGGGGCCGCTGGAGAAGGCGCTCGAGCCGACGTTCAAGGCGACCAAGCTACGGAGGTTCCGGTACAACACCTCGGTGGAGATCATTTTCCAGAGCACGGCGCTGCTGCAGAGTGACTCCAACCCCATGCACCTCCATGGCTACGACTTCTTCGTCCTTGCCACGGGGCTCGGCAACTACAACCCCAAGACGGACCCCAAGAAGTTCAACTACCACAACCCGCAGCTGAGGAACACGGTGCAGGTGCCCAGGACTGGCTGGGCCGCTGTGCGCTTCGTCACCGACAACCCCGGGATGTGGTACCTCCACTGCCACTTCGAGTTCCACATCATCATGGGCATGGCCACAGCGTTCATCGTGGAGAACGGGCCGACGCCGGAGACCAGCCTCCCCCCGCCGCCGCCAGAATTCAAGAGGTGTGGCGCCAATGGCCTCACTCAGCCATAGAGTAATTAATTTGGGTAATTAAGGACGTGCGTGCGGAAGTTGGGTCCTGAGTTTATTTATTACTACTAGTGCAAAATAAAAACAAATGAAGATGCACGCAAGGATTTGCATGGATCCTTCATTGTATGGCCAGATGATTCTTACTGTAAAAGTTGATATTATTTTTTAATTTTATTTCCCCATTGTAATGTGTGAACTGTAAGTCGGTCCAGTTGGGTTCAGTTTTAGAGAGAAATATATACAAACTGGTATATATCATAAACAAAATCCTATATTTAGAGGATTCAGTGTCACTGTGTCAGAAATAAGTGTGTCAAACTTCCCTGAATCGTTAATCTAAATCCAACTGTCCCAAAATATTGCACACCAAAGGGATAACTAAATACGGCAGGTGTAGAAGTATTCGATTTAGTCATATGTGTTTCTTTTTTCATATATGAGTAACATTTCCGCTTTGGTTAGCTTTCCTACGTACTCCCTTCGTCCCATAAAATAAAAACGTTTAGGAAGTATGTACTTCCTCCGTCTCAAAATAAGTGACTCAAAATTGACTCAATTTTGTATAGTACAAAGTTGAGTCAATTTTGAGTCACTTATTGAGGAAGTATATATCATAATATAAAACACTCTTATATATTTTTTTGCGGGATAAACTTCTGATCTATTCATCTTCAATCATGATAGTACAACGAATACTAGAAATAATACAAAATTACATCTAGATCCGTAGACCACCTAGCGACGACTACAAGCACTGAAGCGAGCCGAAGGCGCGCCGCTGTCATCGCCCCTCCCTCGCCGGAGCCAAGCAAACCTTGTTGTAGTAGACAGTCGGGAAGTCGACGTGCTAAGGCCCCGTAGAACCAACACACCAGTATAGCAACCGCCGCAGATAAAGAATGTAGATAAGAAAGATCCAACCTCCACACGCCTACCGACGATGCTAGACACATCACCGGAACGGGGGCTAGGCAGGGAAACCTTTATTCCATCTTCAGGGAATTGCTGTCGTCTCGTCTTCCTAAGTAGGACACAAACCCTAACAATCTCGAAAAAAGATCTAAAAACGGAGCACTCCCACCGGCAAGGGCCGGAATCCACTCCGCCCCATGGCCCTAAGGCCACGGGATACGGGGCGGACCGGCTCCGGCGCCGGCAGGAGGCAGATGAACCCTAGTTTTTGGGTTAGTGTCGGCGGCTGGCTAGCAAAGTAGTTTCGGACTGAAGGGAAACTCACACACACAAAAAAACACTCTTATATTATAGGATGGAGGAAGTACTTTGCTTAATACTAATAAAAAAGAAACGAAGCACCCACGGGCGCTCCTCGGTGTTCAGGCACTCTCGGCCGTCCGATATGTTTCTTCATGCGATTCCAGCCGTCGGATCTCGGGTTCGGCTCATGTGAGACGTCGGATATTTACCAGATCGTTGTGAGCCGTTATATAAAATTCCAATTGCAACAAACTGTAAATATCATGCCCCCACCAGGGCATTTTGGTCATTTCGCATAGGAGGGGTATAAAAGGTGGCCGCTCCCGTGGCGGAGACCAAGCCGCCGCCTCTTTCCCGCACTCGCGCAGCTCCACGCCTCTTCCTCCCGTCCCCACCTCCTGCCCACTCTCCCGCCTCGGTCACCGGCCGATTCCGGCCGCTCCGGTGAGCTCCGGAGCCGCCCAACACACATAAGACTGCTCCTCGACGAGCTCTACTAGCTTCACCGCGTTGATCTACTTTTCCTCGCCTCATGTGGTCGCCCCCATCGATTTCCCCCACTAGGGTTTTGGTGGTGGAGGTAGACCTCGCCTCCGGCGGCCGCCTGCTCGTTGCCCCGATTTCTCGATCCCCATGGATGCGTCCCTGCAGGAGAGAAGTTGCGGAGGGAGGATAGGAGGAGGTAGGCGCACTGGGGCGGGGGTCTCACCGGCAACGATAGGGCTGGCCGGTCGGAGTTGGATTGAGATCCCGACCCGCATCGCTTCCCCGTTGTCAGGACGCATGCTGCTCCACCCTTCCTCCTCCCCTCCCATCGTTCCCATCCCTAACCCTAGGAGCGGGTGAGGAGGCTGAGCCGCTGCCCGCCACTGGCCCTTGGCACCTCCTGTTCGACCACGCCGAGGAAGCACTAGACCTTCATCCTTGCGTCCGTGCGCCTCTGGGAAGAAGACCTGAGGTAAGGCACCTTCAAATTCTTTGTTTGTTTCATATACTGGAGATGCGGGTCAGCTGATTTGGGCAGGGTCCATGCTGCCTAATTTGCTTTCCAGGTACAAATCTTCGGCTGTCTTCGACTATGCTCGGAGAGGTGTCATGATTTGAGAGGATACAGTGGGATGGATCCATCTGCTAGACTGATTGGTAGTCTTTTGTTAACTCCTGGTCATAACTCCTCAGTTTGTTTTATATGTGTGCATATGGACAAATTAGTGGGCATGATTTATATGTGTACATATGGACAAATTCACTGGGAACAGAATGACCCCTCTCCTTTCCTTTTGTTTGGTTTCACTTTGTGCCATCATTTGATTGGTCGACGGGCACAAAAAGAAAGGGAGGACAGAGTGCTTCTTCCCTAAGTTAGTGTTATATATTTTTGTCTGAATTTTAGTTTACATGACACGACACCCAGTGGCATATAGGATATTTTCAACTATTTTTGGGGCAAATGACAATTATAGTAATTAAAATGACCCCATTAGTAATATATGTTATCTCTTTAATTCAGCCTTATAAATCAGGACATGTGATAGATGGTGTGCGGATTTTTATTTCCGAATATTGTTAGCCCAAACATGCATGATATTCGTGCATTAGCCACATGTATGTTAGTCCCAAAATGACTTTTTTTTACTATGGATGGTACCACTAAAATATTTTGAATCACATCTAAATTTCACATTTGCTTCTCTGTTTACATGACCCACTATGCACTTGATTTTCAAACTAATAGATTTGGAAACAATAATAGTTTTGGTTTGTTTTTATTCAACAGTAGTTGCATATCCTTAATTTCTAATATATTAATCTAACAATTACAGCATAGCCTGATATGCATCTACATGATGGTCTGCCCATTGGTTACACATGTGAAAAGCGAGTGACGCATATCAAGCTGCTGGGAGCTCAGGGCACGTTCATCATCTTGCCTCAAGTATATTGGGACCCGTTTTGTGATCTATATCAGGTGAGCAAATCATGCACAGTAATATAGTTATGTTGTAAACTAGAGAAAAATGGTGATGTTTTAATTATCGAAGTTTTGTACACCTGTATAGCTAATGATGGTGTATTCTTATGTTAGCTAAAACTGCTTCTGTTGTGTAGTTCGTCTAACCAAATTTGTAGGGACATAAAAACGTAGATTGATATGTGATACTGTACTCATTACAAAAACAACATCAGCATGGCAGACTGCCATATAAGATATATAAGATAAAATGACAGTATGTTACTTCTCTCCAATTGCACATGGATGGTTTGATCTTGCGGTGCACGTGTAGTTTATTCATGGCTGGCTATATAAGCATAATTCAGTAACGGATTGTTTATTTTCTCCCTGGGAATACTAACTGCTAGCATATATATTTATTTGTTGATTCTAACAAGATGCATCGCTATATCGATAATATAGTAAGCACCTCCTGAAGTTGTGAACTGTCCAGTGGTGCCCTTACATGGTTGCCTGATTGATCCTGATGTCCTTCTCCTGCGATAGATGTTGCACCGAAGATTGGTCTCGTCGGCATGCAATATTTAGTTTTTAACTTCATTGTGAGTTGTTTCTATTTTCCTGGTTTTCCATTGCTCCTAAAATGTACTTCAAAATGAGCCTGCATGTATTCTGTCGTGGATTTGTCACGGCAGATGCCCTAGGATTAGGACTTAGGTGTGGAGCCATCGCAACTAGGTTAGCTTGAAGGGGTTAAACGGGACAAGAGACACAAAGAGTTTTTTTATCCTGGTTCAGCCCCTCGATGAGGTAAAAGCTTAATCCAGCTGGGATTGTATTGCTCGAGTCTCAATAACCAGGGAGCAAATACGCTTGACCTAGCTCTCGAGCGATTGTTTCTTGAGTTAGCCCGCCGTCGGGTCACCCCTTTATATATATAGGTCGATGTCCGGCGGCTTACGAAGTCCCGGCCAGCTCATACACAATGTGTCCGGATCGGTAACAAACTAAGCTTGCCTTACAATACAAGTTAAACATATGGCGGTTCACACCCGTGGGCCTCCAACCGTCCCCGGGTCTTGGGCCTTCATGTAAGCCTTGCTCTGCGAACCACCATCTTGGGCTTCCTTTGTATTAAGCCGCGAATGGCATGACCCGGCCCCTCCTAGGCGGGACATACCCAATAGTTATATCTCCAACATTAGGCCCCAGGTTGATTTGAACTTGTTCATATCAATCTTCAACACTTGACCTGCCAGAACCTTTCCTCGTCAATTCTTTACCATATCGATGTAACCCGCCAGGACGTCATCTCGCATTAACTTCACACGAAGCTCAGCGCATCTCAGTAGATCCTTTTTTAATGGGCTCCCGAAAATCGAGGTGCCTCTGTTGCCATATAATCATTTCTCTGGCCTCCTCGATTCCCGCACATGTCATTTATCCACTGTCATATAAATAGGGATAGTGGTCCTTCCTTTCACCGTTTACCCTGCTTCTGCCTCTTCTTCTTCCTCGCGACGACGGACATCTCCGGAGCTCCGCCGCCCCTGTGAACTGCAGCGACCTCGGCCGCTGCATCAACCTATCTTTGACCAGAAAGAATCAGTGACGCTCCTTCGTTGTTCATCAACACCTTCAGGTACACGCTTGCACTAGTAGAAAAAGGCCCATTTGTCTTGGTTCCAGAAGCCCATTTGTCCCGGTTCACCCACGAACCGGGACAGATGGGGCTCCACGTGGCCGCTGCGGCTTGCCCAGGCAGGAGGCCCTTCTGTCCCGGTTGGTAGCACCAACCGGGACCAAAGCGCATCCACGCGTCAGCAGTTCAGTGGTTGG
>LR738711.1:946235042-946245094 GCA_902687465.1 Secale cereale
GTTGATACGTCCAAAACGTATCTATAATTTCTGCTTGCTCCATGCCTCTTTTGTGTGATATTGCTATGATATTTATGCACTTCCATACACTTTTGATCATATTTGGACTAACCTATTAAATCAGTGCACCACAGTGCCAGTTCCTGTTTTCTGCTGTTTTTCTATTTCAGGTTTCCCCCATATTAAAAGTGCCCTAAAAATTCCGGGAAAAATATAGGAAAAATCAGCGTATCGGGAGCTTCCGAAAAAACCAAGGCAGGGCCAGAGGGGAGCCTGGGGGGGGGCCAGGCGGCCACCCGGCGCGGCACCACCCCTGGCCGCGCCAGGGGGGCGCCTGGGGCCCCACCTCCTCCTCTGGTGACCCCCTTTGGCATATATTTACCACGCGTCCCGAAACCCTCGATGACGGAACCCTTTTTCGCGATCTCATCTCTGTTCCGCCGCCGCCGCGCTTCCAAGATCGGGAGCACCAGGAGAACTCTTCCCGGCACCCTGCCGGAGGGGAGGATCACCACCGGGAGCTTCTCCACCACCATGGACTCTTCCCGGATGAGTTTTGAGTAGTCCCCCTTGGACCATGCGTCCATGACCAGTAGCTATGTGATGTTCTCCTCTCCTCTTTGTTCTTCATGGATTAGACCTCGTGAGCTGCCCTACATGATCGAGGCACATATGTAATCTTTATGCTGTTGCTATGTTGAGTTTGCTGGGATCCGATGGATTATGAGATTATGTTCAGATTCTGTGTGAGTAATATATTTGATTCACCTCTTTTATATTTATGTTCTTGAGTAATTCTTGCATGTTCTCCGTTGCTGTTTATTGCTTTGGCCAAGTAGTAGGTAGTAACTCCAAGAGGGAACGTTATGCTTGATTGTGGGTTCATGCCCCTCGATGACTAGCTTGAGTGACAGAAACATGAGTCTAGGGGATGTGTTGTTGCCACAAGGGGGAAAACAACGGTGCTTGTACTTGCGGGTGCAAGGATTGTTTACTTTACGCAAAGTTCTTTTAATACAGTTGTCTGTTGCTTTGAGTTTACACTTTGGGTGGGACTCGCAACTTAATACCAGCGAGATGTTCTGGATAGATATCTCAAGGTGGATGATTAGTAGTAGATGTAGATGGATTTTGGTCTACTTGCCTTGGCATACCACCTATGCTTTTGAGCCTCTACCTTTCTTTGCAGCATAGTTAGCATTGGTTTGCGCACATAATCCTGTCAATTGCCCAGCTTTTATTTGTTTACCTTGCTTAGCTGTTTTATCGTCTTTTGGGAGAGAGACATCACTAGTGAACATCATGGGACCCCGGTCCATATTACCATCACTGATCACATCCGTTATTTACTTCTTGTTCTTATTTCCTAGTTGCAGTCATACCTATCACTATTGTCTCTTGCGTTTGATCCTTTGTAAACGACAAGGCCGGAGGGATTGACAACCTCTCTGTACTCGTTGGGAGCAAAATTATTTGTATCTGTGTGCAGGTCCTGTCAAGCAGAAGTTTCTGACGCTATTGACACCTTATTGTCGACCCTCGGAGTCTCACGGGATTCGATCCTTGGTACCTTTGCCAAGGGAAACTTGCTGCTAGGCTACATCTCAAACCTTCCACTTGGGGTAACCAACGAGGGGCGAGAAGCCATCAAGCAAAGTTTCTTGCATCGTTGCCGGGGACTCCACTCTTCAAGATAGGGGAGTTGCACGCTATCCTTTATCTTTGCTTTTTAGTCTTGTTAGTTTACCTTTCAGTTTTTGCTTTAGTTTACTTTACCAAAAATCACAAAAATAGTTATCTTGCTTGCTGCTGCTATGGGTTCCACCAAAAACACTAAGTGGGAGGAGTACACCCCTTCTTCCATCACGCCAATCACCACTGTCGGGATCTACAAAAGTAATAAACCTTGAGATTATGTTAGTTTTAATGGAGAGTTATGCCCATGGCATCGTTTTCCGGGAAAAAAGTATGAGCCTCTGTTTAAAGTTGCTCCCACACTTCCCCAAACTTGGGAAGACGTCCAAACCCTTATAATAGAGAGCAATTCAAACAAAGAAGATGACACTACAATTCTGCTCAATAATGATAAAATTGATTTTGATAATTGTAGTCTCTCAGAAGTTGTCACTTTTTTTACAAAGAATGGCTAAAGATCCCCACACTAGCACGCTTAATCTTGCCTTTGCAGAGCATATCACTAATGCTCTCATCAAAGCTAGGGAGGAGAAGCTTAGGGTAGAAGCCTCCATACCTAGGAAGCTAGAAGATTGTTGGGATCCTATGATTAAAATTAAGTTGAATAACTTCTCTTGCTATGCTTTATGTGATGTTGGAGCTAGTACCACCGTTATGCCCAAAAGAATGTATGATATGCTTAAATTGAAACCTTTTGATCCTTGTTCTTTTGGTGTTCGTCTTGTTGATTCTTCCATAAAGAAACCTTTGGGGAGGATCGACGATGTTCTTATCGTTGTCAATGACAATTATGTTCCCGTTGATTTTACTATTATGGATATTGAATGTGAACCTTCTTGTCCAATTATTTTGGGACGTCCTTTTCTTCGCACCGTTGGTGCTATCATTGACATGAAAGAGGGGAATATAAAATTCCAATTTCCTCTCAAGAAAGGGATGGAACACTTCCCTAGAAAGAAGATTAAGTTACCTTTTGACAGTGGCGGAGCCAGCATAGAGCCGTTGGGTTCAACTGAACCCAACGAGTCTTCCCTGCCACGTACATGTTCATGGGTACTCACTAGTATGAACCCAATAACTTATTAAGGCTGAACCCATCGAAAAGTAGCTACAACGCACAAGCAAAGTCTTTTAGCCCATTTAAAATATTCTAACTTGATTAGCCCAGCCCAGAGACCCAAAAATAACCTTTGATTAATTGATCGATTCACATGGCTTGTGCGGTTTGTATGTACATATCCAGCAGGCCGCCGCAACTCCCCCATCGATCTCATCGCTCGTCCCTCTGCCATCCTGTTTGTTCGCTTTCCGATAGATCGCCAGAGTCACCGCCAGCAACGGCAGGTCCCAGATCAAATTTGAGGTATGGAAGATTAGATCACCACGGCCTCTCTCTTCTTTGCACATGTCTAATCTAATCTAATCTAGTAGCTTAGTTCGGCAACGGATTTTGCCCTAATTTTTTAATTTCCTTTTCCTGAACTTTGATTAATCTAGGTATGGAGTGATACTCCATAAAAGAGAAATATACCACCAAATTCAGATAATGACTTCAAGGGCACTTTATGTAAAGTCCACCAAATGTTGTTGTTGAAGGTAGTCTCCCAAACTTTGTATTCAGAGACAAACTATTTTATATAATTTTAATTTACAAAAACGGATGATTTTGGTCTTGAACTTCACACTTATATCAACAATGTGTGAGTAGATGAAAAGTTCGCCAATTTGCATAGGACTGCTGATCTTGCTCGATTACGGATGTAGACAAATAAGCATATTACTTTTCTTTGGTGTATAAACCTCTGAAACAAAGTACTGACATTGTTCGTTGCCGCAACATATGTGGACATATGCTTTTCAATTATGAATGGTATTAAGAAACAATTGTCCAATAAAATTAATTCATGACTGATCGTTTAATTTCCATGTGAAGAAAGATGTGTTTTTTAGCTACCATTAGTAATGATGATATGTTTTCTCTGAAATGTGAGCGACTTTACATTCTTATTTAATTTTTATGGTACTTATTTTATAAATGTCAAAGTGACTTGTCATTTTTTTGCTTTCTTCAGCAAGATTAGAAGTTGGACCTGAATCTATAAAACTATTTTGGTACTACTCTATATACAATATGTAAACAAGTGATTTTATAACTTTGTCCAACGGGTATGTCTTGCACTCTTCAGTTTTTAATAAAACAACTATATGTGATATTGTATTATTTTTATTTACTATGTTGTCTATGAGCGTTATACTCTAGTAGTAAAATAATATGAAATTGGCTTTACACTTGGTTAATTCATACAAAATTGTCACAATGACTTAATGAGTGAACCCATTGGCCAAATTTTCTGGCTCCGCCCCTGCCTTTTGAGTCCGTTATACGGGCTAGCTATTCTTTTACTCTTGATAAAACTTGATCTTTTCTCTTTGCATCATGCCTAGCTTAAAAGCATAAAAGAAAGCGCTTTTGGGAGGCAGCCCACAATGAATAAAGTTTTATTTTGCTTTTGTTGTGTCTTGATGTTTGTTACTACAGTAGCATCATCATTGTATCTATTCTTTTCAGCTTTGTGCCAAGTTTAGCCTCTGATTGCAAGAAAGTTCAAAAGTTGTGACGTGCAGTCCAGAAAACAGATTCTGTCTTTGGACAGAAAAATTCGTATAAAATCACCAGATCATCGTTTTGATCTGAATTGTTTTGACAACGTGCTCTATACAATTGGATTTCGGGCGTCTGTTCTGAGTTTTTTTATTTGAGTTGCAGAAGTGCCCCGAAAAAATTATTTACTACCTGCTGGTCTGTTTTTCACAGATTTTCTCCTGTTTTGCCTTTTCTTCGTTTTGCAAACCTTAAGCTTGCTTTTTCTTTGCAAAAACCTTTTGGCAATCTTGAGAAACAGTAGCTCTTCAAGATTATCTTTATTTCCAGCAAGGAAAAATTATTTTATTATGGGTACTAACCTCGCTAATCAGATTATGATGAGTTATGTATGAAGGGAGTTTTCAAGTGTGCGAGGGAAGATGATAAAAAGATTCAGGAGGGTCAAACGCTCAAGCTTGGGGATGCCCCCGTGCACCCCCAAGAAATATTCAAGAAGACTCAAGCGTCTAAGCTTGGGGATGCCCCCGTGCATCCCCTTCTCCATCAACAATTATCAGTTCGTCTTTCGTTCCACTATATTTTAATCACTTCATGCGTTATGTGCTATGCTTGGAGCGTCTTGCTTTTAGTTTTCTTTAGCTTTGCTTGCTGTTCATAACGAGTTAGAACCCAGCTTTCTTTGTGTGGGAGAGAAACACGCTCCACTTCAACCTAGAACACAACATAGGATTTTCATGCTTATCTTTGTTGTGTGTGTTCTTTGTCTTTCCATAGCTACTGTCATGTTTAGCTCTTAGTTTTCATGCTTTTCTTTTTAAAGAGATTTTGTTTAGTGGGTTGTTGAACTCTCTTGAGTTTTCATGTTTATCTTGATAAGAGAGTTTGTCTGTTGCACTGAGTTGTGTGTCTTAACTTAAAGTAGGTAATTGAGGTTGCTATTTAATTTTAGTAGTAACTTGCAATAGTTTTGAGGTATTGCCATGAGTAATGTCTGAACTTTTGGTGTCAAGAGCTTTAGCCTATTAGTGATAGATGTCGTATTTTGGGCAATCCATGTTTATTTTCGAAAACCTACAAAATAGTTGAGAACTTTAGCTACTAAATGGATCACTAATCTTTGGAGGTATCGAATATTAGAGTACACTCGCGTACCATGGGTCGAGGATGCGCAAGGGTAACCAAACCCCCATACACTCCTCCTCGGGGTACTTGTCTCTTTGAGAACCTCCTAATTAGATTGAGAGTTACCAATAATAAGTGCATGAGTTCTTCGGACTAATGTGAGTATTCGAAGGTTGACACTTCCACCTAACCATATTTTTCTAGCCTCTTCGGTACCGTGCATTGCCCTTTCTCACCTCGAGAGTTGGCGCATACTTCGCCGGTGCATCCAAATCATTGGCACGATACGCTCTGTCATCATAAACCTCATTATATCCTTCCTCAAAACAGCCACCATACCTACCTATTAAGGCATTTCCATAGCCTTTCCGAGATACATTGCCATGCAACATCCATCCTCTCATGACTTGATCTTCATGTCATACATGCTTTTTGCTTGATCGATGAGCCGCATGCTAGTTGGGCCTTGCCCTAATCATTGCTACATGACGCGCTAGTATCATTGCATATCCTGCTACACTGGCAGAGGCATACATTTGCATACATCATGATAGTTTCATTTTCTTTATGTTGAGTACTTTTGTAAAGTGTGAAAGATCTTCTATACTTCTTGTAATACATAGCGTGTTGCCCCTTAAGTGAGGAAAAGATCCCAAAGAGGACAAATCAAAAGATCCGAAAGAGGACAAAATCAAAAGATCCCAAAGAGGACAAATGAGAGATAAAAAGAAAGAGCCATTGAGGCCACAAAAAAATAAAAAAAATAGAAAAAGAGAAAAAGAAATAAAAATAGAGAAGGGGCACACTAGTATTTCCTTTTGAGAGATCCACACTCGTACTCCATCTTATACCTTGTACTCCATAGAGATTATCATTCATGCATATAGCTATGTGGGGACCTTTACACTATAGAACTTGGCTTGTATATTCCAATGATGAGCCTCCTCAAAAGTGCTCTAGGTCTTCTTGAGCAAGCAAGTTGGATGCACCCCCACTAGTTCCATTGGAGAGCTTACCTTAGCTCATATGTGCATCCGTTGCATGGCAATCCCTACTCCTCACATCATATCTATCATTTGGCTTTCTCTCGCCGATGATTGTCCTCATTGATGTGAGCCCTTCACACCTTTTTTGTCTTCCCCCTTTGTCATTTTTCTCTCTTTGCCATCCTAAGTGTCGACTTTCTTGCTTACGCTCATCCATTGCATGAGTGCTCAAAATATCGAAAGGGAGTGGATCATTTTGACTTGTACCTGGCTGACGGTCTGGGGATGAGTCAAGATAAGATTCCAAAGAAGACCAAGTGTGAAACTTTAGTAGATTAAGTTCTCAACAATGCAAAAACTATGTTTTACTCTCTCATATATCCCTATCCCCTTTCTTGCACGCAAACACCATTTGGAGACATTCGAGTCACGGACAGCGAGAGCACTTGCACCTTTATGTTCTTATGTTACTTGTTACAATGCTAATATAGACTCTTGCTTGTTATGACTTGAATTGAATTACATGCCTTGATTACTTTACTTAAAAGTTCTTATATGGTTGATAGCATGTCACCACAGAAATTATGCTTGTTATCATTTACCTACTCGAGGACGAGCAGGAATTAAGCTTGGGGATGTTGATACGTCCAAAACGTATCTATAATTTCTGCTTGCTCCATGCCTCTTTTGTGTGATATTGCTATGATATTTATGCACTTCCATACACTTTTGATCATATTTGGACTAACCTATTAAATCAGTGCACCACAGTGCCAGTTCCTGTTTTCTGCTGTTTTTCTATTTAAGGTTTCCCCCATATTAAAAGTGCCCTAAAAATTCCGGGAGAAATACAGGAAAAATCAGCGTATCGGGAGCTTCCAGAAAAACCAAGGCAGGGCCAGAGGGGAGCCTGGGGGGCCAGGCGGCCACCCGGCGCGGCCCCACCCCTGGCCGCGCCAGGGGGGCGCCTGGGGCCCCACCTCCTCCTCTGGTGACCCCCTTTGGCATATATTTACCACGCGTCCCGAAACCCTCGATGACGGAACCCTTTTTCGCGATCTCATCTCTGTTCCGCCGCCGCCGCGCTTCCAAGATCGGGAGCACCAGGAGAACTCTTCCCGGCACCCTGCCGGAGGGGAGGATCACCACCGGGAGCTTCTCCACCACCATGGACGCTTCCCGGATGAGTTGTGAGTAGTCCCCCTTGGACCATGGGTCCATGACCAGTAGCTATGTGATGTTCTCCTCCCCTCTTTGTTCTTCATGGATTAGACCTCGTGAGCTGCCCTACATGATCGAGGCACATATGTAATCTTTATGCTGTTGCTATGTTGAGTTTGCTGGGATCCGATGGATTATGAGATTATGTTCAGATTGTGTGTGAGTAATATATTTGATTCACCTCTTTTATATTTATGTTCGTGAGTAATTCTTGCATGTTCTCCGTTGCTGTTTATTGCTTTGGCCAAGTAGTAGGTAGTAACTCCAAGAGGGAACGTTATGCTTGATTGTGGGTTCATGCCCCTCGATGACTAGCTTGAGTGACAGAAACATGAGTCTAGGGGATGTGCTGTTGCCACAAGGGGGAAAACAACGGTGCTTGTACTTGCGGGTGCAAGGATTGTTTACTTTACGCAAAGTTCTGTTAATGCAGTTGTCTATTGCTTTGAGTTTACACTTTGGGTGGGACTCGCAACTTAATACCAGCGAGATGTTCTGGATAGATATCTCAAGGTGGATGATTAGTAGTAGATGCAGATGGATTTCGGTCTACTTGCCTTGGCGTACCACCCATGCTTTCGAGCCTCTACCTTTCTTTGCAGCATAGTTAGCATTGGTTTGCGCACATAATCCTGTCAATTGCCCAGCTGTAATTTGTTTACCTCGCTTAGCTGTTTTATCATCTTTTGGGAGAGAGACATCACTAGTGAACATCATGGGACCCCGGTCCATATTACCATCACTGATCACATCCGCTATTTACTTCTTGTTCTTATTTCCTAGTTGCAGTCATACCTATCACTATTATCTCTTGCGTTTGATCCTTTGTAAACGACAAGGCCGGAGGGATTGA
The DNA here is from genome assembly GCA_902687465.1 of Secale cereale. NCBI lineage: Eukaryota > Viridiplantae > Streptophyta > Magnoliopsida > Poales > Poaceae > Secale > Secale cereale. The sequence continues at coordinate 946,243,525 of LR738711.1, forward strand.
CAACCTCTCTGTACTCGTTGGGAGCAAAGTTATTTGTATCTGTGTGCAGGTCCTGTCAAGCAGAAGTTTCTGACGCTATTGACACCTTCTTGTCGACCCTCGGAGTCTCACGGGATTCGATCCTTGGTACCTTTGCCAAGGGAAACTTGCTGCTACGCTACATCTCAAACCTTCCACTTGGGGTTACCAACGAGGGGCGAGAAGCCATCACTCTCTCATGTCCGATGTCCGATGACCGGACGTCCCCTAATGAAATGTCAGATGACCGGACCGCCTCTCTCATGAATATCCGACGTCCCCGCCTCTCTCATGAACAGAAAAAAATCTATGAATAAAAAAAACATCATATTCTATGAACAAAAAAACATCATATTCCATCCACATCCATGCATACATCATATATATGATCATCTATGAACAAAAAACATCATATTCTATGAAAAAATCATATATATGAACAAAAAAATTGTGAAAACAACCACATATATCATCATATATATGAAAAATAAACAAACATATATAAAAGGGAAACGGGAGAGGGAGGGACAGGGAGTGCGCCGGCCGGACTAAGGTGAGGAGGGGCAGGGGCGCGGGATCGGCGGCGAGGACGGCGACGAGGCAGGGGCACGCACTCGGGGCAGGGGGCGACGGGGGCAGGGGCGGACTAGGGAAGTGACGACACGGGGCGGCGCATGGTCGGCGACGATGATGAGGGCGGCGCGGACCGGGGCGGTGATGGCGTCGACGCAGGGGCGGCGCGGCGACGGCGTCGGGGCAGAGGGGCAGCCTGGCAGCGTCATCGGGGCAGAGGGGCAGCCTGGCGGCGTCGTTGGGGCAGTGGAAGAAGAACTGAAAAGAAATTTTCACAAGTGCTGGCTTATATAGACGAGGCATTAGTCTCGGTTTGTGGCACCAACCGGGACCAAAGCCCCCCTTTAGTATCGGTTGGTGCCACCAACCGGGACCAAAGGTCTCTGCGGCCCAAAGGGCGGGAAGGAGGGACCTTTTGTCCCGATTGGTGACACCAACCGGGATTAAAGGCCTTGTGCTGCCCGCGTCGTGGCCAAAAGTGTAGTCCCACCTCCCTAGTTGAGAGAATTCGAGAGTGGTTTATAAGCGCTGCTGCGCCCACCCTCTTGAGCTCCTCTCAACTGCAAGCTTTCGGGCCTAAACTGTCACTATGTGCCTGTGGGCCTACTGGGCCTGCTGCATGCCTGAATCCTGGCCCATGGTTGGGTTTCTTGTCGTATTCTGGCCGTGATGGCCCAGTAGGTGGCACTTTTTTTTAATATTTTTTGTTTTCTTTTTTGCTTTATTTTTTATTTTGTTTCTACTTACAGCAAAATACTTACTAGTTTTTTAGTGATTCTTTTTTTCTTTAAAGTAATAAAAATTATAAACTATCTGTTAGTGCCATTTGGTTTCCAATTTGAATAGTTTAAATTTGATTTTTTTTGAAAAATTTGTGTGAATCACTAGTTTTTGAATAATTTTACTATAAAATAGATTTTTGAGTGATTCTTTTTCCTGCTATTCAATATTACTCTGTTTTATCATTATATTCAAAAAC
>LR738711.1:946245104-946261658 GCA_902687465.1 Secale cereale
TTTCTCACAATTTTTTATGATAATTCTTTTTGCTATTAAAGTTTCTAACAAAAAATTCTTTATAAAAATTCTTTTTGCTTTTAATGTTTTGAATAGTAAATACTTTGATAATTTTAGTTGCATAAATTTTATATAATTTTAGTTTCAATAATACTAGAGGTTTTTTAAAAGTTTTTTAGTTTATTCCTTTTGCTATTGGAGTTTTATAAAAGCTTTTTAGTTGATTATTTCTGCTATTGAAGAATATTATAGTTTTGTTTTAGTTGATCATAACAGAATATTTTAATTGATTATTTTTGGTTCATTCTTTCTTATTTTAGTTCATTCTTTTTGCTATTAGTTCATTATTTCAGCTAAATGACCCTTAAATTGTAAAGCACTACAAATGAACTCTGAAAATGTTGAAAGTTGGCACGGTATCGTCATTTCACCCACATAGCATGTGCTAAAAAGTTGAGAGGGTTACGACAAAAACTGGATGCACTTCGTGTACAAAACAAACAATCTCTTTCGAATGATCGGGGTTTCGGACGGAAACTCATCTGTTACAAAAGGCATTTCATGTCTTCACACGTAACTGCAGTGATATTCTAGAGCAAATGCATCATTGAAGTCTACTACGCAAACTTCTTCTTGTAGACGTTCTTGGGCCTCCTAGTGCAGAGGATTGTAGGCCAGTAGCAAATTACCCTCAAGTGGATGACCTAAGGTTTATCAATCCATGGAAGGCATAGGATGAAGATGGTCTCTGTCAAACAACCCTGCAACCAAATAACAAAGAGTCTCTTGTGTCCCCAACACACCCAATACAATGGTAAATTGTATAAGTGCACTAGTTCGGCGAAGAGATGGTGATACAAGTGCAATATGGATGGTAGATATAGGTTTTTGTAATCTAAAAATATAAAAATAGGAAGGTAACTAATAATAAAAGTGAGCACAAACGGTAGTGCAATGATTCGAAACAAGGCCTAGGGTTCATACTTTCACTAGTGTAAGTTTTCTCAACAATAACAACCTAGCTGGATCATATAACTATCCCTCAACATGCAACAAAGAGTCACTCCAAAGTCACTAATAGCAGAGAACAAATGAAGAGATTATTGTAGGGTACGAAACCACCTCAAAGTTATTCTTTATGGTCAATATATTCAAGAGTCTGTAGTAAAATAACATGAAGTTATTCTTTCCGTTTGATCTATCCTAGAGTTCGTACTAGAATAACACCTTAAGACACACATCAATCAAAACCCTAATGTCACCTAGATACTCAATTTTCACCTCAAGTATCCGTGGGCATGATTATACTATATGCATCACACAATCTTAGATTCATCTATTCAACCAACACAAAGAACTTCAAAGAGTGCCCCAAAGTTTCTATCGAAGAGTCAAGATGAAAACGTGTGCCAACCCCTATGCATAGATTCCCAAGGTCGCGGAATCCGCAAGTTGATCACCAAAACATACATCAAGTGAATCAATAGAATACCCCATTGTCACCACAGGTATCCCATGCAAGACATACATCAAGTGTTCTCTAATCCTTAAAGACTCAATCCGATATGATAAATTCAAAGGGAAAACTCAATCCATTACAAGAAGGTTGAGGGGGAGAAACATCATAAGATCCAACTGTAATAGAAAAGCTCGCGATACATCAAGATCGTGCCATATCAAGAACACGAGAAAGAGAGAGAGAGAGAGATCAAACACATAGCTACTGGTACATACCCTCAGCCCCAAGGGTGTCGTCATGGAGAGCGCCGGGATGTTGAAGATGGCCACCGGTGAGGGATCCCCCTCCGGCAGGGCGCCAGAACAGGGCCCCGATTGGTTTTTCGTGGCTATATAGGCTTGCGGCGGCGGAACTCCCGATCTAGGTTTCTTTTCGGGGGTTTATGTATTTATAGGAATTTTTGGCGTCAGTCTCACGTCAAGGGTGTCTCCGAGTTGTCCACGAGGCAGGGGTGCACTCCAGGGGGTAGGGCTCGCCCTCCACCCTCGTGGACGGCTCGGGACTCTTCTGGCCCAACTCTTTTACTCCGGGGGCTTCTTTTGGTCCATAAAAATCATCAAAAATTGGCACGTCAATTGGACTCCGTTTGGTATTCCTTTTTTGTAAAACTCAACAACAAGGAAAAACAGAAACTAGCACTGGGCTCTAGGTTAATAGGTTAGTCCCAAAAATCATATAAATTAGCATATAAATGCGTATAAAACATCCAAGATGGATAATATAATAGCATTGAACAATAATAATTATAGATACATTGGAGACGTATCAATCATCATAATAGTTGTGGAGAGAAAGTCTTCACTTTTTCTTCGCTGGTGTCCTTTGCTTATTGCGCCATAACCATGGATAATCTTCATCGTTTAACATGGTGCTTGGGTCAGCCTTGACTTTGAAGGGAGGAATTTCAAGGAACTTTTCATAATCTTCAGACATGTCTGTCTTGCCCTCCAATCCCACGATGTCTCTTTTTCCTGAAAGAACTATGTGGCGCTTAGGCTCATCGTATTATGTATTCGCTTCCTTATCTTTTCTTTTTCTCGGTATGATAGACAAGTTCTTCACATAGAAAACCTGCGCCACATCATTGGATAGGACGAATGGTTCTTCTGTGTACCCAAGATTGTTCAGATCCACTGTTGTCATTCCGTACTGCGGGTCTACATGTACCCCGCCTCCTGACAGATTGACCAATTTGCACTTAAACAAAGGGATCTTAAAATCATGTCCATAGTCAAGTTCCCATATGTCCACTATGTAACCATAATATGTGTCCTTTCCCTTCTTGGTTGCTGCATCAAAGCGGACACCGTTGTTTTGATTGGTGCTCTTTTGATCTTGGGCGATCATGTAAAATGTATTCCCATTTATCTCGTACCCTTTGTAAGTCAATTCAATCAAAGATGGTCCCCTGGCCAACGAGTACAACTCATCAGAAACAATGTTGTCACCCCTAAGACATGTTTGCAACCAACTGACAAAAGTCCTGATGTGTTCACATGTAATCCAGTCGTCACACTGCTCTAGGTGTTTGGAGCGCAGAATGTTCTTGTGTTCATCGACATACGGGGTCACCAAGGTAGAGTTTTGTAGAATTGTGTAGTGTGCCTGAGACCAAGAATGTCCGTCCCTATATATTATTGAGTCCCCTCCTAGCGTGCCTTTTCCAGTCAGTCTCCCCTCATATCGCCATTCAGGGAGACCAATCTTCTTAAGGTCAGGAATGAAGTCAGCACAAAACCCAATGACATCCTCTGTTTGATGGCCCATGGAGATGCTTCCTTCTGGCCTAGCGCGGTTATGGACTTATTTCTTTAGGACTCCCATGAACCTCTCAAAGGAGAACATATTGTGTAGAAATACGGGGCCCGGAATGACAATCTCGTCGACTAGATGAACTAGGACGTGCGTCATGATATTGAAAAAGGATGGTGGGAACACCAGCTCGAAACTGACAAGACATTGCGCCACATCACTCCTTAGCCTTGGTATGATATCTGGATCGATCACCTTCTGAGAGATTGCATTTAGGAATGCACATAGCTTCACAATGGCTAATCGAACGTTTTCCGGTAGAAGCCCCCTCAATGCAACCGGAAGCAGTTGCGTCATAATCACGTGGCAGTCATGAGACTTTAGGTTCTGAAACTTTTTCTCGGTCATAATTATTATTCCCTTTATATTCGACGAGAAGCCAGACGGGGCCTTCATACTGAGCAGGCATTCGAAGAAGATTTCCTTCTCTTCTTTGGTAATAGCGTAGCTGGCAGGACCTTCATACTGCTTTGGAGGCATGCCGTCTTTTTAGTGCAAATGTTGTAGGTCCTCCCTTGCCTTCGGTGTATCTTTTGTCTTCCAATACACTCCCAAGAAGCCTAGCAGGTTCACAGAAAGGTTCTTCGTCACATGCATCACGTCGATTGAAGAGCGGACCTCTAGGTCTTTCCAATAGGGTGGTCCCAAAATATAGATTTCTTCTTTCACATGGGTGCGCATCCCTCAGCGTCATTCGGAACAGATTGTCCGCCGGGACCCTTTCCAAAGATTACTTGTAAATCATTAACCATAGCAAGTACGTGATGAACAGTATGGAGGGCGGGCTTCTTCCGGTGATCTGACTCGCCTTTGAAATGCTTGCCTTTCTTTCGACATTGATGGTTGGTCGGAAGAAATCGATGATGCCCCAGGTACACATTCTTCCTGCATTTGTCTAGGTATATACTTTTGGTGTCATCTCAACAGTGTGTGCATGCGTGGTATCCCTTGTTTGTTTGTCCTGAAAGGTTACTGAGAGCAGGCCAATCATTGATGGTTACGAACGCAACGCATGTAGGTCAAATTCCTCCTGGTTGTCCTCATCCCACACACGTACACCTTGTCCATTCCACAATTGTAAAAGTTCTTCAACTAATGGCCTTAGGTACACATCAATGTCGTTGCCGGGTTACTTAGGGCCTTGGATGAGTACTGGCATCATAATGAAATTCCGCTTCATGCACAGTCAAGGAGGAAGGTTATAGATACATAGAGTCATGGGCCAGGTGCTGTGATTGCTGCTCTACTCCCCAAAAGGATTAATGCCATCCACGCTTAAACCAAACCATTCTCTCGATTTTTCTGCACTGCGACCCGTCAGCGGGTGCTCTCAACTTCCCGTCTTTCTTACGGTCCTCTCTTTGCCATCGCATCAACTTGGCATGCTCTTTGTTTCTGAATAGATGTTTCAACCGTGGTATTATAGGAGCATACCACATCACCTTGGCAGGAACCCTCTTCCTGGGGCGCTCGCCGTCAACATCACCAGGGTCATCTCGTTTGATCTTATACCACAATGCACCGCATACCGGGCATGCGTTCAAGTCCTCATACGCACCACGGTAGAGGATGCAGTCATTAGAGCATGCATGTATCTTCTGCACCTCCAATCCTAGAGGGCATACGACCTTCTTTGCTGTGTACGTACTGTCGGGCAATTCGTTATCATTTGGAAGCTTCTTCTTCAATATTTTCACTAGCTTCTCAAATCCTTTGTCAGGCACACCATTCTCTTCCTTCCACTACAGCAATTCCAGTACGGTACCAAGCTTTGTGTTGCCATCTTCGCAATTGGGGTACAACCCTTTTTTGTGATCCTCTAACATGCGATCGAACTTCAGCTTCTCCTTCTCACTTTGGCACTGTCTCTTTGCATCAACAATGACCAGGCAGAGATCATCATCGGGCACATCGTTTGGTTCCTCTTGATCTTCAGCTTCCCCTGTTGCAGCATCACTGTATTCAGGGGGCACGTAGTTGTCATCATCTTCTTCTTCGTCGTCGTCTTCCATCATAATCCCTATTTCTCCGTGCTTGGTCCTAACATTGTAGTGTGGCATGAAACCCTTATAAAGCAGGTGGGTGTGAAGGGTTTTCGAGTCATAGTAAGACCTCGTATTCCCACAGCTAGGGCATGGACAACACATAAAATCATTCTTCTTGTTTGCCTCAGCCACTTTGAGAAAATTATGCATGCCCTTAATAAACTTGGAGGTGCGTCTGTCACTGTACATCCATTGCCGGTTCATCAGCGTGCATTATATATAATTAAGTGTGTCAAAAACCAATACAGAACATCATGAATAGATATGTGTGACCAAATTAATAGAGGTTCATCATCACATTAAAACCAAAGTATACATGCATAGTTCTCTAGAGCATCTAATTAAACCATACATTGAAACTATGTAAGACATTTCAATGCAACAACAAATGCGATCATAATCGCAACCAAAGTAACAATTGATCCAACGGCATAATGATACCAAGCCTCGGTATCAATGGCATATTTTCTAATCTTCAAGCGCATGGCATCCATCTTGATCTTATGATCATCGATGACATCCGCAACATGCAGCTCCAATATCATCTTCTCCTCCTCAATTTTTTTAATTTTTTCCTTCAAGTAATTGTTTTCTTCTTCAACTAAATTTAACCTCTTGATAATAGGGTCCATGCATCTTGATCTTGTGATCATCGACGACTTTCGCAACATGCAACTCCAATTCCATCTTCTCATCCTCAGTTTTTTCCAATTTTTTCTTCAAGTAAATGTTTTCTTTTTCAACTAAATTTAACCTCCGCACAAGAGGGTCGGTTGGAATTTCCGGTTCACATACCTCCTAGATAAAAACATCTATGTCACGTTGGTCGGCATAATTGTCATAAACACTGAAACAAATAGTTATAAATTAAAGATAATATACCACATCCGAATCCTAGACAGGATGAGGGCCTACGTGGGCGAATACCAAAACCATCGCACTATATAATAATAAACAATAATAAAAGTAAGAAAATTATACAAATATCTTTCTAAATCATAAAAGTAAGAATTTTTATCTTTTAGAAAGAAGATAAGAACAGGAGGCTCACCACGGTGGTGCCAGCGACGAGTTCGGCTCGGGCGAAAACAGCGGTGAGGACAGGGCCGGACAGGAGGGACCGGCAAACCTAGACAAATCTCGAGGAAAATGGAGCTTGGACAAGGAGCTTCGAGTGGAGAAAGCTTAAGTAGTGTGGCTAGGGTATTTCATCGCACACTTCATGTGCATAGGAGGTGAGCTAGAGCACCACAAAGCTCTTCCCTCGCCGGCCAGAAAAACAGAGCAGTGGAGTGGCGTGCTAGCGGGCGAGGGGGGTATATATAGGCATCTCATTGGTCCCGGTTCGTGGCTGAAACCGGGACTAAAAGCCCCCCTTTGGTCTCGGTTCCAGACACAAACCGGGACCAATTGTTGTGGGCCAGGAGCAAGGCCCATTGGTACCGATTCGTGTCTAGAACCAGGACCAATGGGGACATATGAACCGAGACCAATGCCCCACGAGGCCTGCCCTGCCCTTTGGGCTCATGAACCGGGACCTATGCCCCCATGGGTCCCGGTTCGTGACAGAACCGAGACTAATGGTCTGGGCTGGCCTGGACCAAAGCCATGTTTTCTACTAGTGTTGGACTCATCTCATATCCGTTCTAGGGTTTCCTCAGTTCATCAGACTTCCTCCGCCATTCTTCGTCTGGTCTTCTCATATTGCATGACTAGATATGAACCCAGTGTCAAAATATGCGGCCGTAGTTTTAGCACTAATTTCTCATAGCAAAAACCAGTGCCTCAGTTGAAGACATCCCCCGAGCACATGAATATTTCTTCCCCTGCCTGTTTAGGTTTAGAATTTATTCATATTTTCCAACTCGCTGTAGATCCAAAATTATATCATCAATCTGAAAAAGTTGTTTGTCCTTTACTTTGGAAAATTTATTATCCAATCTGCTGCACTGCGAACCTACGGGCGGCTTATAAAATAACCGTAAGCCGCCGTATAGCATTAGTCCCAAGGCACCAATATTCACTTTCAATCTTTTTGTCCTGATACTGTCTTCCGGTTCATCCATGCCGATTTTTGTACACCGATCATTGTCCGGCTTAACAACATAATTTTTAAACCGGCAATCTTTCTATTTGTAGTCAAATATGTCAAAAGCCAAGACTGTCACCTCCTGCAATTGGGCCGTTTCCCGGGTTACCGAGAAAATGCCGAATGAATATGTTCAAACTGGCGGTTTGGCCAAAAAAGATGTCATCCACTGGAGGGTCCCAGGCACAGAAACCCCTCCACAGCCCAAGGAAGACGAGGTCATTGTCTTCACTGATCACATGCTCCGAGGGTTCACTCCGCCCGGTTCAATTTTGTTTCGTTATGTGCTGCATTTCTTCAAGATCCATCCTCAGGACATTGATCCTAATTCTGTTTCAAATGTCTGCAATTTCCAAGTCTTCTGTGAAGTGCATCTTCAACAGGAGCCCACTGTAGAGTTATTCAGTGAATTTTACTACCTGAACCGCCAAACTGAGTTCACTGAGGGGCCCAGCCTGGAACTAGGAGGTATTTCCATTCAGAGGAGTAAAGGAGCTACCTTTCCTATTACCACACTCCCTAGCCGCCGTGCGCTTCGTCACCGACAACCCCAGGATGTGGTACCTCCACTGCCACTTTGAGTTCCACATCATCATGGGCACGGCCACAGCGTTCATCGTGGAGAACGGGTCGACGCCGGAGACCAGCCTGCCCCCGCCGCCGCCAGAATTCAAGAGGTGTGGCGCCAATGGCCTCACTAAGCCATAGAGTTAATTAATCTGGGTAAGGACGTGCATGCGGAAGTTGAGTCCTGAATTTATTTATTACTACTAGTGCAAAATAAGAACAAATGAAGATGCACGTAAGGATTTGCATGGATCCTTCATTGTATGGCCAGATGATTCTTACTGTAAAAGTTGATATTATTTTTTAATTTTATTTCCCCATTGTAATGTGTGAACTGTAAGTCGACCCAGTTGGGTTCAGTTTTAAAGAGAAGTATACGAACTGGTATATATCAAAAACAAAATCCTATATTTAGAGGATTCAGTGTCAGTAAATAAGCGTGTCAAACTTCCCTGAATCGTTGATCTAAATCCAACTGTCCCAAAATATTGAACACACAAAGGATAACTAAATACGGCAGATGTTGCTGTAGAAGTATTTGATTGAGACATTTAGCCGTATGTGTTTTTTTTCATATCTGAGTAACTTTTCGGCTTTCGTTAGCTTTCCTACGTACTCCCTCCGTCCCATAATATAAGAGTATTTTTATACTAAAAACATTCTTATACTATGGGATGGAGGAAGTACTTTGCTTGATACTAATTAATAAGAATGGTTATGTGCATCATAACAATACCGCGGGTTTTAGCCTCCTTTTCGGAAAAAGAATAGAAATCACCAATTTTGATAAGTAAAATGTGGAATATAGATGCATTTTGACCTTTTTGATAAGTAATTTGTGGGCCGCTGATGTGTGCAATGATTGGCAAACATGGTCACGCGGCTGGTACTTTTTATTGCATAGCCTTCGCCAAAACACTCTAATGGGTTCGTAAATGGGAGAAGTGTTTTACCTCTACAAGTGTGATCGCATTGGTCGGTATATATATTTTATAAATAGGGATGTAAACGTTATATACTGAAATGCCACTGGTATTGAAAAATGATTCATTCTGTCCTTCCTGGTGGTCTTCTCCCTAGTTGTAGTTTTCTTATACTCGCTTGTTCTGTCTCGGTGTACCTTGATTCTGCTCTTACTTCATTTTGCGGATGTTCTACGGTGCTGGGGAGCAGGTGGCTCGGTCTTCTTGCTGGTATTTAGATCTGATAAGATTTGTGTCTAATGGTCGACACTTAACTCTCTCTCGGGTGGTGTTGGTGTCGGCCATTGCGGTTGTGTTTGGTATCGGCATGACCCAGCGCCAGGCAGTGGCCGCACCACCGCTGCCTTCATCGTCGCGGAGCTGCTGGCCGTGTAGAACACCCACCACGCCAGGATGATCGACTTCACCACCAAGGACGGCGAGTGAAAGTAGAAGAAGCTTCACATTCCCAAGGCTTACTCATGTCGCGCACGGGGTCGCCACGGCGTTCTCTCCCACTCTGGCAAGTTGTGGTGGGCGGACCTTTGCTTAGGGACTCGTCTATTATGACCTCTCCGACAGCACCCCGACGCTACGTTTCGTCGAGCTGCCGTGTGAGAGTGCTCTTATCTGTGACTGCCACCCCTAGTGACGGTGCGCAGTGTGCACGAACGAATCCTGCATCAGGTATGTCGAGGTCTCACGCATCGGGGACGGCCCTTCAGGGCCGGTCTAACAAATATTGGACCTTGGTGAGTGTCAAATAAACATCAACATTTATGCGAAATTTTAATACTTGTGTATAAGTTATTTTTCCAACTAACAATGGCAAATTTTACAAATAATAATAATACATTTGTCAATAAAGTACATCTTAAAACATGTTTTGATCAATTCAACTTAATTGTGATCAAATATGAAATGAAAAGTATCCATGTATTATTAGATTAATTTTTTAATTTTGAATTAATGTAGTGTATATGTATATGGGTGTCACTAACTATATTAATAAGTGTGGGGTACAGAAATATGTCTTGATAACGAACTTTACAATTAAATATATGCAAATAGAAAAATCTAGAGTACACGAGATGTTTACGAGGAGTTTTCTACCTAATAATTGGATGTTGTTTTATTCGTTTTTCTTGTAAAATATGTGGAACATATTAATGTGGGTTCAATAATATGTTGACGATGTTCATATGATATGTACTTGGCACTGAAATAATATTACTCCCTTTAGTACAACATTTAAAGCGTTCATCAAAGAGGAAGAGAGAGACATGCATTCTAAGTAAAATTGCATTATAGTGTGAAGTTGCTATTACAAATTGGGTCTATTATTTTCTTTAGATATTCGATGATTTCTGTGTATTTGGTAGGCTCTTGGAGGTAACATTGTTTCATTAATAATGTGGTGATTAATATGCACACTTAGGATAGGACCAAGGTGGTCGTCCTGTTTTTTTTGGTCTATGGGTTTGCTCTAACGTCAAGGATCGACAAGACGAGATTGGCATTGACTATGATGAGCCGCAATCACTAAAGAAGACAACCAATAGTGGAGACTCAAATCTCAAGCCCAGGTTGGAGAAGCTCAAAGGTGCAACCATTTAGGACATTCTACAGATGTATGTATATATATAGCACACTCTAGTTAATGCCTAATAACTAGTAAAGCTGGCTGAGTGGATGATCCGTCTTAGTCATGCTTATGGTGTAGTTAGGAGCCTTATTTCAATCTGTTTTTGAGATAGGTATCTAGTTTCTTCATTCCTATCATCATTGATATATATTAGTATACTCAATGATAAATACGTGTATATATAAGTATAATTAATGATACATGTATGTATATAAGTATACACAACCATTTTCCTATATATTCATCACCCAGGGGGCAGAATAAGTTATCATTCATCCGAGGTAATCCTACGATCCCTTCACATTTAAATTACATCTGGAATTCAAATAGTTACATTAATATTGATTCAGTACATAAAATTTGGCACAAAAAAGTAAAAATACAGGTCATAAGACAAGAAAAGTTGCAATTTATATATATATTACACTATATTTTAAATTTGTAATTTTACGTAACATAAAATATTTTTTACGACGATTATATATTTTCTTACGGTCTCTTTTTACGTCGGAAATAAGACAAAACTTACGGAACGTAAAATTACGGTGCATTGATGGTAAAAGAGAGGTGCATATATATGGATTGACTATTCGTCACCCTGGGTGAGAAATAGTTACGATCTAATAATAATATCTTTACCTAATAATATATATCTTTACCTAATAATAATAAAGAAAATTAGGTTTCTTCCCGTCCGTCATGGCATTTTTCAGAAAAGTCCCTCTACTTCAGAGAAATCAACCCGCAGTCCTATTTTAAGTTAAAACGAATTGTTTTTCGTATTTTACACAAAAGTCTCCGTGTTTTCTTAAAATCAACCCGCAGTCCGGACTTAAGTCATACCCGAACCGTTATTTTACAATTTTCGAAAACCCCCCTGATGTTTTAGGTAATTGATCCACGGATCATATTTAAGTCAAATAAATGTTTTTTTAAATCATCCATATCTTTTAAACCGTAACTCCGATTTGAACATGTTATATATGAAATTTGATTAGAAAAATATGTAGAATATGAATATGAGATTAATTTTACCTGTTAAGTATTTTTAAATATTATTTTGGAATATATTTAAGTCAAACAAATGATTTTTTTTCTAAATTATACGTATCTTTTAAACCGTAACTTCGATTTTAACATATTGTATATGAAATTTGATTAAAAAATGTGTAGAATCCAAATATGATGTTAATTTTACCTGTTAAATATTTTTAAAATATTGTTTTGGAAGCAAACTTATAATTTATAGCGCAAGATCCGTTTTTTCTTTCGTACCTGTGGCGATCCGGATTGCAAATAAGCACTACACTATAACCATATAGGGAAAAGAAAACATCGATAACTACACATGCATACCTCTGAAAAATGTCGCAGGGGAAAATAACAGATTTCTCATCACGAGAGTGAGAGAAAGCGAGAGAGAGAGAGAGAGAGAGAGAGAGAGGGAGGGAGAGGAGAGAGAGGTGCCTTAGGATTAACCATATTTAAACACATTTTTTGCTTTGTTTTGTGTGAACACTGAGGCCATCGCCGACGAGGGTGAGAAGGAGCATAAGCGGCAACACAAATATGATGCCTCGCAAAAATAAAGGAGATGGACCTATTGTGGTCTTGAGTGATGGTTGTTGGGTTAAGATCGTGTGTTATGTTTTCTCTCCCGTTGCAACGCACGGGCTCTTTCTACAATAGCTTACCACAGAACTGTTGGGGAATGTAGTATTTCAAATTTTTCGTACGATCACGCAAGATCTATCTAGGGGAAACATAGCAACGAGCGGGAGAGTGTGTATATGTACCCTCGTAGACCGAAAGCGGAAGCGTTTAGTAACGTCGTTGATGTAGTTGAACTCTTCGCGATCCAACCGATCAAGCACCTAACGTACGGCACCTCCGCGATCTGTACAAGTTCAGCTCTATGACGTCCCTCGAACTCTTGATCCAGTTGAGGCCGAGGGAGAGTTTCGTCAGCACGACGGCGTGGTGACGATGTTGATGAAGTTACCATCGCAGGGCTTCGCCTAAGCACCGCGACAATATGCCCGAGGTGTGTAACAGTGGAGGGGGGCACAACACACGGCTAAGAAATCAACTTGTGTGTCTATGGGGTGCCCCCTGGCCACATATATAAAGGAGGGGAGGTGGAGAGGGCCGGCCCTCTCTATGGCGCGCCCAAGGGGGGAGTCCTACTCCCATTAGGAGTAGGTTTCCCCATTTCCTAGTAGGAGTAGGAGAAGAAGGTGGAGGGAGAGAGGGAGAAGGAAAGGCCCCCCCCCCACCCTAATTCGGATTGGGCTTGGGGGCGCGCCCTCCACTTGGCTGCCTCCTCCTCTCTTCCACTAAGGCCCAATAAGGCCCATTGACTCCCCGGGGGGTACCGGTAACCTCCCCGTACTCCGGTAAATGCTCGATCTCATCCAGAACAATTCTGGTGTTCAAACATAGCCTTCCAATATATCGATCTTTATGTCTCGATCATTTAGAGACTCCTCGTCATGTCCGTGATCACATCCGGGACTCCGAACTACCTTTGGTACATCAAAGCACATAAACTCATAATATCGATCGTCATCGAATGTTAAGCGTGCGGACTCTATGGGTTCGAGAACTATGTAGACATGACCGAGACTCATCTCCCGTCAATAACCAATGGCGGAACCTAGATGCTCATATTGGTTCCTACATATTCTACGGAGATCTTTATCGGTCAAATCGCATAATAACATACGTTGTTCCCTTTGTCATCGGTATGTTACTTGTCCGAGATTCGATCGTTGGTATCATCATACCTAGTTCAATATCGTTACCGACAAGTCTCTTTACTCGTTACGCAATACATCATCTCGTTACTAACTCATTAGTCATTTGCTTGCGAGGCTTATTACGATGTGTATTACCGAGAGGACCCAGAGATACCTCTCCGACACTCGGAGTGACAAATCCTATTCTTGATCTATGCCAACACCACAAACACATTCGGAGACACCTGTAGAGCATCTTTATAATCATCCAGTTACGTTGTGACGTTTGATAGCACACAAGGTGTTCCTCCGGTATTCTGGAGTTGCATAATCTCATAGTCAGAGGAACATGTATAAGTTATGAAGAAAGCAATGGCAGTAAAACTAAACGATCATAGTGCTAAGCTAACGGATGGGTCTTGTCCATCACATCATTCTCATAATGATGTGATCCCGTTGATCAAATGACAACACATGTCCATGGTCTGGAAACATAACCATCTTTGATTAACGAGCTAGTTTAGTAAAGGCATACTAGGGACACTCTGTTTTGTCTATATATTCACACATGTATCAAGTTTTCGGTTAATACAATTCTAGCATGAATAAAAGACATTTATCATGATATACAAGAAAATATAAAATAACAACTTTATTATTGCCTCAAGGGCATATTTCCTTCAGTCTCCCACTTGCACTAGAGTCAATAATCTAGATTACATAGTAATGATTCTAACACCCATGGAGTCTTGATGCTGATCATGTTTTGCTTGTGGAAGAGGCTTAGTCAACGGGTCTGCAACATTCAGATCCGTATGTATCTTGCAAATTTCTATGTATCCCTCCTTGACTTGATCGCGGATGGAATTGAAGCGTCTCTTCATGTGCTTGGTTCTCTTATGAAACCTGGATTCCTTCACCAAGGTTATTGCTCCAGTGTTGTCACAAAATATTTTCATTGGACCCAATGCACTAGGTATTACACCTAGATCGGATATTGATATGTCTCCAACGTATCTATAATATTTGATTGTTCCATGCTATTATATTATCTGTTTTGGATGTTTAATGAGCTTTATTATACACATTTATATTATTTTTGGGACTAACCTACTAACCCAAGGCCCAGTGCAAATTGCTGGTTTTTTTTGCCTATTTCAGTGTTTCGCAGAAAAGGAATATCAAACAGGGTTCAAACCGAATGAAACCTTCAGGAGAGTCGTTTTTGGAACAAATACAACACAGAAGACTTGGAGTACACGTCAGGGAAGAAACAAGGCGGCCACGAGGGGGGAGGGCACACCCAGGGGGTAGGCGCGCCCCCACCCTCGTGGGCCACCTGTTGCTCCACTGACGTCCCTCTTCCTCCTATATATATCCACGTACCCTGAAAACATCAGAGAGCACCACGAAACCCTAATTCCACCGCCGCAACCTTCTGTACCCGTGAGATCCCATCTTGGGGCCTGTTTCGGAGCTCCACCGGAGGGGGAATCGATCACGGAGGGCTTCTACATCAACAACATAGCCTCTCTGATGAGTTGTGAGTAGTTTACCACAGACCTTCGGGTCCATAGTTATTAGCTAGATGTCTTCTTCTCTCTCTTTGGATCTCAATACAAAGTTCTCCTCGATCTTCTTGGAGATCTATTCAATGTAATTCTATTTGTGGTGTGTTTCTCGAGGTCCGATGAATTGTGGGTTTATGATCAAGATTATCTATGAACAATATTTCGTTCTTTTCTGAATTCTTATTTGCATGATTACAATATCTTTGCAAGTCTCTTCAAATTATCAGTTTGGTTTGGCCTACTAGATTGATCTTTTTTTGCAATGGGAGAAGTGCTTAGCTTTGGGTTCAATCTTAAGGTGTCCTTTCCCAGTGACAGCAGGGGCAGCAAGGCACGTATTGTATTGTTTCCATCGAGGATAAAAAGATGGGGTTCATATCATATTGCATGAGTTTATCCCTCTACATCATGTCATCTTGCTTAAAGCGTCACTCTGTTCTTATGAACTTAATACTCTAGATGCATGCTGGATAGCGGTCGATGTGTGGAGTAATAGTAGTAGATGCAGAATCGTTTCGGTCTACTTGTCACGGACGTGATGCCTATATACAATGATCGTGCCTAGATATTCTCATAACTATGCACTTTTCTATCAATTGATCGACAATAATTTGTTCACTCATCGTAGAAATCTGCTATCTTGAGAGAAGCCACTAGTGAAACCTATGGTCCCCGGGTCTATCTTCCATCATATAAATCTTCCATCAACTATTTATCTTTGCTTTACTTTTATTTTGGGTTATTTATGTTCAATCTTTATAACAAAAATACCAAAAATATTATCTTATTATCTTTATCAGATCTCACTTTTGCAAGTGACCGAGAATGGATTGACAACCCCTTTATCGTGTTTGTTGCAAGGTTCTTATTTGTTTGTGTAGGTACGAGGGACTCGCGTGTAGTCTCCTACTGGATTGATATCTTGGTTCTCAGAAACTGAGGGAAATACTTACGATACTATGCTGCATCACCCTTTCCTCTTCAAGGGAAAAACAACGCAAGCTCAAGAGGTAGCAAGAAGAATTTCTGGCGCCGTTGCCGGGGAGATCTACGCAAGAGTCATATACCAAGTACCCATCAAAAACTCTTATCCCTCGCATTACATTATTTGCCATTTGCCTCTCGTTTTCCTCTCCCCCACTTCACCCTTGCCGTTTTATTCGCCTTTTTCCGTTCGCCTTTTTTCGCTTGCTTCTTGTTTGCTTGTGTGTTGGATTGCTTGTTCGTCACTATGGCTCAAGACAATACCAAATTGTGTGACTTTTCCAATACAAACAATAATGATTTTATTGGCACTCCGATTGCTCCTATTACCGATGCTGAATCTTGTGAAACCAATTGATACGTCCAAAACGTATCTATAATTTCTGCTTGCTCCATGCCACTTTTGGGTGATATTGCTATGATATTCATACACTTCCATACACTTTTGATCATATTTGGACTAACCTACTAATCCAGTGCACCCCGGTGCCAGTTTCTGTTTTCGGCTGATTTTGTATTTCAGGTTTTCACGTTACGAGAACTGCCAGGAAAAATCCAGAAAAATTATATAAAAAATCAGCGTTCCGGAACCGACCTTGCGCCCGAAGTACAGCCAGGGGGG
>LR738711.1:946267749-946298766 GCA_902687465.1 Secale cereale
ATCCCATCTCTGTTCCGCCGCCGCCGCCGCTTCCAAGATCGGGAGCACCAGGAGAACTCTTCCCGGCACCCTGCCGGAGGGGAGGATCACCACCGGGAGCTTCTCCACCACCATGGACGCCTCCCGGATGACTCGTTAGTAGTCTCCCTTGGACCATGAGTCCATGACCAGTAGCTATGTGATGTTCTCCTCCCGTTCTTGTGCTTCACTAATTAGTCCTCGTGAGCTGCCCTACATGATCGAGGCACATATGTAATCCTTATGCTGTTGCTATGATGAGTTTGCTGGGATCCGATGGATTATGAGATTATGTTCAGATTGATCTTGAGTAATATATTTGATTCACCTCTTTTATATTTATGTTCATAAGTAATTCTTGCATGTTCTCCGTTGTTATTTATTGCTTTGGCCGAGTAATACGTAGTGACTCCAAGAGGGAACGTTATGGTTGATTGTGGGTTCATGCCCCTCGATGACTAGCTTGAGTGACAGAAACATGAGTCGAGTGGATGTGCTGTTGCCACAAGGGGGAAAACAACGGTGCTTGTGCCCGCGGGTGCAAGGATTGTTTACTTTACGCAAAGTTCTTTTAATGCAGTTGTCTGTTGCTTTGAGTTTACACTATGGGTGGGGCTCGCAACTTAATACCAGCGAGATGTTCTGGATAGATATCTCAAGGTGGATGATTAGTAGTAGATATTGATGGATTTCGGTCTACTTACTTTGGCGTACCGCCCATGCTTTGAACCTCAACCTTTCTTGCAATGTAGTCAGCATTGGTTTGCGTTCGTGGTCCTGTCAATTGCCCAGCTGTAATTCGTTTACCTCACATAGCTGTTTTATCGTCTTTTGGGAGAGAGACATCACTAGTGAACATCATGTGACTCCGGTCCATATTACCATCATTGTTCACATCCACTATTTACTTTTCGCTTTTACTTACTATTGCAAAACACTATCTATCACTACTATCATTGCTTTTAATCCTTTGTGAACTACAAGGCCGGAGGGATTGACAACCTCTCTGTACTCGTTGGTAGCAAAGTTATTTGTATCTGTGTGCAGGTCCACGTTGATTGCTAATTGCGCCGTTAGCAGTTGACACCTACTTGTTGAACCTAGGAGTCTCTGGGGATTCGATCCTTGGCATCTTTGCTAAGGGAAAACACTTCCACAACACTGCATCTTTCACCTTCCACTTGGGGTAACCAACGAGGGGTTAGAGGCCCATCACCAATGCTTCTCTATTAAACCTTGTTTTGAAAGATCAATTTTCCGGCCTTCCTAGTGAAGATGCCGCTACACATCTAAACAACTTTGTTGATTTGTGCGATATGCAAAAGAAAAGAGACGTGGATAATGATATTGTTAAATTAAAGCTATTTCCGTTTTCGCTTAGAGATTGTGCTAAAACTTGGTTCTCGTCTTTGTCTAGAAATAGTATTGATTCATGGAATAAGTGCAAAGATGCCTTTATCTCTAAGTATTTTCCTCCCGCTAAGATTATCTCTCTTAGGAACGATATTATGAATTTTAAGCAACTTGATCATGAGCATGTTGCCGAAGCTTGGGAGAGGATGAAATTAATGATACATAATTGCCCTACACATGGTTTGAACTTATGGATGATTATACAAAACTTTTATGCTGGATTGAATTTTGCTTCTAGGTATCTTTTAGATTCGGCCGCGGGAGGCACTTTCATGGATATCACTTTAGGAGAAGCTACTAAACTCATAGATAATATTATGGTTAATTACTCTCAACGGCGTACCGAAAGATCTACTAGTAAAAAAGTGCATGCTATTGAAGAAATTAGTGTTTTGAGTGGAAAGATGGATGAACTTATGAAACTATTTGCTACTAAGAATGTGTCCTCTGATCCTAATGATATGCCTTTGTCCACGTTGATTGAAAATAATAATGAATCTTTGGATGTGAATTTTGTTGGTAGGAATTTTGGTAACAACGCATGTAGAGGAAACTTTAATTCTAGGTCATTTCCTAGTAATTCCTCTAGTAATTATGGTAATTCCTACAACAACTCTTATGGTAATTTTAATAAGATGCCCTCTGAATTTGAGACTAGTGTTAAAGAATTTATGAAATCGCAAAAGAATTTCAATGCTTTGCTTGAAGGAAAATTGCTTAAGGTTGATGAGTTGGCTAGGAACGTGGATATAATTTCTCTTGATGTTGATTATTTGAAACTTAGATTTACTCCACCTAAGCATGATATCAATGAGTCTCTCAAAGCCATGAGAATTTCCATTGATGAGTGCATAGAAAGACCTGCTAGGATGCGTGCTAAAAAGGATTGCTTTATGAAAGCATGTTCTTCTAGTTTCCATGATAATAAAGATGAAGATTTAAAAGTGATTGATGTGTCTCCTATTAAACCCTTGTTTTCTAATATGAATTTTGATAAATATGGGACTGGAGATGAGTCAACTTTGGTTAAAAGGCGTCCCAATGATTCGGAGTTTTTAGATCTTGATGCAAAAATTGTTAAAAGAGGGATTGAAGAGGTCAAAACTTTACATAGCAATGAACCCACTATTTTGGATTTCAAGGGATTTAATTATGATAATTGCTCTTTGACAGATTGTATTTCCTTGTTGCAATCCGTGCTAAATTCTCCTCATGCTTATAGTCAAAATAAAGCCTTCACTAAACACATAGTTGATGCTTTAATGCAATCTTATGAAGAAAAACTTGAATTAGAAGTTTCTATCCCTAGAAAACTTTATGATGAGTGGGAACCTACTATAAAAATTAAGATTAAAGATCATGAATGCTATGCTTTATGTGATTTGGGTGCTAGTGTTTCCACAATTCCAAAAACTTTGTGTGATATGTTAGGCTTTCATGAACTTGATGGTTGTTCTTTAAATTTGCATCTCGCGGATTCTACCATTAAGAAACCTATGTGAAGGATTAATGATGTTCTTATTGTTGCAAATAGGAATTATGTGGCCGTAGATTTCATCGTGCTTGATATAGATTGCAATCCTACATGTCCCATTATTCTTGGTAGACCTTTCCTTAGAACGATTGGTGCAATTATTGATATGAAGGAAGGAAATATTAGATTCCAATTTCCGTTAAGGAAAGGAATGGGATACTTTCCTAGAAAGAAAATCAAATTAGCTTATGAATCTATTATGAGAGCCACTTATGGATTGCCTACCAAAGATGGCAATACCTAGATATATTCTTGTATCATGCCTAGCTAAGGCCGTTAAACGATAGCGCTTATTGGGAGGCAACCCAATTTTATTTTATTTGCTTTTACTTCTGTTGGGTAATAAATACTTCATCTAGCTTCTGGTTAGATCTGGTTTTGTGTTTTAATTAGTGTTTGTGCCTTTGGGAAGACTTGGGCGAAGTCTTTGCAATCTTCATGTAAAAAACAGAAACTTTTGCGCTCACGAGATTTGCTGCCATATTTTACTGGAAAGTTCTTTTAAGTTGATTATTTTTGTAGATGATTAATAGACAAATTCCTCACATGCAGCAATTTATTTAAAAAAAATAGAGTTGCAGAAGTATTCGAAATTTACAGATTGCTACAGACTGTTCTGTTTTTGACAGATTCTGTTTTTCGTGTGTTGTTTGCTTATTTTGATGAATCTATGAGTAGTATCGGGGGGGTATGAATCATAGAGAAGTTGGAGTACAGTATGTTTAAGACCAATATAAATAAAGAATGAGTTTTAACAAATCCATGAAGCAGATCCTGATAGACTATGCGGACTCGATCGGACTCAAGATAAATTTTAACAAATCCATTCTGGTGCCGCTTAATGTGGATGGACGCCTTGTTACGGAACTAGCGCAGATCTGGCAATGCTCGGTTGGAGGGATGCCCTTCACCTACCTGGGGCTACCCATGGGGACAACAAAACCTACGGTAAACGAGCTCATGCCGTTGGTGGAAAGGGCGGAACGCAGACTCTCCTCTTCACTATGCCTGATGAACTATGGGAGTAAGCTGACGTTGCTCAATTCTCTGATTACTTCCCTCATGATCTACCCCATGTGCACATTTAAGTTCCCGCTTAAACTGATAGAACAACTGGACAAGATCCGTCGCAGATGCCTCTGGCGCAAAAAAAGGGAACAAGGGGAAACATGTAACCCCCTGGCCTCTTGGGACCTCGTGTGTAGGCCTAAGAAACATGGGGGCCTGGGAGTTCTTGATATCAAAGTTCAAAATGAAGGGCTTCTTCTCAAGTTTCTTCACTGCTTTTACAATAAAAAAGACACCCCCTGGTGCTTCCTGATCTGGGACACATACTATGAACACCAAGTCCCGCACGCGGCGGATGCCTGCGGCTCGTTCTGGTGGAGGGATGTGATGAAGTTAAACGACAAATACAGAGGAATTACCAGCGTTGTGGTGGGTGATGGCTCGTCGGTGCTGTTCTGGAAGGACTTATGGCTCACCGAAACCCTTGAGCTCTCGCATCCACGAGCCTTTTCCTACACTATGATGGAAGATGCGTCTGTCAGAGACTTCCTGTCCATCACAAACATTCAGTAGGGGTTCTATCTGCCCCTTTCCCAACAGGCTAGGGGTGAGGTGCTGGAGATAGAAGACCTGTCGAGGGACATTGCCCCCCTAGATGACCTAAATGATTCATGGACCTGCTTGTGGGGGGAACGATACTCCTCACGGAAATACTACGCAAACTACTTCAAGGAAACGATGGTGGATGCGGCCTTCAAATGGATCTGGAAGAGCAGATGCACAATGAAAATTAAAGTGTTTGCGTGGCTGATGCTGGCTGATCGTGTGAACACCAAAAACATGCTCAAAAGGAGCCACTACAATGTTTCTGAAGGGGTGGCATGCGAGCTTTGTGCGAGTGGAGAGGAAGAAACTGTTGAGCACCTCTTTTTTCGCTGTAACTTCAGCAGAGCCTGCTGGGGGCGGCTGGGAATGGACTGGACATGCAATGGAGATCGCCTGCAGATCGCACACTCCGGGCGGCAACGCTGGACCAAGCCCATGTTTATGGAGATCTTTCTGACGGCGGCCTCGAGCTTATGGAAAGAGCGTAACGGCAAGGTGTTCAGGGCGACCCCCCCTTCGGTGGTCTCTTGGCAGGAGAGATTTAAGAAACACTTTGGTTTGCTTGTGCATCGGGTTAAACCCTCCTTAGAACATTTTGTAGGAAACTTCTTGAGAACACTAGACCAAATAGTTAGACTCTTTTGAGCCAGCTGGACTTGGGGTGCTTGGCATAGTGGTGGGCCCCCGACCATGGTTTTGGTCTAGGGGTCTCCACCATGTCTTGCATGAAAACCCCGGCACTATGTAACCTTTGTTGATATATGGGAAGTCAGTAGGATGCTCTCCTACCGTCATTGATATTTCAAAAAAAAAAAGAATGAATTCATTACAGTACGTTAAAGTGGTGGTTTGATTTCTTATACTAACGGAGCTCACGAGATTTTCTGTTAAGTTTTGTGTTGTGAAGTTTTCAAGTTTTTAGGTAACGATTTGATGGACTATGGAACAAAGAGTGGAAAGAGCCTAAGCTTGGGGATGCCCAAGGCACCCCAAGGTAAAATTCAAGGACAACCAAAAGCCTAAGCTTGGGGATGCCCCGGGAAGGCATCCCCTCTTTCGTCTTCGTCTATCGGTAACTTTACTTGAGACTATATTTTTATTCACCACATGATATGTGTTTTGTTTGGAGCGTCATGTATGATTTGAGTCTTTGATTTTTAGTTTACCACAATCATCCTTGATGTACACACCTTTTGAGAGAGATACACATGAATCGGAATTAATTAGAATACTCTATGTGCTTCACTTATATCTGTTGAGCTAAATAGTTTTGCTCTAGTGCTTCACTTATATTTTTTAGAGCACGATGGTGGTTTTATTTTATAGAAATTATTGATCTCTCATGCTTCACTTATATTATTCTGAGAGTCTTTTAGAACAGCATGGTAATTTGCTTGGGTTATAAAATTAGTCCTAATATGATAGGCATCCAAGATGGGTATAATAAAAACTTTCATATAAAGTGCATTGAATATTATGAGAAGTTTGATACTTGATGATTGTATTTAGATATGAGGATGGTGATATTAGAGTCATGCTTGTGGAGTAATTGTGAATTCGAGAAACACTTGTGTTAAAGTTTGTGATTCCCGTAGTATGCACGTATGGTGAACCGTTATGTGATGAAGTTGGAGCATGATTTATTTATTGAATGTCATCCTTTGTGTGGAGGTCGGGATAGCGCGATGGTTAACTCCTACCAACCATTCCCCTAGGAGCATGCGTTTAGTACTTTGTTTTGATGACTTTTAGATTTTTGCAATAAGTATGTGAGTTCTTTATGACTAATGTTGAGTCCATGGATTATACACACTCTCACCCTTCCACCATACACCTTCCTCAAAACAGCCACCATACCTACCTATTATGGCATTTCCATAGCCATTCCGAGATATATTGCCATGCAACTTTCCACTGTTCCGTTCATATGACACGCTTCATCATTGTCATATTGATGTGCATGATCATGTATTTGACATCGTATTTGTGGCAAGGCCACCATGCATAATTTTTTCATACATGTTACTCATGATTCATTGCACATCCCGGTACACCACCGGAGGCATTCACATAGAGTCATATTTTGTTCTAGCATTGAGTTGTAATTCTTGACTCGTAAGTAAATAAAAGTGTGATGATCTTCATTATTAGAGCATTGTCCCAGTGAGGAAAGTATGATGGGGACTATGATTCCCCCACAAGTCGGGATGAGGCTCCGGACGAAAAAGAAAAAAAAGGAAAAAAGAGGCCATAAAAAGATAAGAAAAGAAGAAAAGGCCGAAAATAAAAAAATGAGAGAAAAAGAGAGAAGGGGCAATGCTACTATCCTTCTTTCCACACTTGTGCTTCAAAATAGCACCATGATCTTCATGATAGAGAGTCTCTTGTTTTGTCACTTTCATATACTAGTGGGAATTTTCGTTATAGAACTTGGCTTGTATATTCCAATGATGGGCTTCCTCAAAATGCCCTAGGTCTTCGTGAGCAAGCAAGTTGGATGCACACCCACTTAGTTCTTGTGTTGAGCTTTCATACACTTATAGCTCTAGTTGTCGGTGTACTAAGATAGGGGTACCTTAGTACCCCAACTTGTGCACGGGCAGTTGCAGCTTCCCGCGGCAGGGTTTACCACGTGCTCGCCGGAAACCTTTTCGGTCCTTATAAAGCCATTCAAAAACAAAGTATACAAGTCAGAAGATCAAGGCCCCGGCAAGTAGAGCTTGCCGGGAAGGCCGCACCAGGCTCAAGATTATCATCTAAACGCAAGACCCTCGCAAGAGGAGCTTGCCAGGAAAGCCAAGAAATACGTATCTCAAAAGATGCCTCGGCGCACCCTGCGCCCCGGCAGGACCCGGGGAGCGACAAGCTTCCGGGCCCGGCAAGATCAAGACCCCGGCAAGGTGCTTGCTGGGGAAGCCTGCGTTGTGTGCCCGCGCTCCAGCTCATCGGCCCACGCGTCGCCCTGGGGCCCTTCCAGGGACGCGTGGCGGATGGCTGTGCAGCCTGGGGGACACGGTGGCGAGCCACGGTGACGAGGCTACCGTCGTGGCGAGCGGAGGAGCATGGACGGACGCTTTTGGGGTCGACGGTGACGGGCATTTAATGCCCTTGTCCCCCACTGTCAAGGTTAGGTGAAGACCACTGTTCATCCACTGTTCATGCACTGTTCCCGCACTGTTACAACTACCACCAAAGTTACATTTTTACCCTCCTCTACGTTGACACCTGTCGGTGACCCCTTGAGCTATAAAAGGAGGCCCATGCACAACGTAGAAAGGGTTCGGAACCTAGACAGCTCTCTTGCTCGGTGTAGCTAGCTCTTCAAGCTCCCGAGCTCAAGAACTCAATACAATCCAAGCAGGAGTAGGGTTTTACGCGTCCGCGCGGCCCGAACCTGGGTAAACTGCCCGCGTGTGCCCCTCGATCTGCTCTTCGTGCTCCCTCCGCTCCCTTACCGCAACGTAGAAGGGGCTCCGGTCCCATAGGTGCTCGTGGGAGGACAGTTTCCCCCGACATCTTTGGCGCGCCAGGTTGGGGGGCGTCGAGGTTGTGCGAACCTGATCCGGTGCTCACGCGGGCGCAATCTTCATCAACCTCTCCAGCTTCATCAACTTCATCAGCAACAACATGGCCCCGAAGAAGAAGGCTTCGGAGGTCGCAGGCCCGTCTGCGTCGATTCCCCCGCCACCAGAACCAATGGTGGGCGGAGGAGGCGCCGGCGGAAGGGTGGTCGCCGGCGAGGAAACTCACGGCACCACCAAGTCTAAGGACAAGATGGACGACCGGGCGAATTCCAAAGCCTCGGTGTCCGTAGACACACCACGCCCCTCTCAGCAGACGACAGGCCAGCAGCGCCGTGGTACAGGAGGTACCATACGCTTGCTGGGGCAAGGGCAAGCCGGAGGCTCGCGGGATGCTCAAGGCCATCGTCCTGGCACGAGCAAGGCGCGGTCGCCGGGGCGAGAAACTGCTCCTTCTAACCCTGTTAGAAGTCCGAGCATATCTCGCTCCTCGCACCGCTCGCCACCGCTCCCCTCCTCTCCAGCAGAAGCTCTAGCAAGAGCACAGCTGCTTCTCGATTTCCCTCCAGCGGCAGACAAGGCCGAAGACTGGAGGGCGACGATCCAAAGTCTCATCGCCTTCGCCAACAACGACACGCCGCAGCAGCCGGCGGCATCACGGCCGCGGCAAGTCAACCAGACGAAGGCCGATGGCGACAAGACCGCCGGGGGCGCGACCACCGTGCACTCCCCGTCACGGAAGCAGAAGACGCCACCCCGCCGGATTAACGTCGACGACGACTCCACGGCGTCGTCGGATCCGCGGGCTCGTCGGGACCAACGCCAAGTCCTCGACGATCGGCGGCAAGAAGACGCTCGAACGCGCATCGAGCGCCGACGAGAAGCCCGGCGACAATCGGATCAGCGCGCTGGGACCGCTGTCGACACGTACGCGCCCAGTGAGCCAGGCGACTTGCCGTACGCGGCAGGTTGCCCTGCATTCACCCGTGAGCTGCGGCGAGTCCAGTGGCCCAGCATGAAAAACTTCAAGCCCGACGTACCCGAGAAGTACGACGGCAAGACGCACCCCTCGGAGTTCCTCAGCATCTACACCATCGCGGTGCAGGCTGCCGGAGGACGCGACGAGAAGATACTAGTGAACTACTTCCCGCTAGTGCTTAAGCCAAACGTCCGTTCTTGGCTTATGCACTTGCCGGAAGGATCCATTTCTTCGTGGGCAGATCTGTGCCACCAATTTGTTGGCGCCTTCACGGGCGGCCACAAACCCCACGGCCAGGAGAGTGATCTCCACATCTTGGCCCAGAAGGAAGGAGAATCCCTGCGCAAGTACATCCAGAGATTCAGCCGCGTGCAACACAACATTCCCGACGTCCACCCCGCCGCGGTTATTAGCGCGTTCCACCAGAACGTGCGTAACCGCCGCATGAGGGAAGAGATGGCCATGACCAAGATTCGGGATGTTAGCGAGCTCTACGCTCTGGCTGACAAGTGCGCGCGCGCCAAGGAGGGGAGGAGACTCCCCGGGGAGGATGCTGGCGCAGGAGGAAGCGACAGTGAGGACGCTGCCCCGGCAAAGAAGAGCCGGCGGCGAAACAACAGAAGAAAGAAGAGCAAGGAAGTGCTGGTCGTCGAGCAGTCCGGCAAGGGGGCTCCCGCCAAGACAGCACAGGCTGGCGGTTCCGGCAAGGAACCTGCCCCTGTAGCGGCAGCCGACAAGCAGGACGGCTCCGACAAGCAATATTGCAAGATCCACCGCACCAAGGGCCACGACCTTTCGAACTGCAAACGAGTCGAGTACCTCGTAGAACAGCAGAAGGCTGAATACGAGCGTTGCGACAAGGAGAAGGCCCAAGGTGGCGGAGGAGAGCCAAGCAAGAAGCGGCCATTCAATGGCCGGGGAGGACGCCGCGGTAAGGCCAAGCAGCGGCAAGGTGATAGACCTCCCCGGGGCCGCGACAAGGACGAGGAAGAAGACGACGACGACGACGACATGGAGGAAGGAGATAACAGCGAGCAGGAGTTCCAGAAGGCCACAGAAGTTTTGTGTGTCGACGGAGGCGCCTCTCTGCATACTTCCCACCGCCAACTCAAGCAGTGGGTGCGGGAGGTAAACGCAGCTGAGCCGCCCGTTGAGTCACGCAGGCTGCTGAAGTGGTCCAGCACGCCCATCATTTTTGATCTTGAGGATCACCCTGACCGCACAACGGCGGTTGGGTGCTTGCCGATGTTGGTCTCACCAACCATCCGCAACCTCAAGGTCACCAAAATGTTGGTTGACGGCGGGGCCGGCCTGAACTTGATCTCCTCGGCTGTGATCAAGAAACTCCAGATCCCAGACGGCGAGCTCGAAGAAACCGGGTCGTTCCAAGGAATAAACCCGGGGAGGAGCAAGCCGAAGGGCAAGATTACTCTGCCAGTGACCTTTGGCGGGGAACTCAACTTCAGGACGGAGAGGATAACCTTCGATGTTGCCGATATCCCATTGCCATACAATGGGATACTTGGACGTCCTGCCCTCGCCAAGTTCATGGCAGCTTCCCACTATGCCTACAACGTACTCAAGATGCCGGGGCCGATAAGCGTCATCTCTGTCCCTGGCGACAAGAAGGACGCGCTTATCTGCGCCGACAAGATATACCGGGATGCAGCAGCCGCAGCAAAAAGCAACACACTTGCCGCTGAAGCTCCCGGGGGGAAGACCAAGACCAAGTCCGGCAAGGGCTCTGGGGCCCACTCCGGCAAATGCACCTCTTCGGAGTGCTGCGCTGCCGTCGAGGACGTTCCATCGAGCTCCACCGACAAGTGCAAGAAGGGGATGGCCGCTCCACCGGCAACCAAGAAGGTGTCCGCCAAGGAGGACGGCACTGTCGGTACCTTCACCATGAGTGCTACACTTGACAACAAATAGGAAAGCGCGCTCGTTGCCTTCCTGCGGGCGAATGTCGATGTGTTTGCATGGCAACCATCTGACATCCCCGGCGTTCCCAGGAAGGTAATTGAGCACAAGCTTGCTGTTTGTCCTCATGCGCGGCCCGTCAAGCAGAAGGTCAGGAAGCAAGCCGTGGAGCGCCAAGAATTCATCGCTGAAGAGATAAAGAAGCTAGAAGCAGCGGGCCTGGTCAGAGGCGTGATCCATCCTACATGGTTGGCAAATCCAGTTGTCGTACGCAAGGCCAACGGGAAGTGGAGACTTTGTATAGACTTCACCGATGTGAATAAAGCATGTCCCAAGGATCCATTTCCCTTGCCGCGTATTGACCAGATTGTTGACTCCACCGCTGGATGTGAGCTGCTTTCCTTCCTTGATGCATATTCAGGGTACCACCAGATTTTCATGGCCAAGGAAGATGAAGAGAAGACTGCATTCATTACTCCATGCGGCACATATTGCTTCATACGCATGCCCTTTGGATTGAAGAATGCAGGCTCAACATTTGCAAGGGTGGTGCACACTGCTTTTGAGCCACAGATCCACAGAAATGTAGAAGCTTACATGGATGACATAGTGGTCAAAAGTAAGAGCAAAGATACCTTGATCCAAGACTTGGAAGAAACATTTGCAAATCTGCGCAAGATCCAGCTTAAGTTGAACCCCGAGAAGTGCGTCTTCGGAGTCCCCTCCGGCAAGCTTCTCGGGTTCTTTGTGTCCCAGAGGGGGATTGAAGCCAATCCCGACAAGATAAAAGCCATCGAGCAGATCGAAGCCCCGAAGCGCGTCAAGGACGTAAGGAGACTTGCTGGTTGTGTGGCTGCCCTCAGCAGGTTCATTTCAAAGTCTGCAGAGCGCGCCCTGCCTTTCTTCAAGATTTTGAAAAAGGCAGGCCCTATGAAATGGACACCGGAAGCGGAGGCAGCGCTGCAAGACTTGAAAGGGTACCTGTCCTCCACTCCAATACTTGTCGCACCTAGGCCACAAGAGAAGTTGCTGCTGTACTTAGCGGCAACCAATCAAGTGGTTAGTGCTGCGTTGGTAGCGGAAAGGGAGGCAGAGGAAGAGCCAACACCTCCGGCAAGCGAATCCAGCGACAAGCAGGGGGCTCCACCGACAAGCTCTGGCCCCGATAAAGACAACTCTGCGCAGGAGCAAGAAGAAGTGCGAAGGAAGATGGTGCAGCGCCCGGTGTATTTTGTAGGTTCCCTCTTGCAGGGGGCTAGATCAAGATACTCCGGGGTGCAGAAGTTGCTTTTCGGCCTCCTCATGGCCTCGAGAAAGCTGCGCCATTACTTCCAAGCACACGAGATAACGGTGGTCACTCGCTTTCCGTTGAAGAGGATACTGCAAAATCCAGAGGCAATAGGCAGGATCGTCGAGTGGGCACTGGAACTGTCAAGCTTTGGTCTCAAGTTTGAAAGTACTTCAACCATACAGAGCAGAGCTTTGGCAGAGTTTATAGCTGAATGGACCCCAATGCCCGATGAAGAAGTCCAACAGACAAGCGTCCCCATACAAGACGCAAGCAGCGAATGGGTAATGTACTTTGATGGTGCTTTCTCGCTGCAAGGCGCCGGTGCCGGCGTGGTACTCATAGCGCCCACCGGAGAGCACCTCAAGTATGTTGTCCAGATGCATTTCCCCAAGGAGCAAGCGACAAACAATACTGCTGAGTATGAAGGTCTGCTTGCCGGCCTCAGAATTGCGGCCGAACTTGGGATCAAGAAGTTGATTGTGCGGGGAGACTCACAGTTGGTGGTCCGACAAGTGAATAAGAGTTATCAGAGCCCTTTGATGGAAGCTTATGTAGATGAAGTGAGGAAGCTTGAAGAGCACTTTGAAGGTCTGCAAATGGAGCATGTCCCAAGAGCTCAGAATGATATCGCAGATGGCCTCTCAAAGTGTGCTGCAATGAAGTTACCTGGGTGAACCAGGGACCTTCCTGCTCAAGCTAACTCAGCCATCCGTTACACCATCAGTTGGGCAGAACAAGAAGAGAAAGTTGGTCTCCGGCGACTACTTGCCGGCGGATCTTCCCGAAGCCGCCGCCAAGGTCCCCAAGATCGACAGTCAGAACGCTGAGGAACAGTTTGCTCCTGCAGATCCAAGGGTCTGTACAGTTGAAGCAAGCGTTCCCGACAAGCCTTGCCCCGGCAGGCTTGCCGGGGGACCATCAGCTCCGGCAGAACCGGAGGTTCTTGCCATAGAAGTTGAGGTTCCCGCAGCGGCCCTCATGCCTTTAGTCCTTGCCGTGGAGCCTCGGGCTCCGGCATGGGCACAGCAGATCGTCCGTTTTCTGCAAACTGGAGAACTTCCCGATGAGCCAGAAGAGATAGAGAAAATAACCAGGCAGTCAAGTATGTACCAGCTCGTTGACAATGAATTGTACAGAAGAAGACTCAATGGTGTCAGGTTGAAGTGCATTTCCAGAGAAGATGGACAGAAGCTGTTGGCAGAAATACATGGAGGCATATGTGGCCACCACATTGGCGCAAGGGCACTTGCTGGGAAGGCGTTCCGGCAAGGGTTCTTTTGGCAAGAAGCCCTCCAGGATGCAACTGCACAAGTAACCAAGTGTGAAGCGTGCCAGTTCCATGCCAAGCAAATTCATGAGCCAGCTCAAGCTCTCCAGACGATTCCTTTGTCCTGGCCCTTCTCGGTCTGGGGGCTCGATATCCTCGGCCCCTTTCCCCGCGTAGTCGGGGGCTTTGAGTACTTGTACGTTGCGATCGACAAGTGCACAAAGTGGCCGGAAGTGGAACCGGTGAGAAAGGTGACAGCACAGTCAGCAGTCAGGTTCTTCAGGTCAATTGTTTGTCGTTTCGGAATCCCTAACAGGATCATCACCGACAACGGCACACAGTTTACTAGTCGCACCTTCATGCAGTACGTCCAAGACCTTGGCGCCAAGGTCTGCTTCGCTTCTGTTGCTCACCCGAGGAGCAATGGTCAAGCGGAGAGGGCCAATGCTGAAGTGCTGCGCGGGCTCAAGACAAGAACCTTCGACAGGCTGCGCAAGTGCGGAAGAAACTGGATAGAGGAGTTGCCGGCGGCTCTTTGGTCAATCAGAACGACACCAAGTCGAGCCACCGGGCAGACACCCTTTGCTCTTGTCTATGGAGCAGAGGCAGTTCTCCCCACGGAACTCGTATACGGATCTCCTCGAGTGCTCGCTTATGATGAGCTCGAGCAAGAGCAACTGCGACAAGATGATGCATTGCTCCTTGAGGAGGAACGTCTCCAGGCTGCTGTACGAGCTGCTCGATACCAGCAAGCCTTGCGCCGCTATCATAGCCGCAAGGTTAAAGCCAGGAGTCTCGAGGAAGGCGACCTTGTTCTTCGGCGTGTTCAGTCCGCCAAGAATTCCAACAAGTTGACGCCGAAGTGGGAAGGCCCTTATCGGGTGAGACAAGTCACAAGGCCCGGCGCTGTCTGCCTTGAGACCGAAGAAGGCTTACCGGTGAGCAATTCCTGGAACATAGAGCATCTTCGCAAGTTTCACCCATAAGGCGCGGTTGCCGTGATCCGTTCCGGCAACCACCTTTTGTACGAGTCTTGCCGCTGTTGCATGTAAACCTTTGTACAAAGCCGGGCGTAGATCCCATGCATCAGTAAAGCTTTTGTGTTTCGCACTATTTGCCATTTCCATGCTTTTCTTTGTTATTTGCATGCATTGTTTGGCATCTTGTGCAACCCACATCTCCGGTAAGCATTAATGGGCCAAGAAGCCCTATACTTGTTTTCCCTTCTCTTTTTCTTTCCCTCTTAAGCAGAAGGAACGTTCCTCGCGCACAAGTTTGCCGGGGGGGAAGGAAGTGGAGGATGAACCAAGTGTTGTTCAAGAAAGAGGAGTCTTGCCGGGGGAACAAACAATCCAGGAGAGCTAAGCTAAGTTACCAAAGTTTGAGTAATTCAAATTTTTAAATTTTAGTTGTCTTCCTTGAACAACCACACTTTGTATGGAAAACCTGTGCGCGGAGGAACCTGCCCGTGGCTAGCCGCACCCTTACCTTGTTTTCGAGCACGCTCAACGAGTTAAGTGAGCTGCGACAAGTGTCGCGCCATTACTTCGTTTCCGAGTTCGGTCAGCAAGCTAAGTGCGCTGCGACTAGCTGCGGCAAGGTTTCTTGGTGACAAGGCCTTTGCCAGCAGGCTGCTCAGAGTCCAGCACTCAGCGCTCGCGGCAAGGGCCCCTTGCCGGCAAGTTCCCTAAAAAGCGTAGGGTAAAAAGCATACAAAGTAAAGGACCAAAGCAAGGGAGATAACACTTCATTGATTGATCAAAATAAGATTCTATATTACAAGGATAACTTGCCGCAATGACTAATCGATTCATGTCCATAACATACTTTGCAGCGGCAAAGGAAACAGAAAGAAAGAAGCCTAATCTACGCGGTCGCCCTCACGCCTCGTGACCTTGTTCACCTTGGCGACGATGTGGGCGACCTGCGCCTTCAACGCCTCCTGGTCAGCGTCGTCCGGCAAGGAGCGGAGGACGTTGACGAGGTTGATGCCGGGATTGCGGTAGACGATCTTCGTCAAGACACACTCCAAGGTGCCCGCGCAGAGCCGACGCGACTCGTCGGCCAACTGCGCGGGGAGCTTCTCCCGCAGCCGTGCAAGCCCCGGCGCGATTCCCCTGAAGAAGAGACTTAACCTGGCGCTGTGGGGGAGGGCCTCGTCGGGAGAATACACGAGGTGCTCCGCCCTCAGCGCCATCATCTCTTTGTCAATGTTGGCAGCGGAGGTGACCAGATCGTCAGTCCATTGCTCCACCGCCCGGCTGAAGTTGTTCGCTGAGACGGCGGCGCTCTCCACCAGGCCTCGTTCCTTGCGGAGCTCGTCCTTCAGCTTCGTCTCGCGATCCCGGGCGGCGTCGAGCGAACCAGTCAAAGTGGAGACCTTCAACTCCAAGTCAGCAATTGAATCCTTGGCGGCTTTGAGCTCGTCGCCTTTCTTGGAGAGGCGTACCTGCAAGTCGGAGTTGGTGTGGGCGTCTTTCTCCCGCTCCACATTGAGCGCGGTGACTCTGTCCTCGCTTGCTTTCAGGTACCGCTCCAGTTGATCCACCTTAAGCTCCAGGTCCTTCTTGGCGGTCTCCGCGGCGGCTGCTGCGGCTTTCGCCTCCTTCAGGGCCCCGCCAATGGCCTGCTCCCGGGCGGTGAGGTCGTCCTCGTGGGCATCAAGGTCGACCTTCCGCTGGTTGAGCACTCCTTCTCGCCGGGACAGCTCCTCGGTGGCCAGCCGTTGCTGCTCGTCCACTTCGGCCTTCTCAAGGAGGAAGGCTTGCTGCGCTCCGGCAAGCTCTTCGCGCTCCTCAGCAAGATGGCGGAGGGCTGCTTGGTTGTCGGTGCGAAGCTCCGCGGCGCGTTTCTCGGGACTCCAGTTTCGCCTGCCTGGCCCGGTACAGGGCCATGAGCTGGCGAAGAAGCTTCTCCTCTTCGGGCTCGTCACTCCCGCCAAGCGCTTCAACAACCTTTAACCCCACGGAGGAGAGGACCTCTCCATCATAGGTCTCTCCCTCCACGGGGGCTCGCGACGAAGATGCCCACGGGACCTGTATGAAGATCCCGTTGGGAGCCTCAAGATAGACGCCCGACCGCTCCGTGGAGGCGGAGGGGTCAGCGGCCGGCGCAGCGCTTGACGCTCCTGCTGCCTCCGGGCCAGCAGTGCGGTCGCCGGTCCCTTCTCCAGCCGCGGCGTCTGCGGTCGGGGCGGTCTCCTCAGCGGCGGACTCGTCGGCTCCGGCCATGCCCTCAGCAGCAGTGGCATTGCCACCGTCGCCGTGCACCTCCTCCTCGACGGTGGCCTCCGTCTCCATCCGCTCTAGGGCAGGAGGATCTAGTAGAAGAAAAAGAAAAGAAAAAGTCAAGCAAATATCCAAAAAGACATGTCCAAGAAGAAGAAGCTACAAGACTTACCTTCGCGGACTTCTTCGACGACAGGCTCCCTCGCCGGGGAATCCACCCTTGGCGGCGGAGTGGTGGCCCCTGCTGGCGGGGGGGGCGCCCGTGCCCTCCCTTGGCGGGGTGCTCGCCCTTGTCGGACTGCTCACCCTTGGCGGGGTGCCCGTCCTTGGCGGAGCGTCCTCCCTCGCCGGGGAATTCGCCCTTGGCGGGGAGGGTGGAACAGGCAGCTCCTCGGGGGTGACCTCCGGTTGCTCCTGCGGCTGCGGCTCCACTTCTGCACAAGACAAACAAGACAACAAGATATCAACATAAGCAACAACCTCAAGCGCGCCCGAAGAACAGAAAGTTCAAGACCAGACTTACGCTAGGGGCTGCGCTGGGGGCTGCTCCTCGGAGCAGCAGGTTGATCCGGCAAGCTTGCCGCTGGCGCGTCTCCGGTCGCCGCGGCGGGCGAGTCGTCCTCGAGCTCAACCACAGGGATCTTGGCCCTCTTCGCCATCCGCTGGGCCAGGGTCCTGAAAGCAAAGCAAAAACAAGATCAGAATCATCAAGGAAGATCAAGACAAAGTCGAAGAAATTACAAGTTGCAAGTACTTACTCCTCTTCCTCGTCGTCGGAGCTGAGGGCGGAGAAGTCGAACTCCACCTGAGATGCTCTCGCGCAAGGAGCATGAGGAGAAGGCTCCCTCGGGCGCTTGGCGGTCTCCGGGGCTGTGGGCTGCGAAGACCCAGCCTCCGTTGTCGTCGAGGGCCGAGGAGCGGAAGTAGCAGCTGTTCCACTCCGGGAGGATCCTCCTCCGCTTGGCGCTGGTGCGCGGGGCGCCTCCTTCGCGACTTGGCTCGCCTTGGTAGCGCGCGTCGCTCGGCGCGCAGGCTGCTGTCGAGGCGCCTGTGGCCTCGTCGCCGTAGCCGCCTTGCGGAGGCGTTTCCTTGGTTGCTGCGTGGGACTTGCCGGAGGCGGGGAGTTCTCTGAGGACGAGGAGGCGTCGTCGTCAAGTCCCAGAGATCCACCAGAATCTTCATCGGCCTCGACGTCCTCCGCCTCCTCCCCGGCTGGCCCGCTGGACCCAGCACCCTGCCCGGCGGCCTCGCCCCCTCCGGCAGTTCCGCTCCCTCCGGCGGCCTCGCTCACCCCGGCAACCCCAGCTATCCCGGAAAGCCTCAAGGAAGGAACCCCGGCAAACTCGTCGGGCGGAAGCTTGAGCAGCCTGAGGATTTCCGCCTCCTCTGCTTGGCACGACGCGTCCGCAGCCTCTGCATCATCCACAGAGTATCCAAAATCACCCGCCGCCGCAGCTGCGGCGGCCTCCTCCATCCGAGAAGCGATGTAGGCTATATCCCGAGCCGTAGTGGCCCGGGTAAGGCCCCTTGTTCTCCTCAGCGTTCTTGGGCGTCTCGACCAAGTTGTCGAAGAAGCTCAGCACTGCATCCGGCGGAGGCTCTATCCAGGTGGGGTCGACGCCGTGGGAGTCACACGCAGGCATCATCGCGCGCAAGGAATCTCGGGCGGTGCTGTTGCACAGCGGCACCACTCCCCGGGGAGATCTAAACCATTCCGGGTGGGCCGGGTCATGCTTGAAGAGCTCCCGGACCATCCCCTTCAACTCCAAGGCAGTAAAATTGAAGTTCAATCCAGGGCGCAGCCTCATGATATCCGTCGCGTTGCCAAATTCCCATGCTGGCCTTTTCCTTTCTTATAAAGGGGCAATGCGGCGGCGGAGGAAATCTGCCCCTACCTCTCCGATGGTTAGTTTGGCTACCCGGAGACGGATAATCCTAATGAGGGCAATGCTGAGCTTGTTGTCCTCCGGGGCCAATTCGCTCCAGTCTCTGCCGCGCACTATGGCGGTTGTGCGCGGCGCGGTGAAGGGCTCCGGCTTATCCTCCACTATCCAGCACCAATCTGCACGCCACTCCTCCCACTTGCCGCGGAGTTCTCCCTTCAGGTACGACTCCTTTTTGTTCAGCCTGAAGATCCATGAGATGCCGCCGGAGAGGGGAGCGCCCGATTCTACTCTAGGCATGAAAAAATGGCGGAAAAGGGCGACATTGGGATGAATCCCAACATAGTTTTCGCACAGATGTGCGAAAACGGCCATCGTAAGGATGGCGTTGGGAGTGAAGTCTAGGAGGTGGAGGTTGTACGTGTTCATGATATCGCAAAAGAACTCCGAGTACGGAGGGCACAATCCACAATGGAAGAAAGCAGCGAAGAAGAAGTACCCGCCGGGGAACAGATCTTTGGCGACGGCGGGGAAGGCTCTGGTGCGGGGATGAGCTTTGGTCTCCCCTGACCAGAACAGATAGTACTTGTTCCGCAGCTCCTTCGCGCCAAGCCTCGGCGCGAAGACCATGCTCTTCTTCCGCAGGGCGGCCAGCTTCACCGCCTGCTCGGACTTCTCCTTCTTGGCCTTGTCCGCTTTCGCCTTGTCGCTCTTCGGAGCCATGGCGGAGGCGGCGAGGGAAGAGGCGGGGAGCTCGACGGCGCCGCGGATGCGGAAGACGGCGGAGGAGGGGTGGAGGTGAGGAGCAGCAGGGGTTTCTGGAGAGAAGCGCAATGAAGACGAAGGAGAGGAACTGCCCCTGCCTCCTCTGCTTTTAAGGGGGGGGTGGGGGACGTTCCGCATTTCCCATTAAAGAACGAGGCCACGATCTCCCCCACGACGCCGCAATCGACGCGTGCCGTTAGGGGGGGGATGCGGCGGATACGGAAGGAGATTCGGCGTGCCGTGGGACGCGCGTGCCCGTGCACTGTCTTGGGCCAGGCCCAACAGCGCTCGGCACCGTGTGTGGCCCAGGCCCGGGGGCTCCTGTCGGTGTACTAATATAGGGGTACCTTAGTACCCCAACTTGTGCACGGGCAGTTGCAGCTTCCCGCGGCAGGGTTTACCACGTGCTCGCCGGAAACCTTTTCGGTCCTTATAAAGCCATTCAAAAACAAAGTATACAAGTCAGAAGATCAAGGCCCCGGCAAGTAGAGCTTGCCGGGAAGGCCGCACCAGGCTCAAGATTATCATCTAAACGCAAGACCCTGGCAAGAGGAGCTTGCCAGGAAAGCCAAGAAATACGTATCTCAAAAGATGCCTCGGCGCACCCTGCGCCCCGGCAGGACCTGGGGAGCGACAAGCTTCCGGGCCTGGCAAGATCAAGACCCCGGCAAGGTGCTTGTCGGGGAAGCCTGCGCTGTGTGCCCGCGCTCCAGCTCATCGGCCCACGCGTCGCCCTGGGGCCCTTCCAGGGACGCGTGGCGGATGGCTGTGCAGCCTGGGGGACACGGTGGCGAGCCAAGGTGACGAGGCTACCGTCGTGGCTAGCGGAGGAGCATGGACGGACGCTTTTGGGGTCGACGGTGACGGGCATTTAATGCCCTTGTCCCCCACTGTCAAGGTTAGGTGAAGATCACTGTTCATCCACTGTTCATGCATTGTTCCCGCACTGTTACAACTACCACCAAAGTTACATTTTTACCCTCCTCTACGTTGACACCTGTCGGTGACCCCTTGAGCTATAAAAGGAGGCCCATGCACAACGTAGAAAGGGTTCGGAACCTAGACAGCTCTCTTCCTCGGTGTAGCTAGCTCTTCAAGCTCCCGAGCTCAAGAACTCAATACAATCCAAGCAGGAGTAGGGTTTTACGCGTCCGCGCGGCCCGAACCTGGGTAAACTGCCTGCGTGTGCCCCTCGATCTGCTCTTCGTGCTCCCTCCGCTCCCTTACCGCAACGTAGAAGGGGCTCCGGTCCCATAGGTGCTCGTGGGAGGATAGTTTCCCCCGACACTAGTGCATCTGTTGTATGGCAATCCCTACTCACCCACATTGATATCTATTGATGGGCATCTCCATAGCCCATTGATATGCCTAGTTGATGTGAGACTATCTTCCTCTTTTTTATCTTCTCCACAACCACCACTCCATTCCACCTATAGTGCTATATCCATGGCTCACGCTCATGTATTGCGTGAAAGTTGAAAAGTTTGAAAAAAATGAAGTATGAAACAATTGCTTGACCGAAACCGGGGTTGTGCATGATTTAAATATTTTGTGTGATGAAGATAGAGCATAGCCAGACTATATGATTTTGTAGGTATAACTTTCTTTGGCCATGTTATTTTGAGAAGACATAATTGCTTTGTTAGTATGCTTGAAGTATTATTATTCTTATGTAAATATTAAAGTTTTGTCTTGAATCTTTCGGATCTGAACATTCATGCCACAATAAATAAAATTACATTGAGAATTATGTTGGGTAGCATTCCACATCAAAAATTCTGTTTTTATCATTTACCTACTCGAGGACGAGCATGAATTAAGCTTGGGGATGCTTGATACGTCTCCAACGTATCTATAATTTTTGATTGTTCCATGCTATTATATTATCTGTTTTGGATGTTTAATGGGCTTTATTATAAACTTTTATATTATTTTTGGGACTAACCTACTAACCCAAGGCCAAGTGCAAATTGTTGTTTTTTGCCTATTGCAGTGTTTTGCAGAAAAGGAATATCAAATGGAGTCCAAACAGAATGAAACCTTCGGGAGAGACGTTTCTGGAACAAATACAACACATAGGACGTGGAGTACACGTCCGGGAAGAAACGAGGCGGCCACGAGGGGGGAGGGCGTGCCCCCCACCCTCGTGGGCCACCTGTTGCTCCACCGTTGTCCCTCTTCCTCCTATATATATCCACGTACCCTAAAAACATCAGAGAGCACCACGAAACCCTAATTCCACTGCCGCAACCTTCTGTACCCGAGAGATCCCATCTTGGGGCCTGTTCCGGAGCTCCACCGGAGTTGGAATCGATCACGGAGGGCTTCTACATCAACACCATAGCCTCTCTGATGAGTTGTGAGTAGTTTACCACAGACCTTCGGGTCCAAAGTTATTAGGTAGATGGCTTCTTCTCTCTCTTTGGATCTCAATACAAAGTTCTCCTCAATCTTCTTGGAGATCTATTTGATGTAATTCTTTTTGCGGTGTGTTTGTCCAGGTCCGATCAATTGTGGGTTTATGATCAAGATTATATATGAACAATATTTGGTTATTTTCTGAATTCTTATTTGCATGATTACAATATATTTGCAAGTCTCTTCAAATTATCAGTTTGGTTTGCCCTACTAGATTGATCTTTCTTGCAATGGGAGAAGTGCTTTGCTTTGGGTTCAATCTTGTGGTGTCCTTTCCCAGTGACAGCAGGGGTAGTGATAACCCACAAGTGTAGGGGATCAGTTGTAGCCTTTTTTGATAAGTAAGAGTGTCGAACCCAACGAGGAGCTAAAGGCAGAACAAATATTCCCTCAAGTTCTATCGACCACCGATACAACTCTACGTACGCTTGACGTTTACTTTACCTAGAACAAGTATGAAACTAGAAGTATTTTGTGGTTTTTGTGGGATAGGTTTGCAAGAATATAAAGAGCACGTAAATAAAACTAGGGGCTGTTAAGACAAAGTTAATGATAGCGAGTGTGGAAAAGTGGTGGTAGGAGTTGCGAAATTGCCCCTAAGCAATTGACTACGTTACTAGACCAATAGCAAGTTTTATGTGGGAGAGGCCACTGCTAGCATGTCATCCCTTACTTGGAATTCTATGCACTTATGATTGGAACTATTAGCAAGCATCCGCAACTACTAACGTTCATTAAGGTAAAACCCAACCATAGCATTAAGATATATTGGTCCTCCTTCAATCCCGTATGCATCAATTTTTAAGCTAGGTTGAAGTTTCTGTCACTCTTGCCCTCCAATACGTAGTCCTATCAACATACAACTAACGCTATGGTGTGATCCACGTGCGCGCTCATATGATGGGCAGCAAAGGATAGCAACATAACCACAAGCAATTTAAATCAATCATAGCAATTCACCAATCACAAATAGGACAACGATAATCTACTCAGACATCATAGGATGGCAACACATCTTTGGATAATAATATGAAGCATAAAACAGCATGTTTAAGTAGAGGGTACAACGGGTTGCGGGAGAGTGGACCGCTGTAGATAGATGGGGGAAGGTGTTGGAGATGTTGGTGAAGATGACAGAGGTGTTGGTGTAGATCGCCGTCACACAATGATGGCCCCGGTGGCACTCCAGTGCCACCGGAAGCGAGGGGGGAGAGCCCCCCTCCTTCTTCTTCTTCCTTGACCTTCTCCCTACACTACTAGGAAAAGGCCTACTAATGGCGCACCTAATTTGGCCATTAATGGCGCATTAGTGGTGCGCCATTAGTGCCACGCCATTAGTATATTTTACTAATGGCGCACCTCTGGTGCGCCATTAGTATCTGGTATACTAATGGCGCACCACAGATGCACCTTTAGTATGCACAGTAGTGCGCCATTAGTATGCCTCCCAGGGGCCATGTGTACCCCGGTGCTTTGGCATACTAATGGCGCACTCCAGCAAGATGCGCCATTAGTAATTTCGGCATAGTAATGGCGCACTGTCTGATGATGCGCCATTAGTATCCTTTGGCATACTAATGGCGCACTTTGTTGTGATGCGCCATTAGTATGAATATTAGGTTTATTATTATTATTATTTTTTTGTTTTTTTGCACAGATTACAAAATGTATAATTGCACAGAATATAGACAGCACACATCAACAACAAATTCATCGAATACAATAGAAGATTAGTCTCTGAATACAATTCATCATATTAGTCTCCGAATACAATTCATCATATTAGTCTCCGAATTGAAAAGACCGAACAAAGATAGAACAATATATTACAAGTCTCGAGACCGCGAGTAGCAAGTTTGTCTTCACATTACAAGTCGATATCGATCATCTAAACTACCATCACATAGAAGAGAGCTGCGGTCATCACGATGAGCATCATCACGATGAAACTCGTCTTCATCCGGTTCCTCCAACGCTCCCTCTCCTCTCCCGCTAGATAGCGGGCGTATCTAGATTCGGCCTCGGCCCTAGTGGTGTACCCTTTGTAACTGTTACCGCTGAATCGGTGAACCTTTCTCCGACACTCCTCCCAGTCGTCGTAGACACCGGGAACCTTACCCTTGTACACGACATACGACGGCATCGCTATGCACTAGCCAAACGAAACGTTAGTACCAATTCACAGACAATACATAAGCAATATATAAGTATGCAACAGAACGATCGAAAGAGAAAAGCAAGACATTAATAGCATCGATTACATCTAAGTTGAACGACTCTCGAAACCAAAGAGACATACTACAAGTTCATTAAAGTTTAATTACAACATGAGCCAATCGATGTTTCAGAACTAGACACAGCATCACTGCTTTCGACTCAACTCAAGGGACCGGAGCGTGGATGAAGCCGCCGTCTATCGTGGGAGTCATGAAATCACGGGCGTTGCCAGCCTGCATTTGTAGCATTGTGTCGATGTCACTATTCGACGGTTGATTTCTGAGGTAGAACTGCCCCGAGGTACGAAGGACATCTTGATGGATGATTTCCGCAAACTCCGACTGGATGCGAAAGAATTCTTGTCTGATGTCCGCGTCCTGGATTGTCGACACGCTCGCGGCCCAATCTTTGAGTTTACTCGGTAGCAGAAGTTGATGATGGTCCCGTACGATCGCCCGCATGTGATGGATGGCGTAGTAGGTACCCTTCTGACCGCCAGGCGGCTGCTTGACGCAGCAGAACGTCGTATTGTGGGAGAACACGTGCTTGCCGGTCTTACGAATAGGCCTGGTGAAGGTGCCTCCAGATTTGGCGTAGCCGGGGAGAACATCATCAAGAACCTTCTTGACATTTATGTAGTCTACGTTTGACTGACGGTCCGGGTAGAAATACGTGGCCATGGAATATTTGGGGCTTAGGAGGATGAGCGTGCAATGTGTGTCACTGCAGAAAACACGGAATGTTAAAAGAAGAACGATCGAAATCTAAGAATTCATATGTTACGGGGCGGTTGAGGCGGAGGACTTACTCGGGAAAGTAAGGCACGAGGAAGTTATCCTTATCTCGGTTTGCCAGAATGACGCCTTCGAGGTAAGAACTCGTGACTTGCCGGTCCCCAGCGCTACCCAAGATCTTGGCACGCATGTAGAAGGGGTCGACTATCACGATGTCCGGGGTCTTGTCGCGAATGATCCGCATCTCCATACTCAGCGAAAATAGCCGAACGAAGGTGTAGTGCAGCGGAAGAAGGTTCAACATAGCGTGGATGTCATCAAACCGCAGGACGATCGTACCCCCGATGGAGTTATCCACAAAGCCCTTGCCCTCTGGCACCTTGGCCGCGAAAACCGGGTATGCCACATCCTTCTCTCTGAGACGCCGCTTCTCCAAAGAAAGAACACTATCATCCAGACTCCGCATAGCACTGGTTGCAGCATCGAGTATATTTCTCGGTAGCATCGGCCTACCCGCCACATGCACCCTCCTCATTACATCCTCAGGTGAAGGTGGCCCGTCCTGAGCACGGATCGTACTCGGTGTCGGCTGGCTCGCACCCTTGTTAGTTTTTCTTTTGCGTGCCTTCTTCTTCTTCTGAATTGG
The DNA here is from genome assembly GCA_902687465.1 of Secale cereale. Lineage (NCBI taxonomy): Eukaryota > Viridiplantae > Streptophyta > Magnoliopsida > Poales > Poaceae > Secale > Secale cereale. The sequence goes on from LR738711.1 coordinate 946,293,194, forward strand.
GACCAAGTTCTGCTCAGAGACCGCCTTGTTGAGTGTGTTGGGGCTGATAATATTTCGCACCTCGCCTATCTGAGGCTCGGTGAAGTCGGCAGCTGGAGGCGTCTCCTGAGAGCTGAACGGCATACGACGCCTGTTGCAACTTGGCTTCTCCGCGGTACCAGCTAGATCGCACACGTCATTTGTTGGGTTGGGTTCTTGAGAAGGAGGCCCCATGAAGTCGCCACCGTACCCATGATCGGCAAAGTACTGATCGACATTGGCAAATGTATCGTCGTCGTCATCGTTCTGATCCTGTACCATATGCATGTTTGGATCCAGTGGCATAGGGATGTCCGGCATCGTTGCGGCGGTCTTGCCATGGGGACGACTTGGCGCCGGCACGACTGGCGGTGTTGTCTTTGGGGTGGTGTCCCCCGCCCCCAAACGAATCTGGCTCTTCGGCCAAAGCAGGGGCCAGCTCAAGCAGGCGCTGAGGATCATCACGTCATCATCGTTGGCCCCAACGGGTCGAATCGGAGGTAACACCTCGTCGCAGCCTGGCAGCACCCGAACCAGTTGAAACCTAAACAAGTTGGGTGGCATCTGGGTACCGTGGAACAAGGGGTTGCGCAGTTGAACGATTTTGCCCTTGGCGACATCGACCAACTCGTTGTTCACGAAGTGCAGGAGAGTGCACGGAACGTCGGCGGCGCCCTGCGAAAACATGTAGGGCGTCAGGGATGCCTAGTCAAAGGCAAGGAGATGAAGTCCTCGGCCGAGAGAGGCTTAATTAGTTACCGTGATGATGGCGTCGAGCTCGGGTAATGTCGAGGCACCGCCAACGGCGGGCGTGCAGTTGACGGAGGGGCCGCTTGCTGCAGAGGTGCCGGCCGGCGTACACCCGGGTGCATTAAGCTCCCGTGCCGGCGTCGGAGACACCAATGCCGCCTCCGCCGGAGACACCAATGGCCCCGCCATCGCGTTCTACGAGTTGCTGGCCGTGAAGCTGGGAATCGGGGGCGGCCCCTGTTGGTCGTCCGCAATCCACGCCTGCAACCCCTTGATCAAGCTAGGCACAATGGCGGTGATCGTCGCTCCGAGCTGTTGTTGCACTTGCTCTTGGACAATCTCCGGAATCCGCGCCACCTGTGCCTTGAGTTCTTGAACCTCGCGCGCATGGCTTTCCGAGCTGGTCTTTTTCTACTTTCGCCCACCAGCGTTATAGTATGACGACCATTTTGTCGACAAGCCTTTGCCGGCCACACGACCAGCTGACATCGGCTTACTGAGCTTATCCTTGTTCTTCATTACATTCAACGCCCTATTTAGAGTTGTGTCCCAAGGGTTGCTCTTAGTCGACCCCGCGCTACTGGTTTCAGTCGCCTGCGGAAGGAATGTGAATCATTTAGAAATTTGGCTTCATTAATTAGAATGCAACCATATGGAGCTAATTACGCGGGGGTGTATTCCTTTACAGAACAAGCTCAAGCGCCCTGGTCTTCGGATCCGTGGTAAGCTCCTTTGTTTTGGGGTCCTTCTTGTACCGGGCCCTAACAAAGTTCCTGGTCTGCTTGTCACCGTATTTATCGAAGAGGGGCGGTAGGCCTTGCTCGGCACGGTCCGCCTCCTCCTTGTCCCATATAGGCTCCGCCACTCTGTAACCGTCGAGACCGAGTGTGTGTTCCCCTAAGTTCAGCTCCCGCATTTCTTTCCCCCACTGACTTGATTCGGAGGTTGCGGTGCTCGAGCACTTGATCTTGAAGTCATTGTAGTCATCTTCGGTGATCGAAGGATTTTTCTCATTGATCTTCTCATAACTCTCACCTTTCTCGATCATTCTCTTCACCCTGCTTTTCCAAGTAGACAGGGGCGTGCTCATCTTCGTGAGGGCAGCATTGTTCACTTTATTCCCTTTGAGGCTTGTGTTTTCAAATTGAGCGGGGAACTTGTATCGTTCGTGCAGCTTCGTGAAGAGGAGGTTGCGCAAATTCCCTCGGTCAGGATGCCTCAGGTTCTCGGTGTTGATCAAGACGGTGCTCCAGAGAATGCACCCGACCTGAAGCGAGTACCCCTTGACTATTCATTCGGGCGCCGTTGGATTCCTGTTGGAGTCCACTTCAGTAACTTCCTCCTTGAGGGTGCGGAGCACGGTCGGGCGCCGGTCCTTCCGTTGCCTCTTCGGTTGGCTGCCATCTGTGCGTGCGCCGCCATCATCAGTGGTGGCATCCTCGGCGGCACCATCAGTGGTGGCATCAGTGGGGTCATCCTCGGCGGTACCATTAGTGGTGTCAGGATCGGTGGGGAAGGCGGCGTCCTCATACAAGTGAGGTTGTTCCTCCATCTCCTGGGACAGCTCCCAGAATGCCTTGCCGCCCGAACCGCCGGCCTCATCGTTGTTGGCCATGTTTCTCTCTAAATAGGAACAAAGTTTGGTCAAAAAGTTGGTTATTGTCAAGGAACAAGATCATGGTCTCATCATTTAGGGTTTGTCGACACCGAGGCATCCTAAAAGCTAAGCTTTTATAATTGAGGGTTTTTCGATGCCGAGGCACCCTAAAAGCCTAAGCTTTCATCATTTCGGTTTTTATCGACACCGAGGCACCCTAAAAGCCAAGGTTTTATAATTTATGGTTTGTCGACACCGAGGCATCCTAAACGCTAAGCTGGGAAGGAGAATTCTAAGTTGGGCCTAATCACTTGGCTCTATTGCCGCCTATGGTTTAATGCAGGTAGAATAAAGGGGCACTTGATCCTACTTAATTAACTACTAAGATACCCCGGCCCATGCATTAGTCACAAGTACCCTATATGTCCTATTTTTAGCAAAGTCATGCTAAAATTCACGGAACATTTCAGCATGACCTTTCCTGAAAATAGGACATATGGTGTACCCGAATTTGCCGGAACGGAAGTTAATCGACATTCCAGCAAACTCAAGGGCCTCTCGGGGTACCTGCAAAATCATTATCCCCGCCTAATGAAGTCGCCAATGGGTCATTTCAGAAGATCACAAGTAGCATCATCACAAGTACAACATCATGACAAGTACAGTAGCAACAGCAGTGAATACAGGCATAACAGCAGCATCAACAGTTAAGAAAAAGTTGCAGAAGCTTGTAAAACAATAGTTTGAAGTTCAAATATTTACAACAAGGAACCAAATACATGACCACCATTATTATCATTGTGCTAGTGTGACATACAAGTAGTACTAGTGTACATGAAAAAAAAACCTAAAACCTAAAACCTAGTGTGACATACAGTCACGGCTTGATAGCAAACTGACAACAACTCAAAAATTGATGTTGCTGCCAGTATTAATTAGAAAGCAGCAGCAATATGGCATATTTAAGTAACAGTGGCTATCCTTGACCTCATAAGGGCAGAGCCTCCAATAAGATGATTTCTTTCCACACAGAAAAATAGAAGTTAACCTAAACGAGTGAGATACGTGAGAGTGGTTGAGCAAGAGAGGATTTATCAAATATGAAGAGTTGGTCATCTTCCTTTGAGAAATACTCCTATGTCAAAACTCGTTTAAAAGGGTGACACGCGAGCCTCTTTTAGCATAGTCTAAGTCAACCCATGGGTCCCATGTTCCAGTAACTCTCCCATCTTTCTTTACCCGTCTTGATTTTGGGTAAAATCAATTGCTTTTCACCCTTTTTTTTCAATTTCAGGGGACACAATTAGTTTCAAAATTCCTAATCAGGTTAATATTTGAGCTTTTTAAGTTTCAACATTGCTACAACATACAAACTTGAAGCGCTTGTGACTTTCAGCAGAACCTCACAATCTGATTACTATCCTCTCTATAAACTCATTTTAAACGAGTTCAAAAAGTGTAAGATCTTTATCCTAAAACACCACCAAAAAATTAGGGCATGGCATCTAATAAGCAATGTTTGGAAATACAGTAAGTTTAATCTATGCCTATCCATCCCTTACAAGGATATGTGGACATATTTCAGTTGTTTCAAACTTGAAACAGTAACATGTGATGACCAACTTCTTAAAAGTGCAGAGAACTAGTAACCAGTTGCAATTTTGCCATCATATTGTAGCAGACAGTATTGTGCCTGGCAGTATTACCACTATGTATAGCTTGGTCTTTGTGCATACATATAAATAACAATATAATTATAGTTCAGTAAAACAATTCATTTCATCATGGTCCCGATATTGTCAATATTTGCAACATTGGGCTCTCATGAATGCACAAAGAAACTGGAAGAGAGAACGCATCCCTGTTATTGTGCAAGCTTATAAAACAGGATAACTGCAAGTTAGTGGTTCATCCATACAAATTTACTGACATAGGACAATATTTTCTAGTACATCATGGACAACATAACATGCTGGGGCAGGAGTTCGGGACAACAAAACACATAAAGAAGCCGCATTGTCAAAACATCTCCGATACTTGGATCATACAGACAGCGACACTTATTTTCGGACGGAGGGAGTATCCTGCAGCCAGAATGGTGAAACCCACCCAGGCATATTAACGGCAAGTCCGATCAGCATGATCCAAGTGACCTAAATTTTGATCCAAGTGACCTAAATTTTATGAAGCGAGCAAGCAGTTAGTTGGAATGATGAGGCATGTTAGCTGCTAAGTCAGACCCAAGGCACTACAAAAACTACAATCTTTCCTGGTCTAAGCATCATCTGATCAATGAAGGAACTACAGGCAGAGGCCAAGCTACAATACATCGAGCTCTTACTACCACTACTGCATCAAATATACTGGGCGGCCATGGACGAATAAAGCAGCAGCGATACATGGAGCTCAATCGCTAGGGGTCGTACCTTGGCGTGGTTCCAGGTGTTGGCGACGGTGAGGGGCCCATGGTCGGCGAGGATCTGGAGGAGGCGGCCGGAGATGGCCACGCACCTGGGGGAGGCCGGGGCGTCGGGGGCGCGGGCGGCGGCGGCGTAGCTCCGGGCGTCCGGGGCGTCGGCGGCGCGGGCGTCGAGGGCGTCGGCGGCGCGGCGCTCGGCTCAACGGGGGTGGCGCGGGGGCGGCGGCGCGGCGCTGGAGGGAGAGAGAGGCGTCGGGGAGAGGGGGGAGATCTGGCGAGGGAGAGAGAGGAGGGTGCGGCCAGTGGGGGGATATGGATGGGGGGATTACTAATGGCACACCGCACCTCTGTGCGCCATAAGTATGTAGACTCTAATGGCGCACCACCCCCAGGTGCGCCATTAGTATTGTGTTCTAGTCAATAGCCCGACAGAAAGGTATATATTCCACCTAACCCACTACCCAACAGAACCCACGCACTAGCCCGACTGGTCAGCACTCTGCACACCCACCAGGAGGTCCTGGGTTCGATTCCCAGGCTCCCCAAATATTTTTTTGCATTTAAAATGCTGTTTGACACTTATTTGTGTTTAAATATGTTCAAACTTGTTTAAATCATAACAATAATAATTTTTTATAAAAAAGTAATAATTTTTTAAAAAATATCATCAAATTTGTTATTTGAAAACATTTATGAATATGAAAAAATATCATCAAATTTATTATTTTGAATATATCATGGGTCGGCGGCGGCGGTTGAGTAGGGGAATCGAGGGTGCGGGGGGTCGGC